>CM022535.1:4225847-4825847 GCA_012273795.1 Dendrolimus punctatus | reverse complement strand
CCTGTTACAACAAAATTTCTATGATAATTATATATTTTATATAAAAATATGTATTAAAATAAAACTTTATCATCTTACTTTTAAAATATCCTATACAAAAGCTGTGGAAATAATCATGACTGCGCTATTTGACTGCTTCTTCCTCTTCTTTGTCAGACCTGGGCTTTTATAGAAAAATATGCCAAAAAATCTGTTTTTCAAAGAGCAATGACAGAGAGCACGGGGCGTAACCGAAGGAGGCCTTTACCCGGACAGGGGGTCTAAAATAGAATAATAAAAAATAAATTGACAAATCAAAAAATATATAATATAATATTTTAAAATTATTGTATGACATGTATTATGGACCAAATAAAAAGGCTTTTTATTTTTTAAGTGAAACTTCTTTAGAATCGTTGTGATTTCAAACCGGATGCAATGGAAAAAACGACAGGTAATAGACACAAATACAAAAATGTGTAGGGTGAAGCCCGCAAAAAATGAGACAGAAATATCTCACATACTATATTCCATCGCACACCTCAAATCGCGGCACGAAGTTAGATACAGCGAGTCGAAGAAAATTTTAACTTTAAGTTTTACGGGCAGGTTTTCAAAATGGACAGGTACATTAACAATCTGCCCGAAAACCTGAAGTTAAAATTTTGTAGCGATTCGTTTTTCCACTCGTCTGTTGAAGTTTCACTTTTAATATGTGTCTCAGCACACATTTAGATTTTGTATTTTATTTATTTTTTATGTGAAATCAAAGATAAAACAACTTAGTTTGATTTGGTTGTCCCCTTTTTAATTTCTTATTAGGTGATCATCATTTCTTATATCTTAATATACTTAACTTATTTTACATGTAAACGATGGATATATTCTGAAGGAGCGTTTTAATCGCTCGTCTGTTTGTATCTATATTTTATAAACAAAGCTTGAATTTAATGGAATATGGGGAGAAATTCCGCTTTTGGATCCAAATTTGACGTGTAACAAGACACCAGATATAAATAAGTATTTTTATATAAGGAAAATCCAAGAGTTAAAGTTTACATTCTATTTACCACCCCTGGTCTAAAGTACGCCGCCATAACAACCTTAAGTTGTGTTCTGGCATTAGTGACCAGGTTCCAGTCTCCCTTAAAAGAGCAGCAGCGCATTTGTAGCACCTTTGGTGATGCAAATGTGCAAATGTCACTACTGCTGTCATCTTTGGGATATAATATTTTCTTAAGTTTTCGCGACTTGTACACATAATAAAACTGCGTTTTAACGGTTTTAAGCGCGGTAATTTATTTGATTTTGGTTTATCCGACGTTTCGGCCGCTTTTCAGTGGCCGTGGTCACGGAAGACAAAGATGATAAATTACATTAGGCTCCCATAGAGTAAATAATATCCATAAACAAAATTAAAACTAAATAATTAAAATGAACAAGTTGGCGGTAGGCTGAATAAAAACTTTGACAATACACGTTAGACAGATGTCATCTTTGTCTTCCGTGACCACGGGCCAGCGGCCGAAACGTCAGATTAACCAAAATCAAATAAATTACCGCGCTTGAAACCGTTAAAACGTAGTTTTATTAGCTCAGCCCAATACCAGCTTGAACACTCAATTCAATAGAGAACAGAGCTAGGAAACTGACACGCAATAACCGACTATTCGATGAGAGGCTTGAGAGCCTAAATCATCCACGCAAACTCGCTAGTTCGCCACGGAATTGCATGAATTGGTTCCTCCCTCACCATTCTGCCATCCGACAAGCAGACGCACGCACACACGCCACCGGTATATGGTGGAAATACCAACAAAGCACTTTTATCATGCGTGCTGTTGAAGAATGAAATTATTACCGTCGTTTGTTTTTCCTGAAAAATACAATCTAGATGTCTTCACCTCACGTGAAGAGGTATCTTCTAGGTAAGCATGCTTCACCTTAGACTGCATTTCCACCTGATATCAGGCGCAATGTCAAGCAAACGCGAACCTCTTCAATATGAAATTGAAACTTTATTTTATTTTCTCACACAACAATTGACAAGTGATATAGGTCCTGTTGTGTGAGACTGGTGCCCATTGTGGATCTGTGCAGATCTGTATTACAGGTCACCAGTGCTCCACTCCATGGCGAAAAACAAACTACATACTAATTATAAGATAACCTGTGAGCGAGCGTGTGTATGTGCTGAGTGCGTGTCTGCGTGTCTAAGAGCGTGGGAGCTGGCGTGCGTGCATGCATGTGTGTGTGTATGTAATAATTCTAATGAAGATAAGACATCGACGGTTAAAAGGTAATAGGGTATAAGCGACAAAAACTAAATTGTTCAGGAGAGCAGTTTAAAGTTTAAAATTTCAGAAAAATTGAGATAACTTTTTCATTTCTTGTCATATCGTGAAAATGGAAACAGCTCTAGAATAAAAAAAAATAAAAGCATTAAATGGTATTTTTATTTATTTGATTCCAAGTTGTTTTATGTGGTTTAATGTCGCTTAAATCAATTGCTCTTATTTTCTTTATGGAGTAATTGGGCATAAGTTACATCTACATAGAAAAAAACGAAGGGTAGAGTAGACTTAGCTACATTTGACATCCTTATATCAAGAGGTAATAGGGCATAAGTCACATGACTGCAGAATAACATAAAAGGGTAAAAAGTATAAGTGGTAATTCTCATTATTATACCAAAAGGTAATGGAGCATAAGAAACAGTGTTTAGCAAACAAATCAGTAGGATGTTTGTAAACTTGAACTTGTAAATGGTAGTAGGGTATAACCGACGCTTAATGTCTTTGACGACAATGGTAAAGAGGCATTAGTTCCAGCTTTCAAAACAGGTACTAATGGTAAAAAGTAATATACGCCTGGAGCCTTTACGGCAGTAAAAAGTAAAAATGTATTACCGACTATAACCCAAAAGTGATGCCATTTTTAGAGGTACAAGCGCCTTTAGAGTAAAAAAGGCCCAAAATTCGGTCGGTTAAGTGAAATGACACTTCAAAAACGCAGTTTTTTGCTTGGGCATAAACGACACGAAAGTCATCGTAGAGCCATGGGAGTGAGCGCATTCGAAAGAGCGAAAATTTTTAAGTAGGATGGCATTCATAACTCATTTTCGACCAAAATGTCGCTTATGCCCTATTACCTTTTAACCGTCGACATGTATAAATAGACGTATTAAACTGTTATACGTAGCAGACTTTCCGTCTCATCATAATTTAGTGATTTTAACCAGTTAGTCTGTATTCTTTTACAAGTAACATTTAGTAGGGGATATATGAAACGATTTATTTCGTTGTAAAGATACGAAATGATATGAAAAAACTGCACGACGGCACTGCAGTATAGTGAATGGGTTCCTGAAGTAGTGCATGGTATTCGGCTAGGATTTCGAGCCCTTTGAGTTTGGAACGCGAATGTGCCAATCACTAAGCTACCACGAGAGTTTTTGGCGGGAACTGAATAGGGACGTCGTGCTGTGCAGCTTTATTTTCAAAAATGTGCAAAAAGACTCTAAAATGAACAATAGCTGTAGGATATTGATAGTTTTTGAGTAGTGATTATGTGTTTTTGTGAGAAATGTGAACTGTATAGTCAGATGTGATCTTTCGAGTTTTCACAAGAACTCCGTTGAATGGCGTCGGCTGTAGCCTGCAATACAACTGCGCTACTATACGAAGATTTATACAACAGACTTGGCTATATGGACTAAGATTTCTTTGCCTGCCTTTGTGGCGAATTCTACTAAGCTACAACGGCTACAAAAAAATGTTTGAATTGGCTAAAATATAATGACAAACGAAGTTACGGGCACTGTTAGTCTTATCTTATACTAATAGTTATATAGTAAATAACAAAATAGTTTGTTTGTTTGTTTTCTTGAACGCGCTAATCTCAGGAACTACTGCTCTGATTTGAAAAAATCTTTCAGTGTTAAGTAGCCCATTTATCGAGGAAGGCTATATAGGCCATATTTCATCACGTTAAGACCAAAGGAGCAGAGCACCTCGATTTTGAGTAATGTTTCAAAATCGGGGGTTTTTTAACTTACTATTTTCAACTATTCCACGCGGACGAAGTTGTGGGCAGAAGCTAGTACTATATAAAACACAGCTTTTGCCCATAACAACTATATAGATAGATACGATTTTCCTCGTAGCAAAGATGTCGAGTTATGTTAGAACGAGATAATAAACTCATCTCTCGTAATGTGTAAGCCACGGTATGTATTAATCTTCGTCGGATTTAATGACGCGATGTCTACATGTCGCGTATTGTGCTGCAGGGCTGAGGGGACAGGAAAAGGGGGACGGGGGGATGCTTTGATCATTATGTTGCTTACACACAGGCCCAAACCTAGACCAACGAATATATTACGTTCGAATTCGTTGGCTTGTGGCGGCAATATTTTCCACAACACTAGTTACATGTCACATCACTAACTACGACAAAAATAATTTTGATTTGATTTTGTCATTCTAGTAGCGCGTCCCATTAGTAGCTCACAACACACAATGTTCCGTTAGTCGTTCCACAAAGCGACCGCGGTCATTGTGGTCGTAGCAAAAGCGTGACTAATGACGTCATCATTTTTGATCACACAACGCTCACAACGACCCATGTCAAGAGGTGGGTCGAATAACCTGTAGTATGTAAGTAAGCATTCGTATTGTTTATTGTAAGGGGCCAGCGCACAATAATTAAGAATTTGCATAGTTAGCATCAATGTAGTATATAAGGTTTTCATTTTGTTAAAACGACACAGAATAAAGATATCATACACATCGGGACAATGTAGTTTTACTACTGCAACCACCTCAGTCCGTGAGCAGTCACCGCTCATACCACAAACCGTTCCACTTGGGTTTACGATTGTAACGCCGGCAAGCACGTGGAACAGGAAAAAACGCGGTCGTAAACGTGATTGTTGTGAGCCTTTAATGGAACATAGCCTAAGACATAGTTTATTTTTCTCCCCTCCAAAAAGATTGTGAATAAATAGACTCTGTCTCACGAAATAAGCCCTGCAGACACGAACGATAGATTCCGATTTATTAGCATTTACAACAGCACAGTTAATAAAAACAACAACAACCTGGGTGATTAGTTCCATATTTTTTGAAGTGAAACTTCTTTAGAATCGTTGTGATTTCAAACTAGATGGAACGAAAAAGCGACATTAAAAAGAAATAAACATGAATCTATAGGAGTAAGCCTGCGAGAGAGTGAGTTACGAGTTTTACAGTGTACAGCTTAGATTAGAAAGATAAAGATATGTTAACGGATGTAGGCTAAAGGAATTATATTTATATTACTAAAAGTTAGAGAAGATTTATCTATGAGTATGTTCTCCGAAGTTTCACGTCTACTGCGTGTGAACTGCATCACACCTACGCACAATCTTTTTGACTTTCTCCGTGCGAAGTACTCTAATTATTAGTGTATTCTTCTGCCTTGGGAATAAATGAGTGTCATTTATTCACGTAATCTGGTTTCTTCTTTGTCCCAGGCAGACAACGCGGGTGTGTCTGAAACCTACACAGCCTCTAAAGTAGGTCCATCTTTGAACAATCGAATGCGTCTTTTCTTTTGATGTTATCACTCAGTGGATTGCCGGCGCTCGCCAACGAGCGATCATTAACCTACATTTGGGCCTGTGTGTACGCGGCATTAGGGAGTTGGGATTATATCCCGAATAATTTAGTGCATAACAGTGTAATAATGATTTATTGTTTTCAAGACTTTGGCACATATTTTATTATCTGTTGGCAATTGGACTTCCTTTGTTTACTTTGTGATTAGAAAACTGCCCATTGTTGTATCTTCTTCTTCTTCTTAATCTTTAATGTCAGTCATTAGCCTGGTGTTGAGGATTTAAATTACAAACTGATTCTAGGAAATTCAGTCCACACGGCCGGACGGACATATTGCATCTGTGCAGTATAAAGCAATGGCCCAGTATAAAGACGAGGCAGTTGAGCGATAACCACGCCTGAAGAAGACGTGTGTACTAGAATAGGGAATCTTTTAGTGACGGACTGCGCGTTTTATGGAATTACGAATTTCTGCATAACGTTTGGACTTGTTGTGTTCGGTTATATTGGTAACAGTGTTATACGTGATTATATTGTTCGAATAAGCTCTATAATCATTCTTACGACAAATAGACGAATAAAAAATCAGCCAAATGCAGGCTGTTGTTATATGTTATTATATACTTCCACGGCTGCATCAGTTATCTCTCGATATATTATCTTCCAATAATATTACTCTTGCAGCGTGGGCCCTAATAGAATCTCCTTCAAATATTTCCACATGATTTCCATTCGGAATGTGTCTGGAGCGTAGTCACATTTCCCACTAAATTCGATAAGGCCAATCTATGAAATATATCATCGGTTATGACATAGATATTCGTTTGTGGCCTCCCTTGGGGGACGATCGCGCTTATCTTGAATCGATTTTAGGCATTCCAATTGTAGTATCGATATTTTTAATTATACTCGTCCAAAACTATATTAACCGACTTAAAAAAATGAGGAGGTTCTCAATTCGTCGGAATCTTTTTTTATGTATGTTCACCGATTACTCCGAGATTTATGATCCGATTTACGTGATTCTTTTTTGTTCGACGCGGAATAGCTGCCATTTGGTCCCCTAAAAAATTGACATATTTTAGCCCAGTAGTTTTCATTTTGTGAACATTTTTTATGAAAAAAATTCCATTCCGCGCGGCACCTTTCATAGGCCTACCCATAGCTAGACACTAAAAAGTAACAAATGAATTAAAAAAACTTCGTTTAAAAAATCCGACTTCAAAAACCTAAAAAGTTTATCATAAGTTATTTCTAAAGCTATTATTAATAATATATATATTATCTAAAACATCTTGAACTCTACTAAATGCAGACTACTAAATGCATATGGAAGTGGATACGGTAGCTATATATAAAAAAAATATTTGTGAGTCTGTCTGAATGTTACGGTTAGTCTCCGAAACGACTGACTCGATTTTGATGGGACTTTCAGTGGCAGATACCTGATAGTATGAGAAGTAACTTGGATACTTTTTTATACCTCCCTTACGAATAATTTTACATGGCAATAAGTATAAATTAAAATAATCTAAAACAATTAAACTACAATATAAACATATACAAAGTAGCAATCTATAACTAAATACTAGACTCCAGGCCGCATATCTACGTTGGATGGAAACATGCAAATGTAAATTATTTAAATCATCGATATTAAAATAAGCTCAGTACGTGTCCCAACACTACGTCCAACGTGACACACGGACATCGTCTTCTTATATAACTTTCAGCACCTGTTGAAAGGTTACATTTTCCGCTTCATTTCGTTCCGTTTAGTTCCTGTTATTTTTGCTATATCCCTACGAGAAACTTTATCACCGCCGAACATGACAGAGATATGACGACTACAAGGAATATATTTCTAAAAATAACTATAGAGCTTAGAGGCATATTCAGTTTAAAAAATACTGATCCCGAAGTAGAGATGAATATAGCTGAAAAGATAGAAAGAACAAAGAAAACATTTATTTAGAACTAAATACAAACTTACACACACCGGCCGCGCTGATCCCCCGCGCGGCTGATGGTGCGGCAATGCTTATTCCCATGTTAAAAAACAAAAACAGGGGCCGTTACAGTGACTCACGGATAGACAAAGAAAATACGACGAGTACTATTGGAAAACAAACAATAATATAAAAGTAATGATTTTATAAAGAAGAACATAATAAAATAAAGAACGTAAAGCTTTAAATCTATACGTCGCTCTCGGTTCAAGCGGAAGATCAGCGTTGATCTAATATATCGACATTATTGCTGAGCTTGATCCAATTTTTAGGACTTATGTATATCTCCTGATACTTTGTGGTTGTGTTCTCTTTTTTTTATTTTATTACTTTAATATGTTTAGTTTACTTATGTATGTCCTAAAAATAAACCTGTTTTCTTTCTTCTTCTGTTTTCTTCTATACATTTTTATATATATTTTGTTTGTCAGTCTGTTGGCTTGTGTCTAATATGCTCCAAATAGGAAACATCTAGTCTGAGAATGATCATGGATAAACAGGTCAACGAGGCTGTAAAAATTATAATATATCAGGCAGATCCTGCAAGCGGCTCTCTGATCACGTTTTATTAGCACACTGTTGCAATTAACTTATAAATCGTTACGGTAACGAGAATGACAATACAATTTTAGCGCGTTGCTCTCGTGCTTAGTTACACCTTCGCTAGACGGCGTTACAGGCTGTTATCATTTGGTACTTCAAATTAAAAATTACCTTCGAATTTCTAAGAATCTGAGAAATTAAGAAAAATATCACGTATTTTCCCAGATTCGGTGACGTATCTAATGGAAGTACTAATCACAAAATAAATTTGAACCTCGCACATGTCGGCTCTATAAAGTTTCCAATAGTTTCATGGGGCAAAGTATAATGCTCTTCTAAAAACCCAAAATACCTTAAAAAAAAGCCTTTAATAAACAAATTTAAAAAATTAGTAAAGCAGCGCGCGGCGTTCTTCGAACGCAACCATTAGTTTTTGGTACTGACAACACTAAGACGGCCATTTTAGACAACACCAAATTGAAAATCTTTTTTTTTTCAAAATACGTTCCACTGGAGAACGCTTTTTAAAGGTCATACATAAGTTAAAATTTAATTTTACTTCCTATTTTATGAACACCGCTTCACATCGTATTATTGCTATTAAGGAGAGGAAGCGGCAAGAAACTCCAGGCCTTGATATGACAGCTGTACACAAAGGTCTTGATAAAATAATATTATTATGGAATTTAAAAAAAATCAAATTATTTACCTCTCTTTTACATTTTTTATTTTTCGTTCTTTTCTATTGTGTGACAACATAAAAATTACAATGTAATCTAGACAATACGACTAATGAGTAATTTAAATCTAACCTAAAATAATTAGATGTAACTTAAACTAAGAATGTGTCCAATAACACGTTTCCTATTGTCTTTATTTAGGAGAAGACACTTTGTTCATGTGTTCTTTGTTAATATTTGGCACAGCACTACACTTTATTATTATGAGAGTATTATAACACTCACTGAAATGGTTTTGTCCTTTTGCGTCTTTTCAATAAATCTGTATAAATAGCTTTTATAAAGATGAATGTTTTTTTATTCTGTTTAAATCAAAATTGAAAGGATAAAATGGTTATTTGGTAAATTTTACTTTATATCTATAGAACAATTACAAAAAAAAATTTATGTCTGAACTCACGAAGGCTTATGATATATTTTGGTGAACTATTGATCAATAATTAGCAACGACAAGTTGTTTAATATGCAGCCCCATTTTCGACCTTTTGCAGCAAGAGGAGCCTTAAAACAATTCTAAGAAAACAACTCAAATGGAAAGGCAACGTCCGAAAAACTTAAGACTTATTCAATATCCGTCCCAACAATTCCTTTATTATCACAAGAGGGTAGATATACATAATTTATGACGGTTGGCGTCAAATTTCAATTTATTACATTGTTCGCATTACGCCGGTTGACTTGGACCGTGCATTCTCTATCTAGCAAATGATAGGACTGAAAGATTCTTAAGATTACCGACATACGTAATAAATCTGTGATAGCGATAAATAATATTTTCTTAAGTTTTTGTGACTTGTATACATAATAAAACTATGTTTTAACGGTTTTAAGCGCGGTAATTTATTTGGTTTTGGTTATTTCAACGTTTCAGCCGCTTTTCAGTGGCTTTGGTCACGGATGACAAAGATGACAATTGTCGACGAGTATTGTTAAATTTTTTTTTAGCCTGACGTCGTCGTAACGATATATTTTACCGAGATCTGTGTTTTTTTTAATCTTTCAATGTTTAACATAATGATAAGTGTTTCGTGGTTACGGGTACTACGAAACAAACACATGCATTGTATATCCCAAAGTTACGCCTCTGCTGTGTAATATACAACGGACAATTTGACCATAATAAATGACGAAAACTTTAGTTACCCAAATTTAACACTAATCACGGCTACTGAAGGGTGGCCAAAACGTCGTAATAATAAAAATCAAATAAATTACCGCGTTTACGACTGTAAAACGTATTTATAATATGTTAACTAGTCGCGGAAGCTTAAATATTATGTAACTTTGATTTATTTTTTACAAGATCTCTGTTTAATTCGCTTTTTAAAAAGGTTTTTGAATACAAGCTATTTAGATCCTAGATTTCATGTAGTAGCAAATTGCTAGCCAAGACAAGTAAAATGGGTTTATCTTATTTAGTACTGGAGTTTCTATGGCCACCTTCGAACTCCATCGTTAGATCAACTCCATGGTAACATAATTAATATTATTGCATTGTCATGCGATATATATATATATATATATACTTGCAAAACTTCAGCTCAATCGGAAACTGAGAAGTTGGCCAAATTTAACTTGCAAGATTTCACCGGAATTACACACATACATACATAGGTACATCCATTGGAAGTTAAACAAAAGCTTGTAAAAATAAGGTACTGTTCAATGATGTGGTTTGATTGGCTGATGGTCAGTTTACCAGCGCCTCCAGTGGTGGAAATAGCTATTCCATCTTCCTAGGTTCGTGCTCGTTCGGACAAGATACAGAAATCAGCTATAAGTGCACGTCGACAGTCAATCGTCAGATCGTCACAAAGAATCGGCAACTCTGTAACTTTCTAAATATTCTCTTGCAAAGGATTATAACAAGGTAACTTCAAAAATTAACGTCAAAAATATTTTTCACCGAGTGAAGTCTTTGATGTTTTGCATATTTACGCTTTGTCGCTGAAAGTGTTTCTCTTTTTATATTTTTTATATTGACTTACTTTTTGATTAAGTTTTTGGTTGGATAAATTTATTCCAAATATTTTAGATATTATGAAAAACATTATAACTGAAATGATTTTTTTTATATTAAACAGTGAAAATCTTCTTTGAAGTTTTGATTAAATGGATGTGTATTTTATAATAATTTCAGGTAATTTAAAACAATATATTTGATGTATTAAATTATTTAAATATAATTTGAAATTTTCTTTACTTTTGTCATTGCTATAGTATATAGAATTGTGACGGAATGGCGCGTCCCCACGTATGGCAAACGTCGTGTGGGGCGCCCACTCAGGCATTGGGACGACTACATGCGTGCGTGCCGTCACGGGCCCAAGGTGGGTCGCGGTGGCCGCGGATAGAAAGCACTGGGCGCAACTGGAGGAGACCGGACGGGGAGTCCAAAAGTGGAATAATAAAAATAATAATAATAAAATGACGAATAAAATAATTATAATAATATTATATTGACCAATAAAAAATTGACATTTTAAAATGTTTGTCTGTTGTAATATGTTATTATGGACCAAATAAAAAGGCTTTTTATTTTTTATTTATCGTATGTAGTTATACATATACTTTCTTGGTGGTCCAATCATGCCTTCAAGACTTCGATATCATCCTACGGCTGTTTCCATATAAACGATGTACATGACGGATAACAAATTTAAAAAGAAATCAATGCCAATATTTTGTCGCAAGACGCACAAGATATAAATTGAAATCTATATGTCTGCAACGTTGCCCAATGCCCATTCATTGTCCAGCAATATGTCTTCGCAATATTTTACGTGACGCAAGACATTGCTTACCGCCGCTCTGACAGCAAGCGCATGCAAAATGTTCCTGTATATTTATTTACGCACGTTCCAGTGTATTTGTTGAGGGATTTGTTCCGCAACATAATGCTTTATTTGCCCCTTAGTGTATCTGAGACTTTAAAAGCTTTACTACTTTTAGAATATGTGACGGTAGAAGCGAATCTTATATAAGGCAAACTCGAGAATAGGGACATTATCAGTCACATCACTCAACGCGCCACAGCCAAGGCAGTAAATAATGGTACGCTGACGCGACGTCGTACAGGCAGAATGGACATTGTACTGCTGACATCTTAAGGTGCTCTTACACGGCCAGTTTTTTAAGCACTTATTGCTTGACAACAGTAATGGATCAATCTGGAGCAATGGCAATAAATTCCGGCAATTATTTCAGGAATATTGCTTGTAATGGCTCCATATATTCCACATGTCACAACGTCGCCACATGAGTTGCCAAATATCAAATATCCAATCGGTTTGGAATTTTTAGGCAATTGTCTTTCTATCTCGTTTATACTTATAGCTACATCTCGTTTCCGCAAGAGTAACAAGCTAGCGGTGGGTGCATATTTTTTTAAGTTACTTCATACTGCATGATATTGTATGGCCACATCTTAGCAACAGTATGTTACATATTGCCATCGCTCTAAATTGCTTAATGAGGTCGTGGCATCCTAGTGGATCAGAATTAACCGGGATTTAGCAATTTTAGTAGCTCGTGCACCTTGCAAATCTCGAACATCCACGTAAGGTTGCCAGCTTATCGGATTCACTTTGGAGAGGGTGCAGCTGAGCTCTTCGATCTGATGCCGTCATATCCTTTCCGTCTTCGGACAACCAGACGCACCGACATACGACACCGATATAGGGTGGATATTCCACCTACAAGAACGAAGCACTTTTCATCTAGCTTCGTTATACGCACCGCAAAAGAGTGGAACTCATTTCCGGAGTCTGTCTTTCCTGATATTTATAACCTGAATGTCTCCCAGTATCATGCGAATAGGTACCTTCTAGATAAGCGTGCTCCATCCTAGACCACATCTTCGCTCCACAAAGGACGAGATCGTAGTCAAACGCGAACCTTCACTACATTTTATAAAAAAAACCTCTAAGGCTGTCCTTTACTGCATAACCCCGAGTCGAATTCAACAAAAAATCTACACTCTGCAAAGAATTTCCTAGCTGAATTTCCACGGAGACTGCCAAGTTTCCAAATTACCCAACTTTAAAATTCTATGAATTTGCTGGCTCGTTTACTAAAACTTGCGCAAATGGATGCAATTTAGCAAGAAGATCTTTTGAATCTTTTTGCATATTTTTATTCTTCCCTCAAGCTATGGCTCGAGGGATGAATACGATTTGTATAGGTATGTTATGGCGGCATACTTTAAACGTAAAGTTGGAAGCCATCCAGACAGGCAATACCCTACCACCTGGCTGTGGATTATTTTGTCTGCTTTGTCTTGCGACAGGCCGCCCGGCCGCCGTCAAGACCATTGGATGTGTCTTTGGTTCCCATGGTCCTGACATACGGCGTCGAGATAGACTTAAGAGGTGGTTTAGTTGGTAGGTCCGAGCATGCCATCGGGAATCCAACACTACCCTACCATTGTCCCCGAGCAGTAGGGTGTCCATGATGGAATACATCTCGTAAAAAAATGACCGCAGGAGTTAATATATTTTTCAGTTACGCATGAATAAAACTCTTGTAACTTACTTTTGACACAAAAGTTAAAATGATTATAAAATATTTATAGTTCGTAAAATAGTCATAATATATATTTTAAATAATCTTAAATAAAATACATTCATTTATAAACAAATTAAGTTTTAAATTAAAATGCCTAACAAATATAAAATACCTAAATATAAATGTAATTAAGTTTAAACTTATAAATTATGTACCAGATCATTGCCAGCGGGAAGCATGCCCAGAAGCTGGCTGCATTACAACGCTGTATACCAATAAATATTTTTTTAAATAATTTAAATTATAAGTATAATTTTGCCAGGTGGTAGGGTATTTGGCCGACTAGATGACTACCACCCCTAGTCTAGAGTATGCCGCCATAAGGACCATGAGATGTGTTCCGGCATTAGTAGCCAAGCTCCAGTCTACCTTAACAGAGCAGCAGCGCATTTGCAGCACCTTTGGTGTTGTAAATGTCTATAGGCGGTTTTAACCGCTTTCCATTCAGTGAGCCGTCTGCCTGTCTGCTGCAAAAAAAAAAACAACGTGTGCCGGTGCGTCTCGGGACGCCAAACAGAAAGTTGAACTATGTAGTATTGAAATTGTTTATTTCGCCATAACAATCTTGTTTTGTGTTCCGGCATTAGTGACCAGGTTCCAACCTTCCTTAAGAGAGCAGCAGCGCATTTGTAGCACCTTCGGTGTTACAAATGTCCATAGGCGATGGTAACCGCTTTCCATCAAGTGGGCCGTCTGCCTGTCCGCTGACCTCCTGCAATAAAAAAAACTAGAGCAAAGCTTAGGTTACATTTTATGTAATAGTATTTTAGTATGAACTATGGTAAGGAAAGGTTAATCAATAATATTTAAAAAAAATGATATTCTTAGTTTCAATTCTTGAATATGTACATTAGGATTTTGTGTATGTAACATTATCATTATTTAGTCTAATTACTAAAACACGGCTACCGCTGTGGGTTAGAGTGAGGGAAGAGGAGCCTGCCTACCGTGAGAGAACGGAAAGCCAGACAGACTGGCGCCGTAACGTGTAACGTAACGAAGCGGTTTACCCTCCCATAAGAAGTTATCACTTCAAAAGTATTCTTTCTCCTTTCCTGCGCTGATGTACAGACGCACAAAATACAAATAAAATAAAACGATGAAAATTATTGAGCATTCTGACAGACGTCGTAATGTTACATTGGTGTAGGTGAACGTAGTGTATCATGTTTACAACCACGTTACGTGCCGTGAAAACTAAACGATGCGCATAAATCCATCCGCTTCTAGTCGTAATTTTAGTGTCGGTTTTGATACTGCTTGTTACGCGATTTAGTTTTGGACATATTCTGTTATTTATGCGTTTGAACGTTATGGAAGAGCAAATCTGAATATTAATTACTGGTGAATTTCATTTGCATGTTTATTGTTTAGTTTGTAGTTTCTCTGCCCTTAGCAATACTATTCTACTCTAGATATATGTATTTGATATCCACAACTTCAAGCGAGTATTTAATGTTTCGAACATTTAGTTATGTTCTTGTTTATATAATCAATATTTTATATATTGAGTGTTGTCAAGTTTACACATTTGCCGAAGACAACCCTTCGCGCCTCCCATAACCATGACCCTCGGTCGTCTAGTTATAATACGGCCGGCGTAACTTGACAAATGTGAACATAGGCTCTGCGAACTTTAGAGCATGTACATGTGGGATGAGTGGGCATACGACTCTGTCAGTGAATACAATTGGTCGCCCTTCATCCCTGTATATTTTCATTGCTTTGTACTAGTTGGTCACTGTATTTTCTTTACGAGTTTACATGCGCTAAAGTTCGCAGAGGCTATGTTCACATTCGCCAAGATACGCCGGCCGTATTATACTAAGTACTACTTAGACAAGCCCTGCTCCCAATCGTAAGAAGCGCGACCACCGGCAAACGTTTTGAGGAGACTTATAATTCTTGTACTATAGACTAGTTAATATAATATATAATATCTTCTAAATACCTATATTTTTATGTATTTAATTTTTAAAATATTTTAAGTTTATGTATTTTATTATTATTTATAAAATATGTAGTTTAAGGGCCGCTTGCATAAGGTTGCTTAAATTTATTTAAGAAACACAAAATGTATTTAACATCCTTAAATATATAATAAAACTACGTTTTAACGGTTTTAAGCGCGGTAATTTATTTTATTATTAGATTAGGCTTAAATTAGATTAGGATAGGATAGGATTAAATTAGATTAGGCTCCCATAGAGTAAATAACTACAGTACTATATACTAGTACCCATAAACAAAATTAAAACTAAATAATTAAAATGAACAAGTTGGCGGCAGGCTGAATAAAAACTTTGACAATACACGTTTGACAAATGTCATCTTTGTCTTCCGTGACCACGGCAACTGAAAAGCGGCCGAAATGTCGGATAAACCTAAATAAAATAAATTACCGCGCTTAATACCGTTAAAACGTAGTTTTATTATGTGTACAAGTCGCGAAAACTTAAGAAAATATTATCCTTAAATATAATTAGCGTCTTGCACAACGTAAAATTTACCGCTAAATATGTTTAAAGAACTGTCATTACTTTTTGTATAAAACGTGTTTAGGCAGTTTAATATGATTAAATGATAACTAATTTGATTTAAAGGCAATCGTTATGCAAGCGGTCCTAAGTATGTCTGTTTAAATCATTCTCAATAATCTGCACCACCTACATCGCCAGACTGGGCGAAAATTATTACTTAAGTTAAGTTGCTGGGAAGAGATTATTTTAAACGATAAGGGCGCCTATTGTTTCTACCATGACAATATTGTAATCATGTATTTTTGTATATTCGGTGAGCAATAAAGTATTATCTTATCTATTTCTTCTCTTAAAACACAGGTAGTTTTAAACACTTGTTGTGGACTGTAATTATTTTAATTATAAAATAAAACTGCACGTGCGTAATATAATGACGGTTTCAATAATTTATTATTATTTAAGTTTATGGCTTGGCAGCTAGGTCTTTAAGCCAGATCTTAGTTTACAATATAGTTTCTTCATTTTCTTAAGCCTATGTGTAGCACAGCACAACTGTAGGTTATCGGCTGGTGCTATTCAACGGAGTTCTTTTGAAAACTCGAAAGGCCACATTTTACTATATAGTTCTCATTTCCCACAAAAACACATAATTACTACTCAAAAACTATCAATATCCTACAACTATTGTTCATTTTAGAGTAATTTTACACATTTTTAGAAAATAAAATTGCACAGCACAACATCTCTTTTCAGTTCCCGCCAAAAACTCGCGATTTAAATAATAACAGCTGAAAAACAAAAGAACACATATGTTCTAAATTTAAACATTTAGTATGTTTGGTGGCCAGTACCATGCCATACCAAAATAATAAAAACTTTTTGTTGGAGATTCCAACAGATAGCCATAGATAAAATTATCAAATTAACATTTTCGAGGTTAAGTTAATAAAATATAGTTTTCCGTCGTTGTATAGGAGTAATCAGTAAAAGCCCGAGGGCCTAATTCAGCCCTTTTCTATCGCAAATATAAACGTTGACCGTCCTTTCGTTGCAAGACAGTTTGTACAGGACCCTTAAACCAATTACCTCTTTTCCTTTCCTTTTTAATTATTCATGTCTCACTTATAAACTGATAAAAACAGAATAATACGCGTAGTTTCTACGTCGCAAAAGGCTTTTATGATTTTACGATTTTAAATCCTGCCAAAAGATAAAGATGCTTCATTCCTTTGTATTATTGTAGGAGTTCAGCAGACAGGCACACGGCCCACTTGATGGAAAGCGGTTACCATCGCCCATGGACATTTGCAACACCAGAGGTGCTAAAAATACCGGAACACAACTCAAGGTTGTTGTGGCGGCATACTCAACCATGGAGCCAGGGGTGGTAGCCGTCCAGTCGGGTAAATACCACCTGGCATAATTATTACTTCACAGTCCTTTACCTACCTATAAATAGATTATAATGTTACGAGTTGCGAGACTTAGATTAGAATGCCGTTAGAATTACTATAGAGTTTATTAGAACTATACAAACATATATAACACAGGTACAAATATAACCGAACATAACAAGTCCAAACGTAATGCAGAAGGTCGTGGATTCAATAAAAACGCGCAAAAGCCGTCACTAAAAGTTTCCCGATTGTATACACACGTTTTGCTTCGCTCGTGTTTATCGCTCGACTGCCTCATTCCTCAATCGAGTTATTGCTTTATACTGCACAGATGCAATGTGTGTTCCTGTCCGGGTGGATCGAATTTACTAGAATCAGATTGTACTTTAAATCCGACACACCTGGCTAATGACTGCCATAAAAGATTACAATGGGCTGTTTTCTAATCACTAATTTTAAACACAAAGTAGACATAAGTCCAAATCCAAATGCCAAAGGGTAATAAAATGTGTTTTTACAGGTATGCAGGTGTGAATTTGTTTTTGGTCGTCACCAGAGTTGTAACAATAATATAAACTCATCAAAAAAACTATATTGCCGAAATTATATCTGACACAACGCTGAACCTTCCTTTTGGCGTAAGACCAAAACGATCCAATAGGGATTGTTCACAAAAAATACCCTCTGATTTTATATTTTTATTACTTAAAATAGGGTATTTTAAGATACTAATTTGAATATTTTTGTATTTTAAGAGTTAGTTTTTTTATAATTCGATTTTAAAATTATTTATCCGATAACGTCATAAGGGACAAGTTTACATTGATTTCTTTGCCTAGAAAACAAAAATAATAAAACTACTAATCATAGTAATCTGTGCTACTACTATTTAAATGCTACTGTCATTACTCATTACGTATCGTGATCATTTTAGTGTTTTTGTCGCTATAACTTTTCGTGTTCAACCATTATTATTTTCTATAGTAATCGTTAATTTTTTTAAAGTGAACTTTTGAGAAAAATCCATGTTACAGAACTTAAATCAAATTATGTACAGCTATATTTTTTTTACACCTGAAGCAGGCAAACAGGCAGACGGCCCACCTGATTGGATTTAGTACGGTCAAATAAAGGTCAAACACATTTCTTACAAAATACAAGAAGATCGTACGTTTTTTGGAATTTTAACTAGACAGAAATGATTAGGGACACTATTCCTCGAAATGGTTTTTCAAATAGGTAGATTGAAAAAAAGTGAACAATCCCAATTCTGTTAAATAATAATTATAAAATAATTAATAAAACTAATTCTACTTATGTATTAGTTAATTAGTAAAACAAAGAAATAAATTTTAATAAAACCAACAATAAAATACTTTGTTACTTCAAAATTAAAATAATACTCGTGCAACAACTTGTGTCGAATCATTTATTCCAATACAATTCGATAGAGTGCTTGCCTGGCTTGAGAGGAACGGGCTATATGTAGATAAAATCTTATCACATGTCAAATAAATCAAAATTCCCAAGAGGAACTCCTGTCAAAGAAATGAAATTCCGTCGCAAGATGTATGAATACACGCAAGTCAAATATGTTCTGTTCAGGACACGGGACCATTAATAATACTTAAATACATGTGTATTTCTGAACCAATGTCCATCTGTACACAGGCCGGGGTACGTGCAAAGAATTTTTGACACCTGACATACGTAAAAAGTTAAAGAAGATATCGCGAATGGGATACTTTTTGAAATTACATTCAGTTTTTTTTTTCTTAACAACTCCACGGACTCGAGTTCCGTACCCTTTATTATAACATAATTTCTAGATTTAATTTTTTGAATTTATACACGCTTATTGGTTATTTTTGTTATTGTGTGTGACATCAATTTAGTGATTTTTGTGTTGTGTTGTACCTTACGAATAAATTATTATATTAAATTATTCTAATTTTAATACTAAACTTATACTAAATGTAGAATGTATCTGTTACATGCTGGTGTTGTGAGGAAGTGCATGTACAGTGTGTGGCTTATGTCTATACCAATATATATTATCCTATCTAGTGTGTTGTTTTTTTCCTTTCTGTGCCTGGGTCATTAATTTTTAGGTTCTTTGTGTGTGAGTGTAATTAATGCAATGCGGTGGCAGTGCGTTGGTGTGAGTATGTGTACATTGAAATGTTTGACTTGTTGAGGATAGTTTTTTTCTCTTGTAACGTTTTTGTGTGTTCGTCTATTAGCTAGCTCAAGGCTAACCGTTTCACGCCGATATTCTGTGAGAGCATGGTATCACGCTGACGGCCCTTAAGAGTTGTGATTCAGATAATGATTCCAGGATGCATCTTTTCTTGTTGCTGGAGCAGGCAAACAGGCAGCTGGCCCACCTGATGGAAAGCGGTTACCGTTGTCTACGTACATCTGCAACACCAAGGGTGTCGCCAACGCGTTGCCGATCTCTTAGAAATTTTATAACACCCTTCTTAAAAAAACCGCAGCGGGAAGTTCCTTTCAGATCATTGTTATACGCGGAATAAATTATCTAGAGAACCGTTGCGAAGTTGAGCGTGGGAGCTCCAGGAAATGGGGGTGAACATCCCGGCGCTGGCAGGCGGTGTGGTTGTAAAAGTGGCGTGGGCACCAGATCAAACAATTCCCCGGAACACTGCCCGTCGTAAAATATAAAATACGCAGAGGGGCGCAAAGGGCCTCTACCACGATTATATTAGTGTAGTACGAAACTCCATCTGTTTGGAGCTGGAATGGAACGCGTGGAGCCGCACTTTAATCGGATCGAAATTGTTTTAAGGCTTCGCAAACACTACTAAAGGAAAGCAATTAAATTGAAATCTTTTTTATTTACAGCATAAAATACATTAATTATAAATTCACATATTCAATACAGGAACGGAGAAAGAATACAATTTCCTGCGGCCGGGCGGCCTGTCGTAAGAGGAGACAAAACAACCCACAGCCAGGTGGTAGGCCATTTGCCCGACTGGATGGCTACCACCTCTGGTCTAGGTTATGTCGTCATAACAACCTTGAGTTATGTTCCGGCATTAGTGACCGGGTTCCAGTCTCCCTTAAGGGAGCAGCAGCGCATTTGTAGCACCTTTGGTATTTCAAATGTCCGTAGGCGACGCTAACCGCTTTCCATCATGTAATAAAAAAAGACTTTTCTAGTCTATACGGATCTACAAAATATTGTATTGTAAAACTATGAAACTTTTTTCCTAATGTCTCGAAATGTATAAAAATAAATGTTTATTTATACTTCTTTCCTTTTATCTAAAATATAGGGGTGGCTGAACAACTGAACATGCATGAAACTGAAGTATGAAATTCTTTTTCAATACACAATCGCATGTAGCATTGTCAGTCAAATTTTCAAAATTCTAACGACGCGATACTCTTAATTGATTTTATACGTCAACAGGTGGGGAAATAATATTAATTTCCAAACTGGTAAAGTGGTATACTTACTGCACCTAGAACTTTTGAACAATAAAGTGGATTATTATTTTAAAAAAATCGGATTATAAATCTTCAAAAACAAAAAAAATATTTTGATAAATTTCCGTTGAGTAAGTAGTTTTAGAAGTATGAAGTATTTTCAATGAAATTTTTTGTATGTGTCTGTAACCTCATGACGAAAACGGATGATATTTGTCATCCACTAATTCGTAGCTTTTAGAACTGCATGTATTTACCTAAATAATTTATTTACAAACATTGTTTTTTTATTATGAAAATAAAAATCCACAGCACAAGGTTTCATTTGATGTTTCCGCCAAAAACTCTAGATAAAAACCTTGTTAATTGTTAGTCGTAAAGTGTTGTTATTGTTTCTTAAATTATTAATGCCTACCTGTTTTCCCATTATTGTTGTTTTGGGTCCCCGAAGCCTGGCTGAAGAAGGATGCGCCGGTAAGGCGGGCACGTCGCAGGATCCACCACATTTTGTCCAACAATCAATTAAATCTAACTTCAAACCAATTACAATCAATTAATTAAATTCAAATTCACTTATTCAAACTTCGAATTACAATTCCAAATTCAAACCAATATTTTTAAATTCAGAACAAATGAGTTCAATAATTGGTCCAATCGTGATATATCTTTTAAATTTATTCAATTAATTCTGTTATAACTGCTTCAATTAAGTATCGTTCGTGTGGACTTTTTAGAGGGCACGAGTGGAGTCTACCCTCCGGAGTCCTATACGTTACTGAAAGACTGGTTTGGGGGTTTATATAAAGCATGCGCATAGCCGTGGCCATTGGACCGACAAACAGGTGAATTTGGCCACACAGAGAGCAAAATTAACTAAGTAATTAAGGGTTGGTTTATTTCGTATTTTGAATAAATATTACGGTTGAATTTATTGGTCCTGACCTACCGAGACATGGACACTGACAGGTCCACAAGTTCCAAGTCGCTCAACGAGCTATGGAGCGAGCTATGTTGGGTGTTTCTCTTTTGGATACAATCAGAAATGAGGACATTTGTAAAAGAACCAAGGTAACCGACATAGCTCAAAATTAGCAAGCTGAAGTGGCAGTGGGCCGGTCACGTCTGTCACAGGACCGATGGCCGATGGAGCAGACGAGTCCTGGAGTGGAGACCGCGTCTCGGTAAACATAGTGTCGGATGCCCTCCAGCCCGATGGACCGACGACCTATGCAAGGTCGCCAGTAGGCGCTGGATGCGGAAATCGGAGGACAGGGATGAGTGGCGCCGTCTTGAGGAGGCCTACGTCAAGCAGTGGACAGCAAATGGCTGATGACGTATTGGTTTTGCTAATGTCCATAGGCGATGCTAACAATTTTCCATCACAGTTGGACTGTCTGCCTGTCTTAAACTTGAAATTCCCGCGGGATTCCCGGGACCCAAAGTATCGCAGCATTTAAAAAATAATATTAGCTATCGTTTTGGTGGAAACTGTATCGGAATAAGCTAATTTTTACCCTACTTGAACCACTACAAACCGGTCCTAAGAAAATTCGCAATTTTGTTTGTGTAGTTCTAATAAACTTTATAGTCGGCATTTTAATACTCTTCTCGCAACTCGTAACATTATTATCTATTAATCATCGCTATATGACCTTCTAGAATGTTCTCCAAAAAAAACTTTTCTATTCTACTCTATCTTTGTTGTTGTTGGCTGCAACGCCTTTGGCATTGATTTTGCCAATTTCATAGTAAAAGAGGTTCTCATTGACGCCAATAACATACAAACTATTGAAATTGAATAGTCTTCCGTTAATTCCAAATGTCACCATTGAAACCG
This sequence comes from Dendrolimus punctatus, assembly GCA_012273795.1. Lineage (NCBI taxonomy): Eukaryota > Metazoa > Arthropoda > Insecta > Lepidoptera > Lasiocampidae > Dendrolimus > Dendrolimus punctatus. Next base: position 4,803,240 of record CM022535.1, on the reverse strand, counting down.
TAAGCTTTAAATAATGTCCTCTCCACACCAAGTTTCGGCCCTGACCCAACTATGAATGGTATACCGGAAGGGACACAAATAATATTACTCGGCAAATCTTTCCACGAAGGTCACAGAATCTTATATATTGTGGGCACAGTTGCGAAGATGACATTTATTCAAAATCAAAATTGTTAGTTTAAATGTCTCCCTTGCCGGCCGCTTTTATTCTTTTGTATTGCATGTAAAATACTTACAAAATTGATTGTGACACCGACCGAAGAACTAATATGACATTTTTATAATGGACCCATTTTTCCAAAACTGCTCCAGAACCCTGAAAGTAAAAAAGAAACAGAAGAAGAAATTAAGTTGCGATGTAGAACACCTAAGGGCACAATTCCAAATTCCATTAGACACCGGATCGTGTGGAACTATCGTCAAATTCAATTGGATTGCTTATACGCTACGCTCGAGGAATCACATATCCGAATCACCCAGGTCGTGACTTTCACTCATTCGGAACATGTCATGAAACATTAATGAAGAAGATAAATAGGGCGTTGCCTCCCTAAATCTTATGTCAAACGGTTATTACCTACTTATATCTTGCTATACCTTGTTTTAATTACCACCAGCAAATGAGTAGCACCTTTGGTGTTACTAATATCCACTCTGTCTTCCAGTGGCATACATCACTCTTTCTTGCTATTGTCATTTATATTCTGTTCACCTGATGCCCGCGATTTCGTCCGCGTGGTGCGGTTTTTTAACCATCCCACGGGAAATCTTTAATTTTTCGGGATCAAAAGTATCCTATATGTTGACCAAGGATATAAGCTGTCACCATACAAAATGTCATGTAAATCAGTCCTGTCGTTTCGGTTCGATATTTAGCATTTTTTTCATTGTACAGAAATTTGACCTCTACAATTTTATTATATGTATAGATATTTAATCTTATTTATTTTTATACTATGTGCTGTTACCAGGAGACAACATTACTTCAATAGATTCTAATGGATTTAACAGAAAACTCGACAAATTATTTTCTTAATAATTTTCAAGAATGTGACAGCTAAAGGAAAGTTATATCCAAGAGAACATTAGTTCTGTGTCCGTGAAAGATAGATATCGAAATGAAATGTAGAAACAGGCACAGGAACAATATGTTTGAACAAAACGTATATTGTAGGATTATTTGTCATGTCCCAGTTATTTTCTCGTCAATCGCTTTAGTTAAGTGCCACTTGTCGAGTCGGTCGGCGTTCAGCACCTGATCGGAAATGTAGTGATGGGACAGTGATATCCGGAAAGATTTTATCGATATCGATCAAACATATTTAGCCTTTACTGCCATTTTACCGTAGGCCACATTTGTACCCAGGTATAGTTTTTGATGCAAAAGGTAGTTTAAACTATTATTTTGTTTTAAGACTTTCAGGTTTTCATTCACTATAGTCTTATGTATATAAAACTGAAAGGTTTAACACAAAAAAATAGTTTACCTTAGTATACCTTTAGCAACAAAACATACATTAATACGATTAAATAGGGCTAAAGGCTCCATATTTATATTTTATTCCGTAAGAACTCTTCGTGTCTATCAGAAATCAGTGTATTTTACGGAATTTAATAAATTGTAGATAACAAAGTGACCGTCATTTACTCCTGAACCTTGCATGATTTCGAAACGAAACTGAATGAGATGGAGATACTCTTAGGTAATATTTGAAATTAAAAAAACTGAATAATAACTAATTGCAAATAAAGTTTTTCTTTCTTTCTTTTCTATCGTGTGTATTGGTTCGAACAAAGATTTGTGAAGACGGGAATTTTGGAAAACAATTAGACTTGTCATTCTTGTAGTCTTGTATTATTAATATTATATTCGTTTTTTCCTTTAAGAGTTCAACAGCGCATTTGTAACGCCTTTGGTGTTGCATATGTCTATTAGCGATAGTAACCGCTTTCCATCAGGTTAGTTATCTGCCTGTCTACTGAACTAATGCTATATAAAAAGACAACAGAAACTCACATACAAAATTTTTAATTAAGCTAGTAGCGATGCCAATACATAGTTTTCATTAAAATCTATTTAATCTTTTTGAAGCCTAAGCACCACGACCTTCAGATTAATTGAGACATGAATTTTTTAACTGATCAAACGTTAACCGTGGTTTTAATCGTGATCATATAAGATTAGGCATCATATAAGACTTACCAGTCTTCACTTAATTTTGGTATTTTATTTATGACGTTCGAATTATATTATCGACTATTCCCCATCCCTAATCAGATGAAAAATGCTAATGTAAGCGTCATAATCCACTTGAGTGATGTAACCGGACTCGATACTGCTGGGCCACACTCCTGAAATAAGTGTTCGTGTACAAACAGTCTACACGAATAGTTCTTAACTCGAGTAACACGGACTAGGCCAACAACAAAACCACTTTTATTGCATGATTCCAGCAGACAGGCAGACGGCCCACCTGATGGAAAGCGATCACCATCACCTATGCACATTTATAACATCAAAGTGCCTACTGATATGCTGCCACTCTCTAAAGGGAGACTGGAACCTGCCCACTAATGTCGGAATACCACTCAAGGTTGCTATAGGTAACATACCTACAGCATAATCTTATATAATAATGTTACGAGTTTAGCGGCACTCGAATTAAAATGCCGTTAGAATTATTATCGAGTTTATTAGAGCTATACAAACACGTATATATAACACAGGTGCTAATATAACCGAACACAACAAATCCAAACGTAATGCAGAAGCTCGCAATTCAATAAAACGCGCAAAAGATCGTCATTATTAGATTCCCGATTCCCCAATGTACACACGACACGCCCGGATCGTAATCATCGCTCAACTGCTCCTTTGCTCCGTCGCCGTCGATTTAGACTTGACAAATGCAAAAGAATCCGCAACATCTGGCTAATGATGCTAATGAGTACAATAGGACAATGGGCTATTCTTGACAATAATTAGAAACGTATGCTAATAAATAAGTGAACAAAAAAGACATAAAAGGATTACAATTAGTTGAAATGCCAACAGAAAATAAAATATGCTTCTACAGATCTGTAAGTGGAATTTGTCTTCGTCAGCGCCTAGGTTGTAACAATAGGAAAAAAAACATAAACAAGTAATGTACATATGGAATTTATGAAACTTGAATACTTTATCTTCCGTTTTATGTTTGACCTATAAAGTCAATTACACACTGAACGGCCTCCGTGGTTCAGCGGGCTAAGCCTCTACCGGCCTATCTGCAACGCAGAGATTCTGAGTTCGATTTCTGGTATGGTAAATTTCGGAAATATAATAAATTTTCTTCGTTATTTACTATCGTCTGCGATCGACCCCAGAGTAATCCGTTTTATATTACACATTACACAAGCGTATCCGTGCAGGGACGGAGAAAGAATACAATTTCCTGCGGCCCGGCGGCCTGTCGTAAGAGGCGACTAAACAACCCACAGCCAGGTGGTAGGGCATTTGCCCGACTGGATGGCGACCACCCCTGGTCTAGAGTATGCCGCCATAATAACCTTGTGTTGTGTTCCGGCATTAGTGTCCAGGTTCTAGGCTCCCTAAAGAGAGCAGCATCGCATTCGTAGCACCTTTGGTGTTGCAAATGTCCATAGGCGATGGTAACCGCTGTCCATCAAGTGGGCCGTCTGCCTGTCTGCTGATCTCCTGCAATAAAAAAAAGCGTATCAGATGCTTAAATTGAGACTATACAGTATGTATTTTGTCTGCCGCTTATATACATTATTATTATCATCATTTATAATATAACAAAATTCTAAACATGCCGTGTCTGTACATTGAAGCTATTTAAAAAAAACACCTGTAATGCACTATAATTCACTATATTAACGTCGTAGAACACGATGCATTTTTTTTAGATTTCTTGTCTGTTTGTTCGGGATAATACTACTGGGGCGATTTGGATGCGGGTTTCTTTTTTTTTATTGCAGGAGATCAGCAGACAGGCAGACGGCCCACTTGATGGACAGCGGTTACCATCGCCTATGGACATTTGCAACACCAAAGGTGCTACGAATGCGCTGCTGCTCTCTTTAGGGAGCCTGGAACCTGGTTACTAATGCCGGAACACAACTCAAGGTTGTTATGGCGACATACTCTAGACCAGGGGTGGTAGCCATCCAGTCGGGCAAATGCCCTACCACCTGGCTGTGGGTTGTTTTGTCGCCTCTTACGACAGGCCGCCGGGCCGCAGGAAATTGTATTCTGTCTCCGTTCCTGCACAGATGATTCACTGCCCGACAGCAAATTTTTAGACTTCAAATCTTCGCCACTTGTTATGCTGGAATCCCGCGGCAATTTATGTGGGAATATTTAAAATGGTCGAACTGAAAAAACATTTGGTTTTTTTTATTATTTATTTATTATTAAAATGTATCCAACAGTATATCCACAATTTGAAGGCTTAACAATACATACAATGAATCTTAACCAAAAGTGGATATTTATAATCTAGAAAAAAGAACAGAAGAGATGGTGTGTTACACTACACAAAACTAAAACACTACTTAATATATCTAATACTGTGAAAGTTCTGACGGGATTCGGAATTCCTGCGCGATTTTTTCACTGATCGATAACAAATTTTATGCAATAAAATGTCTTATACATATTATCCCGGGAATCCCGCGGGAATTTTCCTGGCACCAGTTTGAAGTTTTCTGGTGTATAACTTTTCCCGGAAGCGGCTTGTTCGGGTGCATAGCTGCATAGCTTAGTCCGATACAGTTTGCCCTAAACGATAACTTACATTCATTTTTAAATGCTGCAATACTTTGTGTCCCGGGAATCTTGCAGGAATTCCAAGTCAAGCGGAGACGAAGTGTCGGGCATATCATACATATATACATAACTTCACATCTGGTCCCTTGCGGGGTAGGCACGAACAACAGAGCGCCACACAGGCCCATTCTTACACACCTCACTTGCTTCTCTGACATTCATAGCTCTTGTCATATCATACAATAAATATAAAATTTCTTCGAGTCTGGCAACACGTTAGTAGCGCCTCTGGTGTTCTAAGGGTCAATAGGCGGCTGTGACAAATTCCATCACGTAAATCCTCTGCCTGTTTATATGCTTTTGGCAATGAAAGAAAACATTCGCTTAGAATAGAATAGAGTAGTGTAGCGTAGAGTAGAGTATACAGTACAGCAGAGTAGAACAGAGCAGAGTAGATTAGAATAGAATATACTTTATTGCATAACATTAAGATATAGTTCAAGAGACATAAGTCCAGATACCAATAGGCGCTGATATCAATAAAATCAATTTCTACCAGACAACCTTAGGAAGGATTAACAAAGTTAGTGAGACCAAGATATAGAAGTAAACCAGAATGTATATTTTTAAATGGGAAGTCAAATAAACATAAAAATAAGACAAAAATATTTATATTTATTTTATATTGTTTCATACCAACAAAGAAATGCGCACCTGGTTTATTACCCCTCCGGCATTTAGATTTCTTTTGTTTACTTTTTCTTTAAAATTTGCAATTAGACAATAGCCTTTTAGTTATTGTTTTCGTTTATGACCAGATTACGCAGTTGTGTTACGTTACGTTTTCTTGGAAAAAACTCAGACCACGCAGTCGATTGTTATATTGTACAGTTTACTATAAAACAATGCCCGAACGAAGAGGTGAGGCAGTCTAGCGAGGACCACGATAAAGTAAGACGTACCTTCGATAAGCGATATAGTGACAGACTTTGCGCGTGTTATTGAATTGTGCAGTTTGTACTAGTAGTATATAGTTATATTTGTAATTATGTTATACGTGTTTGTATAGTTCTAATCAATTTTAAATTTTAATTCGAGTCCTGTAGCTCGTAACAATATATTGACTTATATCAAAAAACAATCATAATATAGTTGCATAGATTTACATAGATATTGGAGAGATAAAAATTAATTAGATGGCTTGAAAATGCGAGGTAGTAATCCTTTACGAGCCCATTGAACACGTACAGAGATTGCGCACGCCCTATATAATAACAGCGCTAAAATCCCAGGAGGTCTTTGCAAAAGCGTCTGACACTTTAAATTACAAAATCCGACCCCAGCGGTGAAGCGGACATGACTGGAAACACGACGTTAATGAAAACTGAAGCACTTATATTCAGAGAATTTCCTTGTGATTTCTCTTCTTTATTTTGAGACAAGGGTCTCGTCATGTCTCACCATGTAATGGAAGATTTTCGAACTACGCAGGACAGTAACGAAACAGATATCTTTACCTATATTTATTTATGTATTAACTAACAAACATGGCTATCGTAACAGTTGTCACCAATACTAGGATGGTAAACATAATACGTTATAGATATACATATATAAATATATTCAGTCTTATCATATAATATAATACGCAGATACATTCATATGTTATAGGGCCCAGATTGTAAAAAGATGAGAATTATTGTTTTACGTTGAGTATCATTGTATTAATAAGTGAAGCAAAAAAGATGCGCCCCTTTTTACGAAAATTGCGCAAACGGAGAAGTATGAAATTTCACACACTTATAGTTTATATAGAGAAGGAGTGCAGAAAGCTAATATTTTTTTTAAATTATGCATAAAAAATACATAAAATCAATAAAAAAACATTTCACACACCACCATGTATTTGACACACACACGAAATCTGTGATTATAGAAGTAAGTCTTTGACAACAAAACCTTAATAATGTTCAAACTTATAATTTAAATTAAATATGGTCGAATTTCGACCGTTGGGCGACCACTTTTTATCATTGTGGTGAGTTTAGTTGCTTAGAATAACATAGTCGTGTGCAATGTTTTGATATTATTAAGTTTTGAAATTTATTAACAGAAATCGATTATGATAATCGATAACTAATTTTATTTCTGATCTTATTTTTGAGATTTCCAGATAGAATTTAGGGTCTATATAAATTTTCCATTTTTAACTGACTCCAAAAAGTAGGAGGTTATCAAATCGTCTGTATGTTCGTTACTTGATTTCTCCGTCAATTGTGAACCGATTTTCATTTTTTTCTTTCAGTCAAAAGAGTATACTCCTAATTGGTCCCATTGTCACCATGTCAGGATCTGATGGAAACCCTCGAAATTTGATAACCGACTTCTTTGTCACACGATATCTTCGTCAGTTGTGGAGCGATTTTCAATATTTATTACACAACACCTTGGTTCTACCCCTATTGTTAATAACGACTCTCTTACGACTATCTTAAATTCTCTTAATAATATATATATCAATTTTATACAGTATTCACAAGATAAATCCAAGTCTCACGAGTGAAAATGAAATTACGAGCACAACTTTTTATATAGTAGCGTTGAAACGCAACAGAAATAAAACTAAAAATGGAAGAAAATACAATTTCGCATATTAATTCAGTTCAAACGAAGCGACGACAAAGAGAAATTGTTTCATCTTCAGAGAGGATGTGCGCGCGTGACGAGATTTCTTAGGAAAAAAAATGTACCTCATACAGTGGAATATGAGGACATTTTATAAATAATAAAGAACACAAGGACAATATAATAAATGTTTATATATATATTGTAAATCATATGTTTCTTCTACTCCAATCAGTAACGAGACAATTGCTAAACTTATCTATAACATCATCATCATCATCCGAACGTTAAATCCCGGTTGCGTTTGGAGAGTTCGCTCGGACCCCCAGACTCTGCTTTCCTACTTTTTCTTCTCCACTTCGCGCGGTCTTCAGCATCCTTAGTTTTGAGACCATTGGTACGCATCATCCGGAGTTTTTGGCGGGGACTGAAAGGAGATGTAGTGCTGTGCAGTTTTATTTCCTAAAGATGTGTAAAATTACTCTAAAGTGCACAATAGTTGTAGGATATTGATTGCTTTTGAGTAGTGATTATGTGTTTTGTGAGAAATGTGAACTGTATAGTCAAATGTAGCCTTTTGAGTTGTCACAAGGACTCCGTTGAATGGCACTAGCTCATTATCTACAGTTCAGCTGTGCTACACATAGGCTTAAGAAAATGAAGAAACTATATTGTAAACTATAATCTGGCCTAAAGGCCTAGCTGCCAAGCCATGAACCTAAATAAAATAAAATACGTATCATCCTTTACAACGTCAAGCATTCTTGGGCCTTCCCTACGACCCGGACTCGGCGGAGGTGGCATCTATTCTTCTCCACGATTATGTACTTGTCCAATTTGAAAACCTGCCCGCAAAACTTCAAGTTAAATTTGTTGCGATTCTTTTTGTCACCTGTCCGTTGAAGTTTCACTTCTACTGTGTGTCCCAGAACGCATTTCGATTTTTTTTAATTGGATATACGTAAGCCTCCATAAACTCTCTATAAGTTATAACACTCAAATGTTACGTAAAAACGAAAACCTCATCGATCACACGATTCCCACGTAATCTTCAAGAAGACCACAATGCTTGTTAATAATCCCCTGAGCCCATTAATGTTTTTCCCAAAATAAACACGCTCGCTCATTTATTGCGAATTTTGCGGGTACTTCGGTAAATAAATAACTAAAGATGAGGCCGTTAAACATCCAATTAATAGCCCCTGTAACATCAAGAGTTACTTGCGGTATTCATGAAATAATATTGGGTACACGCTTTGTTTTGAACATAGCAGAACACTATAATACGAACAACATCTATTTTTCATCCCCCTAAATGTTAAGGGTAGTCCACCACTAAATATATTTTTTTAATTTTTAGATATATTTTTTAAAAAGTACATACAACCCTAAATTTTTAACCCTCTACGATCAATCCCTATTTTTTAATAGCGATATTAGTATTTTTATAATTTTCTACTGAGATGATTTAGATTTTAATTTGAACCAGGTAGATGGCGCTGCAATCGGGTACCAGAATTTAGGTGTTATTTTTGTTGTTGTATGTGTTGAAGTTGGTTTCGGAATGGTTTAAATAAACGATTGGGCCCACAGCGATACTCCTCCTAAACGCTGGGCCTAATTTTGATGAATTTTTTGTTTGTTCAAGTAGATTTGAGAATAGTTTATATTAACATTTGGTCCCGGTAGATGACGCCGGAATCGGGTTCTTGATTTTTAGTTTTTAAAGGCAGGACAACGTTTGCCGGGTACAGCTAGTATTTATATATAATAATAAAATTCTTTCAGTGTTAGATAGCCCATTTATTGAGAAAGGCTAAATATTTATAGGGTATATATCATCACGCTAAGACCAAAATTTGTTTTCCTATTCCACGCGGGCTATGTCACGGGTAGAAGTTAGTAATGTTATAAAACATATTATTATTTCAATCATTATTTTCCTCCAAATAACGCAATAATATTATTTTTTATTTATTGTTTTACGTCTTTAGTCTAAAGTCTCTAAAGTACGTCGCCATAACAACCTTGAGTTGTATTCCGGCATTAGTTACCAGGTTTCAGTCTCCCTTAAGAGAGCAGCAGCGCATTTGTAGCACCTATGGTGTTGCAAATGTCCATAGCCGATGGTAACCGCTTTCCATCAAGTGGGCCGTCTACCTGTCTGCTGAACTCTTGCAATTTTTTTTTTAAAACGCCATATTAATATGTGAAGCAGTCCCAAAAACAGTTAAATTCTATAATTTTATTGCTGCTACCAAAGGGTTTTTGCAGTACTGTACAAGCATAGTCACGCGAAAACACCAAGTCGTACATAAAAAAATTACATTATTTTTAGTTAAAGAACATTATTATTACAGTTTCTCTTTCAGGCAAACCTCAGACTAATCCAAGTAAAAACCCTTTTTGGAAGTACCTACTTAGTTCTGATTACTGTTTGTTCTACGGAAAGTTATTTCTTACATTTTTTATGACTTGTCTTTACACTCTTCGTTTTAAAACAAAGACAATAAGCCTACCACTTAATTGTCGACTTAAAATATCTATATTATTTAGTGTTAGATTTTCTTACAAAATAATATTCAGATTAATTCATTCACTCAAAAATACTTTAGTATTCATGAATACATGACATTAGCTTGATACATAAATCGTGCTAAGCCATATAGGTATAACAATAAAATAAAATTTACTTCAGGAATACATATCAACTCTAAAATAATTAAAGACGTTTACATCAAAAATTAATTAGTTGCTTTTGAATCGGTATTATTTTTTGTGTTGGAAATATACTGATTTTCTACTTTTAAGTTAGGCAAATATGAACTTATTTCAATGGCTTTATAAAAAAGGAAAAAAATTGAAAATCGGTTTGGAATTGACGGAGATGTCGTGTTACGGAGATGTCAATTTTTGCAAGTTTCTCTAATTCCTTATAAACCACTCATCAGATCCTCATATGGTGACAATGGGACCATTTACAAAACCTGATTAAAACATTTTTTTTTGAAAATCGGTTCACACACGTAGAAACTGATAAACGAACGTACAAACAAAAACAACACATTGTTACGAGCTACAGGAGTCGAATTAAAATGCCATTGGAATTACTATAGAATTTATTAGAACTATACAAACACGTATAAACAGGTGCAAATATAGCTGGATACAACCAGTACAAACTGCACGATTCAATAACACGCGCAAATTCCGTCACTATATCGCTTATCGAATGTACTCGTCTTGCTTTGATCGTGGTTCTCCCTAGACTGCCTCACCCCTCTGTTCGGGCATTGTTTTACAGTAAACTGTACAATGCAACAATCGATTGCATGGACCGAGTTTTTCCAAAAATACGTAATCTACACACCGGCTTAATTATCCCTGCGAACGGCCATAAACGAAAACAATAACAATAGGCTATTGTCTAATTGCACATTTTTAAACACAAAGTAAACAAACTTAACTTTTATCCGTGCAAGAACGGAGAAAGAATACAATATCCTGCGGCCGGGCGGCCTGTCGTAAGAGGCGACAAAACAACCCACAGTCATGTGCTAGGCCATTTGCCCGGCTGGATGGCTACCACCCCTGGTCTAAAGTATGTCGCCATAACAACCTTGAGTTGTGTTCCTGCATTAGTGACCAGGTTCCAGTCTCCCTTGAGAGAGCAGCAGCGCATCTTCGGTGTTGCAAATGTCCATAGGCGATGGTAATCGCTTTCCATCAAGTGGGCCGTCTGCCTGTCTGCTTAACTCCTGCAATAAAAAAAACAAAAGTAGTCCAAATACGGGAAAGGTAATAAACCAGGTGTGCATTCACTTTGTCGTCATGTAACAATATAGACATTGAGACCCTCCTCTTTTATGAAGTTGGTTAATAATAATGATACTTGTTGTACGAGTGTGTATGTGCGTTAAAATATTCGAGCTTTGCTCTCTATTTTTCTATAATTCACTCATCAGATCCTGACTTGGTGACATGGGACCAATGATGATAAAAAAAGTTATAATCGGTCCACAATTGGCGGAGAAATTACGTAATAAACATACGAAAACAAAACATAGTCGGATTGAGGAACCTTTTGTTTTAAAGTCCAATTTCCAATAAGTACCAGTCTTTCGTTTAAAGCAGTGTTTTTCAACCTGTGGGTCGCGACCCCTAGGGGGGCCGCCGGCAAAAGGGAAAAGGCTATTCAAATTTATACCTCTTACTTAGGTACTTTCTACGCTCAGCAGCTTTTTGTAGAGTATAGGACCTAATAAGTAATATAAGTAACAAATTAGAGGAAAGCATAAACGTAGTCTTTTAAATTACTTTAACTTTTTATCTGTCTATGACCCAAGGGTGTCGTCAAAATTTTTCCACCTGTAAAGGGGTCGCGAATTCAAAAAAATACTTTAAACCACTGGTTTAAAGTATAAAATATATTAGAAATCTTAGCAAACTTTGATTACTTTTGTTGTGATCATTATGTTGTGTATTGCTGTTTTATATTAACCGATTTCAAATATGAAACTTGGAACGTGCCATAGGCACTGTCTTTAGATTGTTAGTAATAAGTGACTAGAATTCTAGTTTATTAAATATATTTTTTTATTATCAACATTTTAGACAGCTTTGTTGTTTGTAATACTTTATTATTCTGTTTGAAACCCACTTTATAATAAAGGAGCTTTTAAAAGAAATTGCTTTATAATTTACTTTACATTTTAGATACCAAAAGCTTATAATTTTTCGTACATTAAAAGCCTCAGCCTGTTTGACTGATAACAAACAAGAGTCCTTTTGCCAACCCAAAAAGGTACATTGTACCAAAAATTTGAGAATTCCGACACATACACACATTAAAAATAATCGATAAATCAATATTAGTAGAACAATAATATTGTTCTTTATAATTAAATTATTATTTAGGTTTATGGCTTGGCAGCTAGGCCTTTAAGCCAGATCTTAGATTACAATATAGTTTCTTCATTTTCTTAAGCCTATGTATAGCTCAGCTGAACTGTAGGTTATCGACTAAAGCCATTCAACGGAGTCCTTGTTGTTCCCGAGTTGTCTCGAAAGGGCAGTTTATATTTCTCACAAGACACATAATTACTACTCAAAAACTACCAATATCCTACAACTATTGTTCATTTTAGAGTAATTATACACATTTTTAGAAAATAAAACTGCACAGCTCAATATCTCCTTTCAGTTCCCGCCAAAACTCTCGTTTATAATTTTAAAAAAAGAATGTGCACAGCTAATAATCGACCGTTGCCTGGCTACGAACTTGGGCTTACTGATGAGCGACACAAAGCGTTTAGTGTGGCGTGGCGACCAGCGACAACAACATTTATTTTTAATTTCCGCTACCACCGGATGAAAAGGGTTTTTCGGCTTTGTATATCTTTGTTTTATATATTATTATTCCCTTTTCACTTCACTTCAGTTCACTTTAAATTCACTTATCTATTTTTTATTGTTATTCTTTTTTAAAATATTACAAAGTTCCTTACGCTAGTATATTCTTCTTTTAATGTTTTATTAAATTTTAACTTATTTATTATTACTTATGTTACATTACTTGTAACTTTATATATTTTTAAGATACAAGGTAGTATGTAAAACAAAAGTATTAAGGTGTATGGAGCATGCCAGGACTGAGTCACACGCGACGCCCAAACTCGTGTCGCTCGTCGCTAAGCTTAAGTTCGTGGCATGGCTGAATAAAGTGGTAACATCAAGCTACCACCAAAACCATTTATAATTTTATTAGATCAGGATAGGAGGATAAAAGCATTAACAGCATCACGTGTGATAATCAACAGAATTCCACTGCTACATCAAAATAGATAGGCACTTTCAAATGGAGGTTGTACAGCGTGGAGAGTGTTCGATGAAGATAAAATCAGCCCTAAAATCCCGCGAGATCCACATCTCCCGTGTAATTGCTTAACTTCGACGTAACGTGATTCGTGCGCTGTAAGTATGTGGAACAATTTCAAAACGAATCGGATAAAAATATATTAATCACAATCAAATAAATCGACGGCCTCTGTGGTTGATCGGGCTAAGCCTTTACCGGCCTACCTCACTGCACCGCAGAGGCTCCAGGTTCGATTCCTGGTATTTTCTCGGAAACGTATTTTCTCCGTTATTTACCATGGTCTGGGTGACTGTGATCGGGCCCAGAGTGGTCCGTTGTATATTAACCATTACACAAGCGTAACTTGCTTAATTTGGGGATATACAATGTGTGTGTTTGACTGCCGATTATTTATTTATTAAATATATAATAATAATGTAGACTTCCACTGGTGAAAGAATTTTCAAAATCGGTTTAGTAGATCCAGAGATTATCCTCTACAACGTCACAAACTTTACCTCTTTATAATGTAAGTATAGAAGGATACGTATATTATATAATAATAATTAATTGAATAATTCAAAAAGTTATATAAAGGTATTGAAGCAGTCTTGAATATGAAGTAATTTATTTTGATAAGGATTAATACCAAGATACAAATGAAGAGCCCTTTCTAGCGGCGTCATTTTAATTAAAATTTAGAATAAAAGAATACTTATTGTGGCATAACTATAATAGTTAGACATATGCTGTTGCGACACATTTTGTAGATAATGATGTGTTCTGCAAAGTCGTAGTACATTATTTCATTCTATCATCAATAGTTTTCGCAGTGCTCGCGATTTTAGGTATTTTTTACACCTTGGGTTACGTTATTGGAGTTTTAGTAAGGATCCCTAATTTTTTTGTAAACATAATATAGTCTATGTCACCCAGGGATTGTGTAGCTTGCCAACAGTGAAAGAATTTTTCAAATCGGTTAAGTAGTTTTGGAGCCTCTTCAATGCAAACAAATAATTTAATCTTTTCTCTTTATAATATTAGTATAGATATTCAAATATATTTATTATAAAATTTTAGATATTTGCATATTATAAAAAGCACAAGATTTTGCGCTGGAAGTTGTTTAATAAAATTGGGAGCTGGATTGCCCTTAAAAGCGCTATATCTAGCTCCTAAAGCGCTAAATTGGCAGCTCTGGTGAGCCGAGAGCCGGTGAAGTCTCGTAAACGAAAAAGCTAGCGAGAGAGTGAGCGAGGATATACCGCGTCCTCAGACTACCTCATCCGTCTAATACCTAAAATTGCGTTCTGCGCATCGGAAAGTGCGATGTTCCGAGCCGCTATTAAGGGAGGCAATCTTAAGTTTGCAACGAACTATATCTGATCTCCACATGACAAGGCATCACTGCCTCTATTTGTGGTATGTGTAAAAAAATATAAATAAATAAATAGAGTTTGTTGAGGAAACAAAAATAACAACAAGAAAACTTTGCCAACTGTTCAGTTTTTCGAAAGTCATAACAAAAGTGAACGACAACGAACGACAAAAATGTTGACGTAAAAAATGGTCGGTGCGTGGGTAGCGTATTACATACACCATTAAAATGTACTTAACCTAACCAAATCATAATTTGCAGGAAACCTGCGAAAAATCGAAATGTGTGCTTTGACACATATTAGAAGTGAAACTTCAACAGACAAGTGGAAAAACGAATCGCAACGGACAAGTGGAAAAACGAATGGCAACGGATAAGTGGAAAAACGAACCGCAACGGACAAGTGGAAAAACGAACCGCAACGGACAAGTGGAAAAACGGATCAGGTTTTCAAATTGGAGAAGTACATTAATAATCTGCCCGTAAAACTTCAAGTTAAAATTTTGTTGCCATTCATTTTATCACTTGTCAGTTGAAGATTTTCCACTTGTCCGTTGCGATTCGTTTTCCACTTGTAGGTTGCGATTCGTCTTGCCACTTGTCCGTTGCGATTCGTTTTTCCACTTGTCCGTTGCGATTCGTTTTCCACTCGTAGGTTGCGATTCGTCTTGCCACTTGTCCGTTGCGATTCGTTTTTCCACTTGTCCGTTGCGATTCGTTTTTCCACTTGTCCGTTGCGATTCGTCTTGCCACTTGTCCGTTGCGATTCGTTTTTCCACTTGTCCGTTGCGATTCGTTTTGCCACTTATCCGTTGCTATTCGTTTTTCCACTTGTCCGTTGCGATTCGTTTTTCCACTTGTCCGTTGCGATTCGTTTTTCCACTTCTCCGTTGAAGTTTCACTTCTAATAAGTGTCCCAGCACACATTTCGATTTTTGTTCTAATTTTAAATAAATATCTATTTTTACGCTTTAAATGAAATATGCTTTCTTTTTTCAATTATGGCTAGGCACGCTTTGTGCATTTAGATCACTATGCTTTATGATGTGTTAAAACATACAATTAACAGAAATAAAAATTTACAACACATTAAGCTGTCTTGTCGCTATTACTATTAGCGATTTTTTCCAGACAATATTTGGATGGGCAACAAGTTCGATAAGAACAAATTCTGTTACAAGTTCTGGTGTACAATAAAAAGATATTTATCTATATAAAAATACTTGCACTATATTGTATCGAACAGACGATAGAAAAGTTAATGAGGCACGTATTTAAGGGCTTCAGATAAGGCCCGTTTGGCATGCACACGTGCCTATTACATGCCACGCGGAGTCTCTCCGCCCCTT
The DNA here is from genome assembly GCA_012273795.1 of Dendrolimus punctatus. Taxonomy (NCBI): domain Eukaryota; kingdom Metazoa; phylum Arthropoda; class Insecta; order Lepidoptera; family Lasiocampidae; genus Dendrolimus; species Dendrolimus punctatus. The sequence goes on along the minus strand of CM022535.1, from coordinate 4,787,260 downwards.
CATCCTTACGCCCCTACCTCCCTGGCTATACACTTGGCGGAGCGTCTTCAGTACTTCACGTCACATTCCGCGAACTTGGCTAATAGAGCGTGACGTAACCAGATTTAAAATGCTTCACTCAAGAGTACTAAGATCAAGTAGAGCAATAAACAGTATTTTTACCTGCGAGCAGTACACATTTAGGATTGGAAGAAAACACCAGTTTTTCAGGGTTGCTCCTTTACGCACAGCTAACGGCGCACTGCCTCGATGACGATGCGAAGTTTACCTTTTTTTATTACAGGTTCAGTTCAGCAGACAGGCAGACGGCCCACTTGATAGCAAATGTCCATAGGCGACCATAACCTCTTTCCATCAGGTATCACACAAATTTCATATCCTAAGCTGACATCTAACTTACTGATACAAAATTACAAGACGCTTTGATAACTATAACGCAAACCGTCCGTTTAATAATTTAAGTATTAAAGCTTTTAAAATATTAAAAATGCAAAAGACGTCATTACAAATACTATTTTTTTGGATTGACCTTTGCATTCCCAGGTGATTTCAACGTGGAAAGTTAACAAAACAAACTTCATAATACCTACTCACAATGTATTTTCTAAATGTGTTGTAATTCAAATATAAACAAACACACATTTAACAAACACAATGACCCAAAGTTTAAACTACAAGTAAAACAATTAAACCCTAATTTAAGAAACAAAACAACAACAGTTTCTATAAACACATGAACGAAATTGTATGTATATGTAACAGTCATAGTAATTAAATAGCTATTATGCATAATGACTGGTAATTATATATAACAGCAAAATTGAGTAAAATATGTGATAAATTAATCACTTTATCCGGATATTCTTCAAAAAAAAAAATTTTATTATTGTAGTCTTTAAAGAGTGATACCAAATAATTGTATTGATTTCTGTATTTTTTTTAAATTTTGTTTCATGGCTAGTGAGCTTTAAATTTACTGTATAAATCAAAGTTAAATAACTTTATAATAATGTTAATTAACGTAGAGTTATTATCTATGACAATGTTATTTTAATTCTTGGGGAAATTGAAATATTATATTACATTCTTTACCTATACCTACTTGTTTTATTACATTATCCAAGTTTTCGAATATATTATATTAATTTGCTAGTTAATGTGATTAATTCTGTGTCAGTTATCACTTTATCTAAATTGAGTAGACATTACAAATAACGGCTAGATAATATATGTGATATCTGGTTTTATTACTTTGGCTGTAACATATATATTGGTTTACTAAAGAAATACATTTATAGTCACGTGAGTAAAGTTACTAGGGTTGTCAAAACCAGACAAGTTTTTTTTATTAACATATAATTTTACTGCTAAGCAGAATTAGGTAGGACATTATTTTAAAATGAGTTTGTAAGAGTAACATGACATTTTTTACTGAACCAGTACAATGTATCACTTCAAATGAGGCGAGGAGATTTGTATGGTTTGTACCGCGGCAGTACATTTATAGCGATGAGGCCGGTGAGGCGGTGAGCGTCATTCTTTCATTTGTCCCGTACAAAACTTCAGTTCGGAAATGTTCGTTAAGAATCGGATATGATCGGCTTCGGTCACCTCATTTTACTATTCAGTCGTATATATCATGTTGTCCCTCTTTGTCATGTGAATATCCGTAGAGGCGTTATTGTACTGTTGTCCTCGTCCTTCCTCTTACATTTGACGCGTGAGTAGTAGCGGGAGAATTTTTTTGAAGTTATAAATTGAAATTTTGAGCCATATAAAACATGTACTAAACTTAAGAAACTATGTATAAAAATATTGGAAATAACGTAAAAAAGTAAAAGAGATTTAAATAATAAAACGGCAAAAGAGTTAAAGAGCATAATAATAAAAGACAAAAAAGAGAAATAGGAAAATTAAAATATAAAAACCCGGACAATCCCGTTCGTCCGGAGGGATAGAAAAAGTATAAAACTGTGATTATTTTATTTTAACCCTAGGTTAAATGTCGGTTCGTACAAGCCTTATTCTGTTAGGTAAGGCTGATAGCTAAATTTAATTTATCTCAAGACGAGTGTATTGTTCTTCGCTCTTGTGAAGAGATTCCTGTCTCTGTGACAACGACGCTATGCTTTGTGGGATCAGTTCTCCTTGGAAGTAATTGATATGCTTGTGATTGCCAAGAACTCTACTGTATTATAATACGGTTCACAGACGCAATAAGTTCTATAGACTGAGAAGAATATCGTTGATTAATACTCTGTTGTAACTGTTTAAAGTGTGTTATTTTATTTTAATTTTTATTTCGACGTTAATTATCGTTTAACTAAGTGTTATAGTCGTGAAAACGTAAGAAAACACTATGTGAACAAGTATAACGTTTGTTACAACCTTGTTTGCTAGTAGGCAAACTGGCAAACGGGCTACCTGGTGGTAGGTGGCTACCGTCGCCCATGGACATCTAGAACTCAAGGGGAGCCGATGCGTTGCCTACCTCGTTGAGACTTTAGGTATCTGTTCACGCCCTTTTTGAAGAGCCCCATATTGTAGCGCTCTGGGAAAACCATGGGAGGGAGCTCATTCCATAATCCGGACACATATGGCATGAAGGAGCGTCCGCCACGTACCGTGGAGGACTTCCAAGTGTTCAAGAAGTATGGATGAACTCCCAATCGCCGGCGAACGATGCGATGGTAGAAGGGCGACGGAGGCACCAAATCAAACAGCTCATCAGAGCACTCCCCGTTGCACAGACGGTAGAACACGCTTAGGGCTTGTAATTTTGGGATCGTCGACAATCCGAACCACTCGGATTGTCGAAGCCTAGGCGCCGACAAAGAAAAAATCCACTTACAGATTTGTAGAAGCACATTTATTACCTGTCGGCATTTGAACTAATAACATTGAAACTATTGTAATCCCTTTTATGATCGTCTTCTTTTGTTCACTTATTTATTGGCATACGTCTCTAGTTACTAGTTGAGAATCGCCTATTGTCCATTGTACTCGCTCATTAGCATCATTAGCCAAGTGATTTTAAAATACAAGCTGATTCTAGGAAACTCGGTCCACGATGCCGGGCAGGCATATTTCATTTGTGCAGTATAAAACGATGGCCTGATTGAATGAGGGGGGCAGTCGAACCAGAACCACGATCAAGGCGAGACGTGTGTTCATTCGGTAATCTATTAATGACGGACTTTGCGCGTTTTATTGAATTACGGCCTTCTACATTACGTTTACATTGGTTGTGTTCGGTTATATTTGTATCTGTATTATACGCATTTGTATTGTTCTAAAACATACATACATAACTTCACGCCAGGTCCCTTGCGGGGTAGGCACGAACAACAGAGCGCCATTTAGGCTTATTCTTACACACCTCACTTGCTTCTTTGACATTCATAGCTCTTGTCATGCATGCTTGTCTGTTCTTAAGTTCATTGTTCTAATAAAATAATAATTCCAACGGCATTTTAATTCGAGTCTCGCAACTCGTGACAATGTATATATATATATTAGTTGCCATCAATTTAGGTTGCCAACAATTGTTATGTTCCGTCACAATTAAAATAAGCACTTGCTGCTGTCGACACGTCCACTCCGTATCGTTTCATGTCAGTATAAAAATCAAATATGTTGCAGTGCTATATGGCATATTTGTTATACTTGTTAATACATCAAATGTTGGTCAAATATAGTGACAAATACATCAAGCCAAGTGAGGCGCCGCCATAACTTGTACTGTCGTTTTTCTAATAAACAAATTCTTCCTTCTTAATGTTGTAGATAACAAACATTGCTCGAATTCAGCGTGGCGAGGTGTTTAGTTTCGTGTTCGTACTGCAACTTTGTTGTGTAACTTTGCATAAACATTAAACAATGAACTTTCGATACATTTACGTTGTGGCGCAACAAATACAAAATGCAGTACCGAACTTTGCGTTGTCACACAACTTGTAGTGTGCAGCTCGCAATTAAGGTGCGCTCCAACTTCCCACGTAATTGAATTTAAACTGTTTCTCTTCTAGGTGATAAATGAAATTATAACGGTGTGAGACACTTTTCTTGCTATTAGTGTTTTGGTCCTTTTTTTTAACCAACTTCAAAAAAAGGAGGAGGCTCTCAATTCGTCGGGATCTTTTTTTTATGTATGTTCACCGATTACTCCGTGATTTGTGATCCGATTTACGTGATTCTTTTTTGTTCGACGCGGAATAGCTTCAAATTGGTCCCCTAAAAATTTGACATAGTTTGGCCCAGTAGTTTTTATTTTATGAACATTTTTTATGAAAAAAAATTCCTTTTCGTTCCATAAGTTCACCGATTACTCTGAGATATATGATTCAATTTACGTTATTCTAAAAAGTAACAAATAATAACTTCGTTTAAAAACCGACTTTAAAAACTAAAATGTATAAAATAACTTATTTCTAAAGCTATTATTATTAATATATATTATCTACAACATCTTAAAGTCGGTGCAAAGTAAAACATAAAAATTAACTATATTTTGAAAATTACTAAGCACCGACTTTAAGATGATTTAGATAATATATATTAATAATAATAGCTTTAGAAATAAGTTATTTTATACATTTTAGTTTTTGAAGTTCCCCCTATAATGGGAGGCCCGAGCCCAGCAGTGGGACATTTATGGGCTGACATTATAACATTATATAGTTTTTGAAGTCGGTTTTTTTAAACGAAGTTTTTATTTTTCTGTTTGTACAGAAACATTAATTTTAAAACTAGTTCGGAAAAGTTTGTTAAGAATCGGATGTGTTCGGCTTCGGTCACCTCATTTTCCTTTTTATTAATGAAAATGCAGTTAGAATTACTATAGAGTTTATTATAACTATACGTAAACACGTATAACGCAGGTACAAATAATATAACCAAACAATTCAATTAAACGCGCAAAGTCTGTCACTTATTAGATTCAGATTGTAGTACACACGTCTCGCTTCGCTCGTGTTTCTCGCTTGACTAACTCCTCCCTCAATCAGCTTTATACTGCACAGATGCAATATGTCCGCCCGACCGCGTGGACCGAATTTCCTAGAATCAGCTTGTACTTTAAATCCGTAACACCTGGCTACTGATGACAATACAACAATAGGCCGTATGCCAATAAGTAAACAAAAGGAGACGACCATAAAAGAATTTCAATGTTATTAGTCCAAATGGCGACAGGTAATAAATGTGCTTTTTTTCTGATATGCAAGTGGGTTTTGTGTTTGTCGGGATTTGAGTCGTCTTTGTCATGTCAATATCCGCCGAGGCGATATTGTACTGTTGTAACGAAAGACTCGTTCCGTCCTTCCTCTTACTTTTGAGTAGGAGCGCGACAAAAACTTTGAATCACTACAAATAAAATACAATGTATATTTTGTACAGGACAAATGTACTGGCTCACACGTGCACTGCTCATCGGTAGGTGCCTCCTCGAGCGCGCTGCTTCCGAGCTGAACGCCTCCACAGGCCCACGGAGTTGAGAAGCCACCTAAACCAATCGCTGAAACAGTCATCTGCGGCTATTTAGCTGGATCCCGCACATAAAAAAAATATTTCAATAGCGCAGACAGCCTCGTGGCAGAGCCTAACATACCAGGAAACATAAAATCTCACCTCCTCCATTGGCTCGGTCACGTGGGAGACGATCGAAGCGTGAAGAAGGCCTATTTGGGACGATCGGATAGGCGACGTCCGGTCTGTCGCCCCAAGTACCGGTGGAGGGGCAGAGTGAAGGCTGACCTGCGTGAGCTTCAAGCCCTTAACTGGCAAGAAGTCGCACAGGACAGGAACAGGTAGCGTGCTCTCATTTCGCAGGCCAAGACACATTTTGGGTCGCTGAGCCAACAGAGTTAGTTAGCGCAGACAGCATTTGTAAAACCGTGTTGTCAACTCTAGTAATATTACATAGCAATATCCAAAAAGAACCATGTAATAAGCCGACAGCTGTTAACAGGGATTTGTTTTCGAATAGCAAATTAAGCAATTTGCGTTGTTTTCGAAGTAAACATTACAATTGAACACGGCATATACGTACTCCATGTTAATTAGGAGAATTAGCTCATAAGCTTTTATCAACAACTAATTACGTACAAAATACAAATAACATTACTAATTGATAGATAGATAACATTTTTTTGCATTGAAATTTGGTTTAAATATATCTTTGTTGTTAACTACCACATTATTGTAACATAATAACGAGCAATGCTGACAATAGGATTGAAATAAGGTATATTGTTTTTATGGAATTGTAAAGCGAAATTATTACCACTGTGATCGGGCCGTAAATATATAGATAGATTTATTTATTTATTTGGCACACAAAACAAGAAACAGCTAAAGTTACATATTTCATATTATACAGCGTGTTTCAGACCTTACGACAATAAATCAGACCACTTTATCTTCATAACGTACTCTGCCCAAATACAAAAACGAATCAAGGTAGCTTCTTTGGTTTAGCCACAGGACCTCATTTTTCATTTCAGAATATTACAACAACATGTATCAGTTATTGTGTCTAAATCGGTAGGTTAGTGACCAATGTATCATGTTGCCAGCTCGTCTCTTCATCATTAAACGCGGAAGTTGTTCATTCTTACGTTCTCGCTCGCGAATCAATATTTACAAGATGTTCTGTTTTTATTCCCTTTTTATTGTAATTAATTTGTTCTGAAATTGCTTTTTTAAATTTTGACATTACGATTGATTTAATAGTACCAAAAAATTTGTATGGAGTACGACCGCTAAAGTTATGAATTATTGTCATTTGAAATGAAACACGCTGTATATAAATTATAAGGTCTAAGCTGTAACTCTAAACATGTGAGCACATAATGTACCATACATTGACAAGATATCTAGGGGTTAGTATGACTTATTATAATATTAGATAGACAGTGGTAAGGTAACAAAATTATTATGTAATTATCCCAGAAATATTAGTGCAAATAGCCCGAATTTCACGTTTCAATTTAAAGAAGGAGAAATTAAAAATATCAATGGATGTATGTGTACTTCCAATCTCATTATAAAGCCTGCACATTCTTGTGATTGGATTATAAAACCATGTGTTATCTTTAAAAACTTGAAGCGGAAAGAGTCTAGGCCAGTTGTTCCCAAAGTGGGCGATAACGCCCCCTTGTGGGCGCTGCAGGCCTAAAAGGAGGCGGCAAGAGACCCAGAAAAAAGGGCATTGTAGCCCATAAGAGTTAACTTGAGACCTCAGCGCCGTTGTGTGCTACCTACTGCGCTTAGGTCTGAAGTTAACTCTTGCGGGTTTATAGTAAAAGTCTCGTTTAGAATGCATGTTTAATCGCTAATGTATCTCTCAATAATCAATTAATTTAGTTTGACGTTTTTTAAGTAGGTGAAAAAATGGGGGCTAAAAAATAATTACTCTCAAAGTGGGCGGTATACAAAATAAGTTTGGGAACCACTGGTCTAGGCGAAGGATTACGAGTTTTGTATCTAGTGCTACAATTAATGAAGGAAAGTATGTCTAGACAGTCAATTGAACCATTTAGGAGCTTCAATAAACAAATTAGTTCGTTACATTCACGTCGTGATTTGAGTGAGTCAATTTTAAATTTCAGTAATCTTTTTATGTAAGATCTGTTTTCGCGGCCAAGATAGAATCCATAACAAAGAATATTTAACATTTTTTTCTGCACTCTTCCTATTCTCTCGCTATGCACAGCGTAAAAGGGAGACCATATTATTGAGGCATATTCCAGTATTGTTCGAACGAGAGAACAGAAGAGGTAAACGATTGTATGTTGGTTTTTGAAATCCTCAGCTGAACACAAAATGAATCCAACTACAGTAGAATTATTTTCTCCGTGCAGTTTGGGTCATAAAATTTCGCTCTCTCTTCCAGTCACAGGCCTTATGGGCGGGCATAGTGATGCGCATTATTGTTGTCGATAAACGTTATCGATAATGTATTTAGTTTTGTCATTTTGTGGGTTAGTGATAAAAATCAAAGAAAAATATTGATAAAACAACGTATTTATTAAAATAAGATTAATAATAATTTAAAATAAATTATTAATTAGGTATCTATGTATTACAAAACTATATGTGCAAAAGTTTAGAATGTAACAAGTTAAATTAAAAATAAATACTTAATCTCAAGTTTAAAATTATCAGCAAAAAAGATAATAATGATTTTTATAAGAATGATAATCTTTTTTTGATAAGAATGAGTTTTTATCGATAACGGCGTTGCGCCCGCGCAACATGCTCACCGCCCTATCCGGGCTGAGGCCGAGTTTGATTTATGACCCAAACTGCACGGACAAAATAATTCTACTATAGCTGGTTACATTTGGTAATAACATAATCATAGTGCGAGTGAAAAGTGAATTTTTCGTCAAAATACACACCTAAATCCCTAATAACAGTTTTTCTTTCTACAGTTAGACCACTGAGCGTATATGAATATGAATATACTTTATGCGTTTTAATCGAGAAAGAAATGACTATGACTGAATAGATAGATAACACTTTATTGTACACCATTACAGAAAACTTACGAACTAGTATTATTATAATGGGGTACAAAGGGCATTCTTCTCGCTAAAAAGCGATCTCTTCCAGACAACCCGTGGCTACAATATTCTGATTAGGAGTGGCGATGGTGGTATCCATAATTATTGTACGATCGACCTAAATCTTATCTTGAAAGATAATAATAAACTTCTAGGCGCTAAGAACCTCAGCCATACACAACGCGTTGCTGGTACCTACGCTCACGTATGGAAGCGAGAGTTGGGTATGGAACAGAGAGCATGAAAGTAGAGTAAACGCGGTCGAGATGCGAGCACTGCGCAAAATCTGCGGAGTGACGCTCGCGGACCGCGTTCGTAATACCGAAGTAAGAAAGAGAGTTGGTCTGAAAGAGAGTGTCGGGGTGAAGGTAAGGAAAGGAATGCTCCGGTGGTTCGGGCATGTGGAACGAATGTATGATGAAAGAATGACTAAACAGATATACAATGCAAAAGTGGATGGATGCAGAAGTCGCGGAAGGCCACGACACACCTTCCATGATCAAATTGATCATGTGTTAGCAGAAGGTGATGTTAAGAGCCTTAAGAACAGACGAGCGTGCATGACAAGAACTATGAATGTCAAAGAAGCAAGTGAGGTGTGTAAGAATAAGCCTAAATGGCGCTCTGTTGTTCGTGCCTACCCCGCAAGGGACCTGGCGTGAAGTTATGTATGTAAATCATGAGAGTCAATTCCATAAATAGATTAAATCAAAATATTTGCGGCAAGGCAATGATTTAATTTGAAATTTAATTTAAATTCCTAGTAAGGTACCAAATAAGAATGAAAATACTAGTTAACATTTTGAGGGTAGCTCGCAAACATATCGTTGACTAGCGAGAACTGTTCTTATAACTTTTAATTGGGCCATCGAATGTAATTGACCGATTCATTGAACTTGGAAGCTGTGGCTTACAGTTGTTCAGTTTATGTGTCAATCGATTCCCGCTTTCTGCCCTCTGGGCTCCACATCTAGACTTAACCTAAATCATTCATGTTGATGTAGCTTTCAAATTTAGTTGATTTAGGCTGGTGTGCACCGACTTTTAACCGATGGTTAAAATAATTTAATCGCTAAAAATGTATGCATAAACTGTGATTATTTTATAACGGCCTCTGTGGTTGAGCGGGCTAAGCCTTTGCCGGCCAACCTCACTGCAACCCAGAGGTTCCGGGTTCGATTCCCGGTATAGTAAATTTCGGAAACCTATTTTCTCCGTTATTTACCATGGTCTGGGTGTCTGGGATCGGCCCCAGAGTGGTCTGTTGTATATTACCCATAACACAAGCGTAACTTGCTTCATTTGGGGATATACAATGTGTGTGTTTGTCTGCCGATTATTTATTTATTTATTTTAACCGCCGGTTAAATATCGGTGCACACCAGCATTAATTCTCTGTCTTTTCTTTCACCTTCTTCCAGTTGTTTGAGGTCGTTATAATACTGTTACACGTCCGAGACTCGAATTAAAATGCCGTTGGAATTATTACACAATTTATTAGAACGTATAAAACAGATACAAATAAAACTGGACACAGCCAGTACAAACTGCACGATTCAATAACTCGCGCAAAGCCGTCACTATATCGCTTATCGAATGTACGTCTTACTTGTATCGTAATCCTCGCTCAACGTCAATGCTCAACAAAGTCGAAAACTATAACAGTAAGGATTTGATCGAGACTTATGACGGCCATAAAACAAGTAGAAAAACAATAGCATGTTTTTCTGAATTGCAAATTCTAAACACAAAGTAAACAAAAGAAATCCTAAATCCGGGAAGGCAATAAACTGCGCTTTACGATAGGCAGCTGTGTGTTTATATTTAACGGCATGTAACAATATAATTTTTACAATGAATTGCGGTGCGGAGCGGGCTATTTACATATTATACACATTTATGTGTTGCGGGCGCGGTATATTTTGTGTTATTTTATTTTATATATTTACAATGTGCGGAACGATTATATTTAATTTATTAGATTGTTAATGTACTTGTTCAATTTGAAAACCTGCCCGTAAAACTTCAATTCAAAATTTTGTTGCGATTTGTTTTACCACTTCTCCGTTGAAGTGTCACTCCAACTATGTGTCCCGTCACACATTTCGATTTTACGCAGGTTTACTGCAAATTATGATTTAGTTAAATACATTTTAATGAATACATTTTGTTATTTAAACACATTTTATTTTATCAAACAAAAAAAACTGAATTCTATCTTAATCCAATAAAAACATCGATAGACTGTTAGGGTTAACATTATGCCGCTTCTCAGCACATCGACTCTAAAATTAAGCCACCTTTCAACACGGCCGTAACGCTTTTTCCCGTAAAGTTTCACTTCAAAAACAAAAAAGTTTCGAAAGCATGAAAGGTATAAAATGAAATTAGACCCAAAACTATCCATGATGGAACATACCTAAACCCATTCTAAGGGTATATGTAGATATTGCAAATGCGAACAGTATACCAGTGGGCCTAGTAATGAGATTCGGAGGCAGTGGAGCGCGGCAGACAGCCCGATGGCATGTGTCGAACCGGGACGACGCCCCAGGATTAAACCACCAGTGTCAGAACAATATAGCCGTTTTCCTAACATCTATGGCCTTACTTATAATCATTTATTAAATTTTAAGAAACTGCTCAGCAATTGATTAACGAAAAGCCTACCCATAAACTCCTCTTAAGGATAAGAGGTGGTGATAAAGTAACTCATAAATAAATAAAAAAGCCTTTTATTCTTATTTTTAACAGTACGTATTCTTAGTATGTTAATTGATTAGTATTAGTTATTTTAAATTAATTGTAAGTGTTAATGTTGTTAGTTGAATTAATTAATTAATAAGAAGTAAGAATCCCATTTTATTGGGTATAGGCCTCCTCCAAAGACTTCCATCTGTCTCTATCCTGGGCTATTTGATGCCAGTTGGGGCCGGCTGTTTTTCTGATGTCTTCTTCCCAACGCATCAATGGCCTCCCTCTGCCTCTCTTGCCTTGTGGTCCTGTCCACAGAGTTGTTTTTGCGGTCCATCTCTGGTCTGCAAGTCTTGCTTGTGACCTGCCCATTTCCATTTTAGCTTCTGTGCATAGCTCAAGGCATTAGTTGCTTTTGTTATGGCTCTAATTTTTGTGTGTCTGATTTCGTCCATTTTCTTTACCTTTACCTTGTAACTCAGAAATAACTGTCAAAAATAACCAACATGGAGAGGTAGTTTAAATGACTGCTAAGAGGCAAGATGGCAAGTTTTGTTTGAAACAGCCATTGATAAGGGACTTAAGAGTCTCTTATTTAACAAATGGCTAATCCTTTCTTAACTTCATAATGTTTTTTATTTTTGCATGTTACTTTTAAGCTATATCTTATTCATGAAAACCTGTCATTGGCTTTCTTGTATTAATTTTAGACATCTAACCAAACATTTTTAGCTGTAGGTTTTTAGGTTTTCCATAAATAAATTAACGAAATTATTATAAGTAAGGCACCTAGAATCTAGATTATCTTATAACGAACTAAGAAAAATGTACGTACTACGTAAGTTATCACTTCAGTCGGGCGTCCCGAGACGCACACTTTTTTTAAATCAATTATCACCAACAAGTTTTTTTTACATAAGTTCATTAAATTTACATTACATCTTTCTCCATGCAGGGACGGAAAAGAATACTAATTTCTGAGGCCGAGCGGCCTTTCGTAAGAGGCGACAAAACAACCCACAGCCAGATGGTAGGGCATTTGCCCGCCTGGATGGCTACCACCCCTGGTCTAGAATATGCCGCTATAACAACCTTGAGTTGTGTTCCGGCATTAGTGACCAGGTTCCAGTCTGCCTTGACAGAACAGCGCACTTCTAGCACCATCAATATTAGATTCCCGAATTAACACACGTCTCGCCTTGATCGTCGTTCTTTCTCAATTGTCCCCTCTCTCCATCAAGCTATCGTTTTATATCTCACAAATAAAAATTTGCCCGTTTCGTATTCGACGTAATCCGTAACAACTGGCTAATGATTCAGCCGCAAGCGCCCGTAAACCAGTACAATAGATCAAGAGCTGTTCTCTAGAAACGTATGGCAATAAATAAGTAAACAAAAGAAGACGATCACAAAAGAATTACAATTAGTTCAAATGCCGACAGGTAATAAAATGTGTTTTTTACAGATTAGGAGTGGAATTTGTGTTTGTCGGAGCCTAAGTTGTCTAATATCTATTATGAATTATAATTTAGACGTAACTAAGCCTTTATTATAAAGCAACACCTTTTAGTTTTGGTATCAGTTGCATTGCGCTCGTAACTTTTCATTTAAAAGACAGTTAACCTTCGCCCAAGGATTGGGTCTCAACATTAATTAGTTGTCCCAGGGTTGTTTGGCCTGATTGCTGTTTAAATGAGTTCGGTCAAGTTAGGTCGGGAGCTTGTACATCTAATATTCTACATGTACCTACTTGTTTTAGAACCATATGTGGGTTTGGAATAAGATAACCATCTGATATTCCACTCATAAATTGTTATTCGCTGTTTTGTTTTTGAAATGAATGTATTGTATCCTAATGATATTTGGTGTTCAATATTAACAACTAGCTGCGGCTGCTACGTCGTCCGCGTGGAATTTGCTTTCAAAACGCCCCGAGTTTGAGACATTCTTCATTGCTGCTCCGCTCCTATTGATCTTAGCGTGATGATACATAGCCCATAGCCTTCTTCGATAAATGTTCTATCCAACACTGAAAGATTTTTTTTCATATCGGACCAGCGGTTTCTGAGATTAGCGCGTTCAAACAAACAAACTCTTCAGCTTTATAATATTAGTATAGATGAATAGTTTATTTCCCTCTCACAAGCTTTTTAATTGATATACTCGAGATGCATATTACAATGACAGATACTACTTTTAATAGCCACGTTCTACAATAGACTCACAACGACCGCGAATTTTCCCGTTCCTATTACGTGCGGACGTTACAATCATAAACTCCAGTGGAACGGATTACAAAGCATCGATAACGAAGAAAAAAACAAATGTCGTTGGTTGATTTGAAAATCGCGCCTTTTTCAATGTCAATCGATAAAGGGAATAAATGCGCTGTGGTCCAACGCCCACTTCAACTCACCTCTTGACATGGGTCGTTGTGAGCCCTGTGTAGTCGCCATGTGAAACAGTAGACGTAACGCAAACGAACTTGCTCAGCATACAATCAATTTCCTTACCGAAAACCATATCGTATAAGGGTAACAAACAAACATAATTAATTACTTTCGCATATATACATTACTACTAGGATTCGCCAGAGAAAAATCGCGCGGGATTCCCTGTATGTAAACTACCGTATTATTTCAAAAAGAATGTAAGCAATCTTTATACCTATGTCGTAATAAACTAATGATTATAAGCCTACTACCAGCTTCCTGGAAAAATACAGCAAGATTCTTGCGATATAAAGTACCGAAAATTAATTAATTAATTAAGTCAGGGAATTTCCTATCTATCAATGAAAACCACATTAAATCGTTCGATTAGATTTTATGTGAATCCCGAACGCACAGACAAACACAAAAAATCTAAAACATGAATGTTAAAATATTGTATATAAATAGATACAGCTTGATATAGATCAGTAGTTTGACGCTCACCTCCTGGTCTATGACCTTGAAACAAGGAGACCGTAAATCAAGGCAATCAGTCAAAGTTGGTTAATAGACAGCTTGTTCTAGTTACGACAATCTACTTCATTCCATAGTTTTTGTTAGATTAGATTGTTTACTAATCTGTAGAAGTAACTCAAATGTAAAATTAAATAATAACAGTTCTAAAATTTTAGCTCGCTCCGCTCCGCTTGATAGCTTATTTTATTTATTTAGGTTTATAGCTTGTCAGCTAGGCCTTTAAGCCAGATAGTACATTACAATATAGTTACTTTATTTTCTCAAGCCTATGTATAGTTCAGCTAAATTGTAGGTTATCAACTGACGCCATTCAATGGAAATCTTGTGACAACTCGAAAGGCCAAATTTGATTAAACAGTTCACATTTCTCACAAAAACACATAATTACTACTCAAAAACTATCAATATCTTACAGCTACTGTTCATTTTAGAGTAATTTTATGCAGTTTAAGATAATAAATCTGCACATTACATGTCCTTTCAGTTCCCACCAAAAATTCTCCGCCTGACAGCTGTTACAGTCAGAACGGTCTATTAGCTCACAACGCCCAAAATGCTCCGTTAGCCGTTCCACAAGGCGACCGCGTTCGTTGTGGTCGTGGTGAAAATGTCACTAATAACGTCATCATTTTCGATCACTCAACGCTCACAACGACCCATGTCAAGAGGTGGTTCGTATAGAAGTTCCACTGGGGTTTACGATTGTAACGCCGGCTAACAAGTGGAACAGTAAAATCGCGGTCGTGAACGTGGTCGTTGTGAGTCCCTAATGGAACATAGCCAGCGACTATACTAGGGTCGAGACAATCTTGAAATTAGGATCTAATTAATCGGTCTTAATTATCATGTGACTACACCGCTCGTGTTGTAACGCTTTCAAACGGAATTTAACGCCAACTACAATTCGAAAACAGAATTCAATGATGTCTTAGCTTCACTGACATAGATTAGATAGACATTACATTAAATGAAATAATTCCAGGTGTATGGAGTCCGCCACTAAGGTATATGAACTTCGTCACCTTAACTATATTTCAAACATTCTATCTTATGGGTTCTGCACACTTTGGTCCACGCAAGTCTCGCTAGTATGATATATCATATTTTTGTATGGTATATAAAGTATATTATTATTTATTAATATATTTTCAACACACTTGCTCACAAAGTGGCTCTATGGTCACCGCAATCAGGCACAGAATGACACCCATAATCAAACTGTGAGTAAAAAAATAACTCACTAGTAAGTTATAGATTTTTTTAAATTTTATTGGTTGAGTTGCTTTGTTCTTAAAGAAAATTTTATTCAAAAAAAAAGATCGTGTTTTACAGAACAAATAAATTTTCCTATTGCTTGCTCATTTCATGCAACTTCTTATTTAAATAGATAATTTTAACTCGTACGTGTTTAATAAATAAAACTTTCACTCATATAAACTTTTTTTCACTGTAATAAAAGAGAACTTTAAATTCCCCATTTTGTACGTGGCAGAATAGGCGCAAACCCTATGCGCGGAAAATAAAAAAAAAACCTCATCCCTTTAGTCTGTGGCCGATCGCAATGCGCGCGCATAGGAAAACTGATTATTTTTTCCCGCCATAGCACACAACTCTTTTTCACTGTTGAAATTATAGTTATTTATTAATTAAAATGTCTACAAGTACTAGTTACGAAGAAAATGATTTATGTTGTACACCGCCCGATGTAAGATGCCCTTAACGTTATGGAAAGTTTACTACCTGAAAACTCCAAGGAAAAATATCTATTTTATCTACTAAATAAAATGAGTTTTTGTTGTTATTTTATTCACAAGTGTGTTGAAAAACGTCGTATGATACACGTGTGTGTTGATGATTACCGTCCTCGGCTCTATTAAGACCCTCGCCTACGGCTCGAGTCTCAACGGCTCCTCGGCGGTAATCACCAATATTACACACTAGTACCATAATGTACTATTACTCTTGGAATGTTTCTTATTATTCATTGTTTTTATTGCCACTGTTGTCTTAATTTTTCCTTACTTTAGGGGGTTGCCTGGAAGAGATCGCTTTAAGCGATCATTAATTCATACATCTAGTCTAGTCGCAGCAGACAACAACTACTGGGCTAGCGCAGTGCGGGAGCGCACGATAATAGTTGCTCTATGTCGCTCGCACATCATCCGTCCCGCTCACACACTGTGCTATATATTATACTAGCAGTGCGACTTGTTAATAATTGTGCTTAATGTTACCGTTTCCAAAATAAATGAGTTCACTTCAGTCTTCAGTTCGCATCAAAGAGTACATTGAATATGTTCGCATCAGCACTTGACAGTGATTACATCTCTCTGCCATCTGAAGACTCATTTAACATCTACCTTCCGCTGCTATAATATTAATAATATAAATATTTTTGTTGGGGGTATTTTCAATTCATGTATCTTATGGGCACATGGTTATTAAGAATAATAACTCTTATTAATGCAGCAAGGTACTCAGAAAAGTGCTTTCTACAGCGATTCACTAAAAGGGATTTATGCTGGATCATTCTCGACTATTAATAACACCGAGGGATATTAATAACCACCTGGACAATATGCGTCGTGCCACACGGAAATGCGCCGTCATGTAATAAATAATCACAACTTGCTCTTTAAAATCTTTGAATAAAATGGCGTAATTACTTTTTCTTCTAATATGCGATATTTTGAAAAATTCCTTCTACATGGACACGTGAAAAGATGTCTCTCAAGTATTTCTACCTTTCTAAGCATATTGCGAGAACGGAAGAGTCTAAAATTTGACACTAGTTAAAGTTTATATGGCGAAGAAGTGCAGAAAGATATAACTCAGCCTCACTTATTCCATCTTTAATATCCCACCACCACCATCCATCTATTCCATTCAACTATCCCCTCCCATCTACAGGGATATACGAGAGGAAGATGTTTTTACTATCTCATGGTGGATTTACCAATAGGCTGAGAAGGCTGGAGTCTTGGCCGAAGATTTTGTACGAGCGGTAAATATGAGGTCAATATTTTTTAAGTCTTCCTTAAATTCTAAGAATTAATAATTTATTATACATCTCCATATATTCCGTTCCGTGTTATGCAAAAAAAGTATGTAGAAAGTAGCATAAAAGATATAGCGCGCAGCTATGTAAGCTGACGCTGACAAGCTGCTGCTCAACCAGCAACTGCTGACTAAGCCTTTGCCGGCTTACCTCACTTGAACGCAGAGGCTCCAAGCTCGTTTCCTGGTATGGTAAATTTTGGAAACGAATTTTCTCCGTTATTTACTATGGTCTGGGATCGGCCCCAGAGTGGTCCGTTGTATATTATACCCATAACACAATCGAAATTTGCTTAATTTGGGGATATACAGTGAATAGAATAGAATAATCATTTATTGCTATAAATGTACGTGTACAAAGATATTTTTTTTTTGTAGTAAGTGTTTCAATACATTTTGCCTTATTAAGCGTGCAATTTTCAAATCTTATAACTAAATCTAAATAGAAAATAAATAACATTACAAAAATATTCAAACAATTACTATAATAATTAAATAAATTAAACAAAATACCTTGACCTCGCGCACGAGATTGCGGCCATGTGGCATATGGAGTCAACGATCATCGTACCGATAGTGGTGTCCGTTAACGGTCTAATAGCGAAGAGCCTCGACCGACACCTAGAGAGGCTCTCGCTCGGTAAATGGGTGAAGGGCCAGATACAGAAGGCGGTTATCCTGAGCACGACACGTATTGTGAGGAAGTTCCTGTCGTTGGAGCCTTAACCACCGGTAGCTTGGACCCTAGGCCCCGCTGCCGACGGACGTCATCTTTTTATATTTTTTTAATATGTGCCTAATACATAGTAATCATTAGAATTTATCAATTATATAGTACTCGATTTTATAGTAGCATTTAATTGTCAAAAATTGTTTTAGGTGTCCTTTAAATAATAATATGGATTTTTGATTCTTTATGTTGTCAGGTAATCTATTATATAATACTAGTGCCATACATAATACACTTTTTTGCATTAGTGTAGTTTTACTACTATGAATGGAAAGCCTGTCATTATTTCGTCGATTGCGCTTTATAGTTTCACCTATGCTTGGGAAAAAATGAGGATTATATCTAACAAATACACAGATTTCATAAATATATAAGCAAGGAAGTGTTAAAATCTTATAATCTATGAAATATTGCCTGCAGCTATCCGTATTTTGGAGTCTTTTATCTTTAAATGCAACTTCTGTGTCCGTAGAATTCCCCCAAAATATGATGCCAGTGTGTATGCTTATGTGCTAATTTCTAAAAAAAAAATGGAATTTCATCATTTAAATATTCTTCAATAGCAGTGGCGTAGCTTGCCTGAGACTGGCCCTGTGTAAAAATGTATTGCGTAAAAAATTTAAATAATAATTATAATATATTGTTTATAAGTTAATACACATACTTGTGCTCTTAGGAGCTAAGTTAGACAAACAATTCAAATCAAAGATTTTCTCGCCTTTTGTTGGCAAAATTATTTATCAAATCAATCATAGCTGAAGACGAATTCAGTTTTTCTATATTTTCTGTCTCTATAGATAATAATGACAAGTCGTTTCTGTTTGTCCAGTTATTTCTAAAAATGTTATAAATCCATAAAAGATTTTAGATAAGAATTTATACTCAAACACTTTCGGGGCCCCTTTAGCCTGGGGACCCGTATAATTGATACAGCTGATACGGCGGTAGCTGCGGCCCTGATCAATAGTGTAGTCCCTTTTAAGCAAGATACTTTATTAAGCTTCAAATTTAATGAAGGGCAAATTCAACACTTCAAACAGAATCTTATTGAAGAAACGTAGACTAGCCCCAAGAAAGCGGACGGTACTTTTAGCAGCCAATCCTAGTTTTAGGATAGTGGCCGGAATTCCCGCCACGCTTCTCAAAGGCGAATTCCACTCATCAGTTATCTTGATGTATAAGTTTTATCTCAATGTTAACATTCACCGTCTAGACGTAGTAATTGTCACAATATTACCCGTTAGCAAGTACTTTAGTACTTACTATACATACATACATACATAACTTCACGCCAGGTCCCTTGCGGGGTAGGCACGAACAAAAGAACACCATTTAGGCTTATTCTTACACACCTCACTTGCTTCTTTGACATTCATAGTTCTTGTCATGCACGCTCGTCTGTTCTAAAGGCTCCTGACATCACCTTCTGCTTACTATCTTTATACATAAACATCTTCGGGTCGTGTGTGAACTTCTCCTGAACGATTGAATCTATTTTATGATTTGACGATTTTTACAGCTTTTATTTAACTTGGAATGGATGTACCTATGTATGTATGTATAATGTATTTATGTAAGTTGGGTGAAATCTTGCAAGTTAAATTTGACCAACTTCCCGGTTTCCGATTGAGCTGAAGTTTTGCACGCATATGTATATCGCGTGACAATGCAATAATATGGAGCTGATCTGATGATGGAGTCGGAAGATGGCCATAGGAACTCCTATACTAAACAAGGTAGACGCGTCGTATTTGGGCTCGTTTGACTTGTCTTGGCTAACACTCTGCTGCTACATGATATCCAAGATCTCAAAAGCTTGTATTTAAAAACCTTTTTAAAAAACAAGTTTATTTTGTGTATGTTTTTTGTATGGGTTCCATGGTTTAGATCACAATTGGCCTCGATAGCGCTGCAATCGAGTTCAAAATTTAATTTCCAAGCAGAACAATATTATCATTTCTCAAACATTGTTATTTCAAGTTCTTTATTGCCAACAACAACGGAATTCTCATTACCCTTAAACATTTGCTTCCGCAATCACAAAATTTTATATACAAAAATAATACTCACAATTTAATTCAATAAAATGTTTATTATAAAATCATTTTTATTAAAATTAAATATAAAACTCTAATAAAGATCGAATACTTTTCAAAATATAAAACAGTCTTTATTGCACACGTGAACTTTAATTCTAGACTTTATCCAGATGTTCCTGGGCCTTGGACAGATTCTTTGAGCCTGGTGTTTTCTGCCACCAAAGCCTGGACCCTGAGTTCGTACTTCTCCCTCAACTCCTGGAAATCAAACATTAATATTGATAATATTTGCTTAAGTTTTTGCGACTTATATAGTACATAATACAACTACGTAATAACGGTTTTAAGCGCAGTAATTTATTTAATTTTTATTATTCCGACTTTTCGGCCACTGTGAAACTTGTGTGTCAAGTGTGTGAGTGAAACGAATTCAGAATAACAAAATGGCAGTAAATTAGATAACGCTCCCATAGAGTAAATAAAAACCATAAACAACATTAAACTAAATAATTATAATGAACAAGTATAAAACTTTAACAGTTCTCATTGACACTTGATAACTCTGTCGTCCGTGATCACGGCCACTGAAAAGTGGCCGAAACGTCGGTATAATAAAAATCAAAATACCACGCTTAAAACCAACGTTATCAGAACTTAATTAAGAGTCTGTATTTTCCGCTTTCCATCAGGTGCGCTGTGTGACTGTCTGCTGAACTCGTGCACTAAAAAAAACACGTCAAACTGCCACATCAACCATCTGTTGTATCGGACCATTCACCCAGCACAATACTTATTATTATTAACATATTGTTACACGCCGAAAAAGTGAATGCACACCTGTAGTTTATTACCTTTCCCGCATTTGGGCTACTTTTGTTTACTTTGTGTTTAAAATTTGTAATTAAGAAACACATCCTATTGTTATTGTACTCGTTTATGGACGCAGGTGTGCAGATTACGTTTTCTTGGAAAATTCAGTCCACGCGGTCGATTGTTGTATTGTACAGTTTAGTATAAAACAATGCCCGAAGCGAGGATTTCGATACGAACAAGACGTGAACATTCGATAAGCTCGTGTTATTCAATCGTGCAGTTTGTACTGGTTGTGTTTAGTTATATTTGTACCTGTGTTTACATGTTTGTATAGTTCTAATAAATTCTATAATAATTCCAACAGCATTTTAATTTGAGTCCCACACTCGCAACAATATGCATCTCTTACCTTGAATATGGCGAGCTGTGTCTCGTACTCCTTGCGAAGGTCGTCATTGATGTTGGAGCTGGTCTGAGCCCTCTGAAGAACCAACCCGAAGCGATCCTTCTCGGCCTTGAACCTCGCCTCCATCGCTTGGAGGCGTTCCTGAAATCGTATCAGAAACGTACGCTACATTACATTTATTGTGAACAATTGCGAACAATTCTTCTTCATACTCAGTTTTGACATAGATTTTATTTTTGTAAGTTTTTGCGACTTGGATATATAACAAAACTGTGTTTTAATGGACCAAGATCCCAGTAACCCAAGACTTACGTGATTTAAGAAAGATGAAATTTTTAGGATCGATAGTTTAACATAGACAGGAATTGATACTCGCAAAGCTGCAAGCGGGGCCGTTAATTACAGGTAGCAGGTGTGTAAAAAAACCATGCTAACTTACGTCAAAGTAGCAAGGCTATTTTTTACATAATAATATGTCATATATAATATTATTATAAACAAAGATAAACAGTTGCCAGACATTGCCTGTGGGCCATAACTTTTGACAGACACTTTAAAAAAAATGTGGGAACTTACGTTATTTTAGGAAGGCTGAATTTTATACATATTATCAAGTATAATATTTTAAAATATTTTCCAGTGAGCCTGACAAATCTGAGCGGTCAAACATCCTCCCAGACTCGTTAAGAGTTCCGCTGTGCCAGGAAGCGGGTGCTGTACGTGGCAAAGCTCTATTATGGGATGCGACCTGCATGGAAAAGTTGGCTGCATCCCATTTACCAAATATATCTAGATCGGCTAGTGCAGCGGCGGAAACAGCTGAATCACTCAAGTGGCACAAATATGAAACCCTCGGTGAGAGTTATATGTTTGTGTTGTTTGATGCTGAAACGCTTGAACTGCAGCGTCCTGAGGCCATGAGCCTCTACAATGGTATTTCAAAATGACTTATTCGACTCTTCGTGAGATCAGAGGGCTGGTTCCTACCTCGGACAACGGATCACTATAACGTAGCCAGCCTTCTAAGAACCTTATCCATTGACTTTGATGACCTAGACTCAATACTCTACTTATAGTCTTAAGAGGTTATTGGTAGAATATAATATTAATTAAGTTTCCTTCATTGTACTCGTTTATGGTTTATATAATCTAGATAGACAGATAGATAACACTTTATTGCTCACCAAAATCAACAAAAACAAAATGCATAATTACAATAGTTCTTGGCAAAACAACAGGCGGCCTTATCGCTAAAAGCGTTCTCTTCCAAACAACCTAGCTTAAAAAAAATCTTAACTAAGCTGGCGATGTAAGTGGAGCAGAAAGAAGATAGGACTGTATAACTTAAATATACATACTATCGCTAATTTATAAATTTAATACATACGTAGATCCAGTACATTTATAGATAATGTATTTACTGGATAAATACTTTGATAATTGAAAAATCTGCGTTTGTTTTAGATTGTTATAGACTTTCATTTATCTTTAAGTTAATTCTAATTCTAAAGTATCTAATCTAAGGTCTCTAAGCACTAAAGTGCGTCTTAAGTGCGACCATTAAAGTTCGAACAAGCTACACACGCAACTTACCTCCATAGCCTTAACTTCGGAATTCCTGATCTCCAACAAATCCTTGGTAATCAGATTGATGTCCTTCAAAGACTGAACTTGCGTCGTCAGTGCTTCGATCTGCAACTCTTGGTTCTTCACCATTTTGGTTTTGTCGAAAATCATGCCGCGAGCTTTGCTCAACAGCTGCAAAGCACAGACATACTGAGTCAAAGCTTAAATAATATATATATACTGTCAAAAATTCAAAAAACATTTGCTCGAATTTTACCCCTTTAATCAAGACTGATAAATTAGGTTAAGGTTCTATATTAATGTAATTAATAATCTAGATACATTAATAACTAGAGTTTACAACGGGTCAACCTCTAGTGCGTACCTCTTGTTTAAAGAGCAGACGGTACAGGTTACACTGTATTGAATTTTTATGTATTTACCCCTGGAAGATTCACTTAAGTTTATAACGCAAACATCTCCCATCCTATCTACAAACTACATAAATGAAAAACCTGTCAAAAATGACAACATGGACCAAGTGGGCGAACTAGACGAAACAAAAATCACAAAACCTATATCAGTTTCCGGGATAACTTTTACATAAATCTATTCAAATATCCGGGATGAAAAGAATCCCTTGGCCACTCTCGATATTAAAATTACATATATACCGAATTTCAGCCAAATCAGTCCAATGGTCTTTCCGTAAAAGGATGACAAATGCAGAGACAAATGTATTTTAAATAAAAAGTATCCTATGTTCATCCTCGGCATCGATATAGTATATACATATATACTGAGTTTCAGCCAAATCGGTCAAGTAGTTTTTCCGTGAAAACAAAGCAGACAAACAGACAAATTTACTTTCGGATTTACAATATTAAATAAGGATATTATTAGTAATCTAGATATATAATAAATAGGTCCTAAAATTAATAGTATTCAAACCCACTTTAAACATACAAATGACAATATATATATACACCATACCCATATACAACATACCCATATACATATGTCTAAAGTCGATAATAGAGTTGAAAACAGGTAATTAGTGAAGTAATTTCTACTAGGTACACATTTAAAAGCTCCGCTAGCGAAGCTACATACAATGGCCTACTTTTGAAAATATCAGAGACACTAAAATTCCTTAATTGAGATATTGAATTACAGAGATTTGCTCTGACTGAATATAGGTCATGTTTTATTACCTACAGCGTAAAAAACACAACAATTACTAATTTTATCTGACATTAATATATTCAGTTTTCAATATTAATATAAAGAAGGGTATATAGTATAGTAACTCTTCACATTTTTGCTTAGGTTTTTCTAAATCTATAGATGTTTCAACAGGGACACATACCTCCTCATGTTGCTGCTTAATATTTTCGATCATCTCATGATTCTTTCCACTTGGCTTTGATAGGACAGCTTGCAACTCAGTTTCCAAATTTTTCACCCTCGCTTTAAGGAGATCGATTTCTTCTTCGCGAACCTATAAAATTGGCGCCAATGTAAAATTTGACGAAATAAGAAATTAAAAATCACGGCTACTGAAAAATGGCCGAAACCTCGGAATAAAAATCAAATAAAATACCGCGCTCGAAGCCGTTAAAATATGGTTTTATTATGTGTGTTAGAAATTACTAAATAATAACCTGTAAGCGAGAGCTCTAATAGAAAGAAAGAAAATCATTTTATTCAGGAAACGTTACATTGGATAGTGTAGGTATAATTGTTAACAAATTTAAAACTAAAGTAACAAAATGTTGTCCTAAAAGGGGAATCAATCAGTCTTAGCATAATGCTGGTCTAATATGATATAATAATGAGAAACTGAAGCAAATAAATACCATATAAACATTGTGGCGAATGATGATGGAACCATTTAGTTAGTTTGAGAACTTTTAGAAAAGGCTAGAAAATTCTGGTAGGAAAAGACAAGGACGGATACATTTTAGGAAGACGATGAATGAAAGTTCTAAAATAGAAAGTTAGGTAAAGAAAAGTCAGACATAGATAGATGTTAGAAAGTTCTGGAATAGAAGGTCCGGGAAGGAAAAGACAGAGATAGATAGATATTTAGAAAGGGACATATAGTAAATCAAAGAAGATCGAAATTATGGGTTCCAGAAGATTCTTCCGGGTATATAAGCAGCGTAAGGCGCGCCTACCGGGCAGTTTAGTTGAGTTCAGTTCAAAACAGCGAAGCAACAAGTGCGATACGGAAGAGTTGGAAGAGAAGTTTAATAGAATACAGGGACGAGTTAAGTGGTGAATTTAGAGACAAGTTTAGAGGGCAGTTTAGTGAAAGAGATGTGTAGCGTCGTTTGAGAGAAGAACCAGAAACGAGTTACACGCGGTAATATCGGATGTGAGCACTGCAGTAGCAGGAAGAGGTCTACGCTATATTGGCGACAGTATTGTGAGTGTGAGAACTTATCATCGGGGCAGTGCATCGTTAGCCGTGCGTATAGGGGCAACCCTGTGGAGAGGTAGTACGCTCAAGTCAATAAAAGCTTTTAGTTAAAAACTAGTGTTTTCTTCCAATCCTTAGTGCGTACCTCTGCTCGCACGTAATAATATCATAAAACAGAGACTATACAATGACAATTAAATTAATAAAAATTGCACTTTATGGAGTAACACTAAATGAATACATTAATACAAATATAGGTACATCAAAATTACCTTTAGTTCCAATTTAAGCCCATCCTCTGTCCTTTCATTTTTAACCTTTTCAAGGTTCTCGATTATCTTTAGAAGCTGTTGTTCCCTTTCTTGCCAGTCTCCCTGAAAATATAAAAAAACACGTTAAATGATGCTTAACTAACATTGAACTCATTACTAGGGAAACCACAATAAATAGACATCATTAACATACATTTTGGGTCACGGGTGGGTTTTCTGTTGTTTCAACTGCAGATGACATAGGTTCGTCTGGCTTAAGTTCTGCAGATTTGTTTTCTTCGACTGGCAGAGCTTCTGGTTTTACTTCAGTAACTTCTACTTTGGGTTCTGTAGGTTTGTTTTCTTGAACTGGTGGAACTTCAGGTTTAACTTCAGCAGTTTCTGTTTGTATTTCTACTTGCTGTTCTTGCGTTGTTTTTGGCTGTTCCACCAATGGTTCCACCTGATGGAGTATTAATAATTTATAAATACATATTAATTTAATTTAATTTTCTTGTTACATGATATATCTGTACATTTTGTATTTGATTTGGGCCAAAAGAGAAGATTAAGGATGTTTCATCTTATTCCTAGTAAATATACTAGGTTAATATAATGATATTTACAGATTTCATCTCTTCAACTTGTGCGGGGGTTTGTTGCTGTACCTGCTCCGCTGGTTTACCTTCACCGCCTCCATTTTCTTGATATTGACCTTGGTCCGCCTGTAAAAGTATAATTAAACTGAATATCATTATAGCTAATAAATTTTACAGTAGGTAATATTTTCGCATAAAATAGCTTCACTGTTGCCACAGATAAGCATGAGAAAAGAACTCTAGAAATATTCTTTGTCTCATTTGAACTATATTATGTTTATTACTCAAATGACCATGTTATTATGGCTAAGCAATGAAGTATTTTATATGATGTTTGGCAAAATGCTAATCGTTTGCCAAACACAAATCTGACTCATCGTATACCATAAAGTATTTTACATATTCTATTTAGTAATGACGAATCCGAATTTGGGATCAGTTTAGTCTTTGATCCCAAAATTTTGATTCGGATTAAGCGCATCGAAATACATAAGAATTGATAGGTCAGGTCAAAAAATACAAACTACTTTTTAGTGCGCCAGTTTAGAAATTTTATTTAAAAGCTAACAATATCTTTACATTTGTTATAGACAAATTATATAAAGTAGACCAAAAAAAAAGATGGATGGATTGCGTGAAAGATGATATGATGATATGTGGTGTGACAGAAGACGTATGTCAGAGTAGAAGAGTGTGGAAGGAAAAGACATATTGTGCCGACCCCAAATAATTGGGATATGGTGAAAAAAGAGAATAACTTTTTATTTATCCATTTAACATCTGGTGATAACTAATTGAAATTTAAAAAACAAACCATATGGACTACGACCGAAAACTTTCAAATTACGCACATACAATAAATAAAGCGCCAGCGGTTGAAAAATCTAATAGGGTTCTCATGTTTTTGCTCCTTTTAAAACTCAATATTCTTTATTTCTTACATAATGTGTACTGCTTTACATATCTGGAAGGGAAATACTTCAGAACACGTTTTTTGTTAAAACTTTTTGGATCTTTCTTTCATGATTATAACTTATTCTTTTGTTCATGGTAATGAGACAATTTTACATTTAATGTTATTTGTGAACAAATTCTTCTAAGAAGAAGTCAATATATGGATAGAAGTTAATTATTTTATTTTAATTATATAAAATATGTAGTAATCCGTAAGATATTATTGTTACATAATACTTTATAACTGAAACTAAAAATCATTCCATTGTTGTACAAAATGCTGGCCGGCAGAAGTCGTAGCTGCATTACAGCTTGTTCCCACTTGTCGGGTGTCGGTGCCTCTATTCACACTAGTCAGTTGTCGGACCCTATCGAAGCTGGAGCCGCGATATGTGTGTACGCGATCTGCGGTAGAGAGCAGCTAGCGATGAGCAGAAAAAGGGGGAACAGGGGGAGAGTTACCGGGCCCGACACCAACATAATGTGAACAGCGTCATACTTACTCATAGGCAAACAATTTCCGAACGATTTTTGTTGGAACTAGAGGGATGGCAAAACATCCAACATTTCTTGTCGGCGCCAACAAAAAGACGGTGTCACAAGGTGGCAAGTATGGACAGCTTCATATAATATGTTCGCCACTAGAGCAGACGATTGTTTATCGGGCCCGACACCCAACCAATCTGAATGGGTTGTCATTCGTACAAGACGCCAATGCATAACAAAATTGGACATTCTTTTATTAATTCTTTGATACGGTTCCTCACTTTCTGTGTCTGAAAAATTGAGTACCACTTACTCATTATCTTCACATCAAAGGGATAACGAAAGGGATATTCTTGCACTTAACTGCTGTACTCGGACCTCTGCATTTCTAAGAGCCACCACGTAATGTCCGACACGTTTGCCTAAAGCAAATTGTTAGGATTTTCGGCCAGAATTTGAACCCACAAATCTTTTATAAACGCGTGTTTGAGAATCGCGAGCGTCACTCAATAAGCGTGGCTTTTACTCTCTTGCATAAATGATATTATATCCCAATCTACTACTCCAAAAGTTATACAAAATTCATCATGTCTGAAGCACCAAGGCCGAATATACAGAGGGATAATAACAAAGATTGGCATATGGTCGAGATTTATTTCCACGAAACACGCCCTCATCTCGATTAATAAGTTTCGAGGAAGACTAACTCGCCCCCGCTGTATACCATTAGTGAATTACTACCTTAGAAGAATTTTACGCCGAGACCGCTTGTCAAATAAGCTGTGCACACACGAGCGGAGTGCGCCCGTGCCTCCGCATTAATTGTCTAAACGAATCAAGCAGACGGAATTTGCTTAATTGAATTTGTATCAGGTTTTACATTAGCGTATGTGGAGCCTTTCAAGTTTGAAAGTGTTTAAATTATTATAAGTGTACTTATTTCATTTTTGTTGAATTTTCACACAATATATGGACTAGAAACTTCGCTGAAAATTTCATCAAATAAATAATTCTTATATATTTTATAGCTGGCGTACAGGAGACAGAATAACGGCCCACCTGATGGGAAGCGGTTACAATCGCCTATGGACGTTTACGACACCAAATAAGTCACCAACGCGCTGCTGAGCTAGAATTTTTTTATGACATCCTTTTTGAAAGAACTCCATATCTATCGTAACGCTGTTGGAACAGCTCATCTGGGAGCTCATTCCACCTCCTCAAGGAGCGCAAGAGAAATATTCCCGAGAAGCGTTGCGTACATAAGCGAAGTGTCTCAAGTAAATACGTATGAACGCCCAGATGATGGCGAGTGGTGCAGTGGCATAAAAAAGACGAAGGCACCGTTCAGAACAGTTCCTCAGAAAACACCTCAAAGTAAATTCAGTAGAAGACGTAGAAAAAGGCGACGTCTTTTCGAAGGCCAAAGGAATATGGGGTCATCGACAATACGAACAGCTCGACGTTAAATACAGTCCAACTGATTAAGTTGGTAGACGGGAGCTCCAACGTACAGAGGTGGTCAGTACACCATATGCGGCCTCATCCGGGTTTTGTAAAACAAAAGACTTTGCCGTGGAATGAAATATTGCGTAGACCGGTTAATCACTTCCAACTTCTTGGAGGCAAGTTTTGTCTTGCCTTGATGATGGCCCTAAAATAAAAATAGATGGCCTTTGAACTGCATATGGTTCGCTGTGTCAACACCCAGTTCTCTTGAAGGTAGAACTTGGAACAAATGCGCATGCACGAATGTAGTTTTTATGGCAAAGAATACGCAGACTCGTGTCTCTGTAGGGTTGAAATAGACAAGATTATGTCTTTTCCAGTCAGAGACTCTCTCTAAAGATTTCTCTACTTCAAACACAAGTCTATCTCTAGTCATCATGGTGGTTGGTTGTCATTATTCTAGTGTTACATCCTGAGTGTAATGAGCGTCTGCTTCGGACCATAAAGTCCGCTTTTCTATCCAAATAATAATAATGATAACCTTAAAATATAAAGACAGCCGCCCCTCTTCAAATCCGCGAACTCTAGTCCAAATGGATCTCATATTAAGTTCTTTCAAAGTCATCTAAACTGGGATTAAATATTAGAGGTCAATATTAAATATAATTTTCGAATTTTGCTTCGACTACAAAGATGGTGACTGTCCTATATTAATGTACTCTATGGTCAACTCCAACAGTCGTCAATAAATGACAAATTTCTTTTCAATTTTTATTATGCAACTGGTACACCTGGGTTATTGTTAGTGTCATCTTGGCTTACTTACTTATTAAAAATATAAGTAGTCGCATTTGGACACCGAGGCCTTACACTCAAACGCCTCTCGTCGTTCGTTTTCGTCTGATTAGCCCGAAAGGGTCAATGAGATTTTAGATAGAAGAAAGAAAGAACAAAGATTTCTTTAAAACTACAATAATAAATAATAAAACTAGGTTATAATGGTTTTAACGGACGACATAGGTGATAATTGCCCAACAAGTATCGTTATTTTATTAGCCTACCGCCGTTAATAAGTTTTATTTAGCCTACCGCCAAATTGTTCATTTTGATTATTTAGTTTTAATTTCGTTTATGGTTATTATTTACTCTATGGAAGCCTAATCTGATTTACCACCGCTTCACAACATGTTGTGGCTTGAAGAGAAGAAGCGGCGCAAGAAACTCTTCAGCAAACATGCCTAGCTCTGCCTGTCATCCGTGACCACGGCCACTGAAAAGCGACCGAAACGTCGGAATAACGTTAGAAGTTTAAAACGTAATTTTATTATGTATACAAGTCGCAAAAACTTAATAAATAATAATACAATAATAAAATCCATGTAACACAAAAATAAATGGAAAATGCACTTAAATACAAGAAAACTAACGACGAAATACGTTTGAGAGTAAGTCAGTCACTAATAAAGGCAGCAAGCAGCACAATAAAAAATACTATATAGAATTAATAATGTTAACTGCTACATACTGTTGCAGTTATTTAATTAAAATAATATTTCGCTTCTAAAAACCATTATATTTGACTTGCTCTTACAGAAAATTTTCAGAAGTGACATATTGAAAACAAAAGTTATTATACATTACGTCATGAATTTAAATTTGAAAAAACACATTCCAAAAAGTTCTAAAACACACCGAGCGCGTCGATGCGTATGCGCAGCATCATTTCCAATGTTCAGAAAGATGGTGTCCACTGGCTTTGGAGCATCATGCATATGGATTCTTGGCCAAAGGTTTTGGATTGCTCTAAAGTGTTCATCGTTCTATCTCGTTCATATGCAACTCAATCCAAGACATCTCTAATGGACCCGAACGAAGCAAAATTGTGTATATTTAAATTAAAATGGGGCTAAATAAAATGAAACACCATTTTTTTTCCTTACATTCGAATCGCAACCAACTCAATTGTTTTTAATTATAATATCGTAAAAAACCGAGCTGCCGGTATAATACAATTGTTATATAAAGTATTTACCCCCCAACACCATCTGTGCCTATTTTATTTGCTCAAAATTCACAAAGGATCTACAATTATTTTTGGGGTTAAGATAAAAACATACAAAATGGTATATATCTCCTAGAGATACATCGAAAAGCTGGGGTCCTGTGCACGTCTACGGAACTTACGAAACAAATACTTTTTTTAAATATAATAATATAATAACTTTCGAGTGACATTACATCAAATTTACAAAATAACACGTTTATAATGGTTTTCATACAATGTTCCGGGCTCGTGGACAGCAATAACGTAAAATATTTTCTCATATTATCAACAAAAAATTGAATTACTTTTCAAACAAGTATAGAATAAAATGTATAATATTTCCACAATGCGTAAATTCATAATTTGAAACTTAAATGCGTATAATGTAAATTTACGAAAAACTGTCAAGTCATGAAACATAACACTGCATTACAAAACTTTCAATTGCCAATTAACGTGCTATTTCCTACGCAACTACAACTTGGAACACTCGTCATGTGCCAAGCTTGATTGATAAGTTATTAATAAGGTACTCACCATATTATATATCCTAAGCTCTTTTGTTTGGTTAAAGATATCACTGAAAGCGCAAGTAATGACTGAAATTGATTCTCAAAATTTGTACACGTTCTATTTTCAGCGTATTCGGAGTGCAGACGCGGCGTACAGAAATAGAAGTATACGTATAAAATAAACGCGTCGGAAATCAGAAAACTTTTCCCGCGTGAATTTCAATTGACGATAATAACGCTCATGAATAATGAAAGCGCTCAAATGTTTGCTGAATAAAATAAATTGCTCGCCATGTTTCACACAGCTTGAAGGGCGGCAAAATTATTCTTTAGCACACGCGTCCTTTCATATACATTTTTTTTTCTTGTATGTATCGTAGTGTATTCGAGCCATGGCACCCTAGATTTGTATACAATTATTGTAGTTTACATTTTTCTTGTTGTACTCAGTTTGATCAATGAACTTGGTTAATTACAAAAGCGATTGGGCTATTGTGGAACAATACCTACTATATTGAATTTAGGAATTATTATGTATTATTATCTCCAAAAGACTAGTAACAGTATTTCGATAAAAACGCAGTGTAGTTAATGTATATCTTAGATCATATAACATGTTATACCACAATGATGTAGTAATGATAAATAGGTGCTCTAATATGAATGTTATAGATACATTCCAATTCTCTTTTTTTGGCCACCAACCACACCAAACACTAATATGCAATGTTATATATAATAATAATATAAAATATAAAAATATATTATATAACAAGCTTATTTGAATTCATGGACCGAATATAATGGTTAAATCTGTTGAACAATATAAGCGCGTATGCCATATTTCCAGAAATTTCAAGTTTCGTTTTTATATAAAAACCTCCGAGGAAGAATCATTTGCTTACTGTGAAATTACTATCAACGTTCTACAACGAATGGAACTTTTAAAACCTGTCGCCAAAATGATGTGTGGGGTGAGGAATTAATTTGTTATTGTTCAATCCACCATATAAGCGGGTATAAAATTCCGTTCCGGCTCTGCGTTCTGGTGAGGTTTTCCTTTCTTCTTCTTTTTCCTGTCTTTCTTTCTCTTTTTTTCTCACTGTTTATTTTTATGTTTACAGTATTTTACGGTAGCTAATATAATTTAAATTATTTAATATGTGGCAAATGATGTTGGTATTGTATCAAGTTAAAATATTTATGTATAAGTTTCATAATAAGCTGTAAATTCTGTACAATACTGTTTTTTTGTCCAAATAAAAAAAAATAGATTTAAATCTTTACTGCCTTGTCAGATATCGCGGGCTTCAAGCCAAGAGGGGCGTATAAAAAAATGCGTTTCTTTTTATTACGTCTATCATTTATATTTTTATCGACACGCCACCTCTGTGTTTTGTCTTAATAGTAGAAGTGTAATAGTTAATACTAGTAGAAGTACTTTCATAGACAGACATTGAATACATTGAAAAAAACTTTAATAGGGTATTTTGAAGAGAGAGATATACAAAGTTTTGGTATCTCCTGAAAAGTTGGTTTTTGCTTATACGCCCCTCTGGATTGAAGCCCGCGATATTATATTAATTGATTTATCAACGGCAGTCTCATCAATTTCTTGTGGCAACTCGAAACGCCAAATTTTATTTAACCACTTTCCAAAGAAACCAACATTTCTTGCTTAAAAACAACTAATGTCATACAATTATTATTTATTTTCAACTAATAATATACATTATTTTTAACAATAAAACATCATTACTTAAGCTTCAGCTCATGGAGCGTCTTTATTTTTTAGCGGGAACTGAATTCTGAAAGCTGACGTGCAATGCAGTTTTGTTTTCTAAATATGTGTAAATTTACTCTAAAATGGACATTAGTTGTAGGATATTGATAGTTTTTGAGTAGTAATTTCTATGTTTTGTTAGAAATGTGAACTGTATAGTCAAATATGGCCTTTCGAGTTTTCACAAGAAGTAAGAACTCCGTTGAATGATGTCATTTTGTAGTCTACTATTTAAATGCGCTATTATAATATTTGCATTTAAATTGTAGCGCATTTAAGTTCTATAGAACTAGGATGACTTATACTTCAGAATTGGCTGTATGGACTAAAATTCCTTTGCCTGTCCACAAAGTCCCGAAAATACTATTACTACTCATTGGCGTCATGGAGGATTTTCTACCCTCCAAACTCCAACACAAACAGTACAAAGTTACCAAATATTGAATAACAATAAATTGTCTATTGTTGTTGGTTTTGCATCCCACGCCTTTGACATGATTTTTGCCAAATTATATCCATGATCTGTCATACATTTGCATAAATTTGACTTTGACAACAAAATACTAAATATTTTCCGCTGTCAGGCGATGTCAAATATTCAATTCAAAATCTAATGTTTACTTTTCCATTTTCCATTGTAAATTCTCGATTAGATATATAGTTAATTATTTATGGTTTAAAATAAAAAACTTTGGTTAAGTTGATTGATTAATACGGATATTTTAGACATCACAGACCACTACAAACACATTGTAAATATATCACAAGTAAGTTTTACTATTTGATTGTTTTTGTTTCCCAAAACAAAGCATTCAACGGCTATTAAATTATTTATCCTGACAATTTTTAGCCACAATGTCATCAGAGAAGAATGCTCAACTGAGCCAAGCAAGAGAAGACTTCCAAATGATATACCAAATATCTCAACTTTTACACACAGGTTTAGACCAAGAAACACTTTCAACATGTATAAAGTTATGTGAGTTAGGTGTGAATCCCGAAGTATTAGCCCACATTATCAAGGAAATAAGGAAAATGGGGGAAAATGCTGTAGAAAATCGCTCTGGGAATTTATAGCCCTACAAATTCTTTGAACCATTTGATAATGATTTGCCATTTGAACACCATGCTCTCTAGTAATAATAGACTAATATTTTATGAGTGTTCAGTCAGAACTATTGAAATAATGTTTAATCCAACTCGCAAGTTATGGAGAGGAATATAACTTCAGGTTATTTGTAAGTCATTGACTCTTTAGCAACAAAGCCACCCCAATTTTAAATGTAGTCTTTAATATGTTCTATAGAACTGCCTATCTATTACTCCTAACTTCAGATATTTATGTTGGAAAAATAATGTGATAACAACAAAATTATATATACAGTATGCCCCAAAGAAGCCCCAATTAGGTTTAAGACTATATCTTGGTTAAGATTAATAGTTCAATTAATACCTGTATTTATCACCAATAAAACAAGATTTTAAATAAAAAAAAGTTGTTTAATATCAATTATAATTACCTTTGTAATTAAGTTTCCTTGAATTTTGCCTGCAAATGCTAAATCTACAATCAGTATCAGAATGGGAGTAAGCCAATTAGTAGTATGGAGCAAATAAACTTCATAATTAGCTTTATAATAATCAAATACAGATTAGAAGATTTAAAGCAACTCTCGACTATATGGAAACAAATAAATAAGTCGAAAGAAAAACAGGCAAAGTATTCAAGATAACTAAATTAACTTCAAAACCCAACAGGTTTTATTTAACATACTGATTACTCTGTATTTTAGTTTAGAAGTTTAGATATAGACAAAAAAACACTTCATTGTGTGCATACCAAAATACTTAGTGAAGATTCACAACAAAAAGTTAGATACCTGGTTTTATATAAAACAAAGTTGTAACCAGTATAATACGGCCGGCGTATCTTGATGAATGTGACCATAGGCTCTGCAAACTTTAGCGCATGTAAACTCATAAAGAAAATACAGTGACCAACTAGTACAAAGCAATGAAAAAATACAGGGATGAAGGGCGACCAATTGTATTCACTGACAGAGTCGTATGCCCACTCATCCCACGTGTACATGCTCTAAAGTTCACAGAGCCTATGTTCACATTTGTCAAGTTACGCCGGCCGTATTATAATAAATCATCAATCACAATGATTGCTGCAAATTCTTTCACCATTATGTGCACATAAATTGCTTACACTTAAATTGGGTATTCATTTACATTTGTATAAAATTATGATCAGAGAAGTCTGACCAATAACAGGATTTTTGTAGTACATGAACAGTCATTATAACTCTATTCTCGAAGGTCAAATATGAATTGCAATTAATTTGTCATATTCTACAAGAATGCTGATATGCAAACAGAAAAGTACTTAAGAGGATACTCCATAATTATAAATAAAGAATATTTATACTCAGAATTGATATATAATTTATGCATATAATATTTATTATAAGCATCACATATTCAAATGTACTTTTTAACCCACTCAGACAGAACCACCAGATATTCTTGCCAAGTGTCGCACACAGTTAATTGGGAAGCACCACAAATTTGTGGTCAAATACTAATAATTAAACAAATGTTGAACTGATGCTTTTTTTCTCTAACATAGAATTTGTATTAGAATAAAATAGACAATAAATTCTCTTGGGTTCTGGAAATTTAGATGCCAGCTTTTGGAAAAAAAAATCGGTCCCCCTTCGAGGGTTAATTGTGTAAATTTTGAGCATTGGTTTGCATATCAGTATTCTACTAGAATTCAGGTACTTGAAATTATATTTCTATGATTAAATCTATAACCTGTTGGGTTAACAATATAGATTGAGCTTTGGATAGAAACAAAATGTTATTGTGGATAGTTCACAACATTGTCAACAGAGTGAAGTTATAAGCAATCAGTACGGGACTGAAAATATCACAGATGCAAATAATTCCACTCTCTCACTCAGATGGTGGGGATGTTGTTACCTATATATTTACCCATGTGGCACGAGACATTTCAAAATGATTGTACAGCTCAATTTCCAATGACGCTGGTGAGATCTTTCCAATTAAAAAAACATATCAGGACTAATGGCTACACTCGGAGTTTAAGAAATTATTAACCTTAAAAAATGTTTAAAATGATTAATATGAATAAAAATGTAACCTTGTAAATTAATTCTTCTGCTCACACATGAAAAAATACAAAACAAAAAAGAAATTCAAATAACATTATTTAAGGTTAATAGTACATTTAATATACTGTATCATAAATATTGTTGCCCTCAATAAACTTTAAATAACAACAGTTTCTGTTTGCAAATATAAGGAAAATAATCAGCCAGTGGAGAAAGTAGGTTACTGATTGATACTGGTGGAAATAAATGTAAATTCTGAGAGCTGAACAATCCTTATTTCCCTATACCTATTCTATTGGAAAGACTGACTCGTGCCCTGTGCCTGTCCAAGTACAGATGGGTCCTCAAAGATAGGCTGCTGAGGCTTGAACTGCTCCGCTGTTATCCTTGTGAACATGATACCAATGCCTTCTATTAGAGCAAGAAGGATGCCACCAACAAGAGCACTCCCTGCCATAGCTGGAACACCTAAAAGTAGAACAAAGAGAAATTTTCACTTTTTAGATAGATTTTGCTGAACACTGCTGAATTCAAAATACCCTATTAAACAATAATTTTAAGAGACTACTAAAACCATTTATCTATTAAGTTTGTTTTAAATACAGTCTCAAATTTTTATAATGAATATCAACAGACCAACCATTTTTTTTCTAGCTTATTCTTGAAACATCAGAATAATAACAATCAAATAAATTACAGCACTTAAAACCATTAAAATATAGTTTTATTAAGTATAGGAGTCATGAAAACTTAAGAAAATGTTATCAAATACAATGTTAAAAATTGCTGTAAATATGTGTTGATACCAGGAGTGAATCTGGTAATTTTGTTTTCGTGTGTTTCTGGGTGGTTTAGATTAGCGATTAGAACCAGTAGGTGGCGCTGAGATCGGGTTCTAGAATCTTCCTAATCACCTGGACCAATTATGGTGATTTTGTTTTTGTGTCATGAAACAAAGTATTTTGGGAAATCAGAACATATGGTGGTACGAAGTTCGCCAGGTCGGCTAGTCTAATAGAAAGAAACATATTTCTTGATAATAACTGGCTATGACTCTATAAACTATGTTAATACATAGATATAGAGGTAAAAAAACTGAAAAAACATTTTTTTATGGTATGGGAAGGTTTTTGTTATGAAGAACATATAGTCACCATTTCTAGCAGCCAATATGCCACCAGTGAGTGCCCCACTCATAATGGAGTTCCAGGGGTCTTCTTTCTGCCTCAGGTAGACAAGTGAACAGTCTATTGTTGAAAACATGCCACCCCACACTGCAAAATTGCCCGCTACAATTGGAGATCTCTCTTTAATTGCTGCTAAACTTCCCAACTGAAAAATTAAAACACTTCACATTAACCTATTGAATTACACAACTAATTGCTTCCCTGGTTCTTTACATAAAGTTTTCTAGATAAACAAATATATTGCAAAAAATATGAAATTATACTAACCATTTTCCTGTTGAACCCTACAGGTGCATTTCTAAAACCTTTAATTGAATGAAATATTCCGCCACCGATAGCTCCCATTATAAATGCACCACCTGAATCATCAAGGATACGCCAGGGGCAAGGTTCTCTTGTATATTCATCCATATTTTATCGATTTTATAACCCTGAAACCAATATTAGGTAAGAATATAACCTTAAAAATTAACTGCGAAGTAAGACTAAAAGACCACTGACAAAGTTCAAACGGGTTTTATATATTATAAAAAACACTTGGTATTTGGTTAAATATTTCAGAAAATTAAATTGTAGTTTTACTTACGAAAGTCAAAATTTCAGCAAGAGCTCATTTTCAATGCTAATTTTGTTTTTTAAATGTTTATGGCTTGGCAACTAGGCCTTCAAGCAGTGTTGCCAGATTGAATTACCAAAATTACAGTGTTTTGCATGTAAAATTACAGTAGATCGTTAGGAAAATACAGTAAATCATAAAACTCATTACAGTATTTTTACAGTGAAAAAAACATACTTTGATTGGAATTATCAATGTATTTAATAATCACTATTATAATTTACATATAATTTGTCAATCAATATCTGTATCACTGTCACTGAAGGATTCATTTTTTTATATTTTGTCCGTAAGTCTTCATCATTTTTTCATTTGACTCCTGAAATCACCTTCTGCTATTTTAAAAGTAATACTAATTATACTACAATTAATCCCAACAATGTAGCCACTATTTCCAAATGAACTTATAAAATTATCTACTATTATCAGCAACATTACAAGGGTAGCATTACATTACAGTAAACAAAAACTATGCTAAATATAAACTTCTCAATTTTCTCAAATAATAGTTATCTATAATCTGTTTCCCGTAATGTGTGAATTCCCCGGCCCAAGATGTAATACTTACTTGAAGTAGAACACAGTGCGGTTCCTTTCACGCAGTGAATGGTGAATCTACTTTTTTGGTGGTTAATATTAAAAGAAACTACGTTTTTCGCTGTTCACTGTATACTGTATAGCTGGAATACAGTGTGCAGTAAAATTACAGTAAATCTACTGTAATTTTTTTTTTTTATTGCAGGAGATCAGCAGACAGGCAGACGGCCCACTTGATGGACAGCGGTTACCATCGCCTATGGACATTTGCAACACCAAAGATGCTACGAATGCGCTGCTGCTCTCTTTAGGGAGCCTGGAACCTGGTCACTAATGCCGGAACACAACTCAAGGTTGTTATGGCGACATACTCTAGACCAGGGGTGGTAGCCATCCAGTCGGGCAAATGCCCTACCACCTGGCTGTGGGTTGTTTTGTCGCCTCTTACGACAGGCCGCCGGGCCGCAGGAAATTGTATTCTTTCTCCGTTCCTGCACGGATAGCACGGATAGAATTACAGTGCACCTGGCATCACTGCCTTCAAGCTACAATTTTTTTTATGTAATAATTTTTCTAGACATAGTGAAGACCTGTGAGACCAATTAGAAGATTTTTTTGGTAAAGAATTTTAGTTTACAACGAGGGGATGGTTCGAAAACTACGAAACGGAAAATGAATCAAAAATGAACAAAAGGGAATTGCAACATTCAATTTGAAGAGCATTTACAGGATTGGACTTCATTTAATAAGGCTTATTATTATATAGTAAAGAGAGGAAATATATTTTTTTTAAATTATATTGTAATTTTATAAAAAGTAAACTTTTATTTATTTTTGTGAAAATTATGACATTTTGTGTCATTGTCAATCAATTTGTCAAATGAACCGATTACCGAACCTCAATGAATTGCATTCAATGTTTTCGTTGTATATTAAAAATTTTGATTTCACCCATTTTACAAAAAAAAATTAAGTTAATTAAAATACGTAACATAAGCCTCTACCATGACTATATACAATTTATATATATTTGACCGCTATGGAACTCTATTGTACTATGGAGAGTGGAACAGAACTAAACAAGCAGGGATGTCGAGACAAGAGGTATGTATTCTTTATACAGTTCATGAATGTCACACTACTGGGCTCGGGCCTCCCCCTATAGGGGGATGGACAATCTACCTGCCACGCTTGTCCAACGCGGATTTACAGATTTGACGCACGGGTTATCTCAATGTGCAAGTTTCATCACAATGTTTTCCTTCACCATAGTTACAATAACAATATGCACATTAGGTCAGAAAACTGCCTAAGTGGTGCATCTGTTCTAGCCAGGATTCGGACCTGCGTCCTTTGAGTTTGGGACGAGTGTGCTAGCCATTATACTACCACAGCTTCCTCTTCTTCTTTTTATTTTTATTAATGTAATAAAAAATTTTAAACTGTTATCTGACACTATTGAATGTATCTGACACAAATATGAAGTCATAAAATTAATCATGGAGCAGTTTGAATAATTATAAATGAATTATTTTTTATGTAGGCTAAATTAACTATGTTTATATTAATAGTAAAAAACTACAATAGCCATTAAATTAAAAATAAACTACAAACTTCACTATATAAAAACTAAAACTAAATAAAAAAAAGGGAAAAATATCTAAAGATAAATTATTGGTCCCAAACCACTGTCACTTGCAGGGAATGTTCCCAGAGACTGGCAGTTTTGTCAGATTGCATAGCGATGCTTAATCTTTGAACAAAATATACACCAGCTTTCTGGTGTGTGTGTGTGTGTGTGTGTGTGTGCCTTCTAATTATAAATTATATTTTATCTTTTCAGGAAGGAAAACTAATGTATGGAATGCTGTTCTCAATCAAGTCTTTTGTGGCTAAAATATCTCCTTTAGACCCTAAAGATGGATTCTTGCATTACAAAACATCTAAATACACATTGCACTGTCTAGAAACCCCATCAGGTCTAAAATTTATCATGAACACTGATAATCAAGCTCAAGGCGTCAGAGATTTGTTAAAAAAGATATATAGTGAAATATATGTTAAGTTTGCAGTGAGGAATCCACTGTGTGTCATTGGAGAGCCAATAAATAGTGAATTATTCAAAAACAAATTGGATGCATTCATCAAACAAACACCTAACTATGCTGTCAGAGCATCTTGATAGTCTGTCTAATTTTAAATAAAAATTATATTAGCTTTTTAAAATCTTATTCATATTTGTTACAAGTAAGTTTGAAGGCTTCTTTAATAATCTGTCTAGTGGTAAGGTATTTGCTCAACTAGATGGCTGAATGAATAGCCTCTGGTCTAGAATATGCCACCATGACTACTTTGATTGTATTCTGGCATCAGTGGCCAGGTTTCAGTTTCTCCTTCAAGAGCTTCTCCCACCGCTGTCACTATGTTGTGAATAAAACACAAGTTCGACCAAGACTGACTTTTATTAGCAACTACCTTCATTATTACAATACATTAATATACCACGTCTCTGGTATTGCTAATGTCCATAGGCAACAGTAACCACTTTCCACCACAGTTGGGCCGTCAGCCTGTCTGCTGTGCTTCAGCAATAAATAAAAACCATTGAGTTGCCTTCAAACTTACTCTAACTCAATATGAATAAGACTGTAACAGTTCAACATTGTAACTCAAAATTGTAAGGACTCAAAATGCTTTTAGTATGCTACAAGCTTGTTGAGAACATTTTGGGTTCAGTTTAATATTATAGTGTTATAAGTAGTATATAATGTGTAATAACTTATTTTATGAAATAAATGAATATTATTTAAATTAATTAATTTTTAAGTATGCTAGTTTAAATATATTCTTGTCTTTTTATTGATTTCTTTAGTATAAACAAATATCCTATTGGTGCAGGAAAGGAGAAAGAATACAATATCTTGCAACAGTAACTGCTTTCCATCAGGTGGGCTGTCTGCCTTTCTGCACATGTGCAGTGAAAATTGAAACATAAATTTCTTTTTGAATAAAAATCACTTAGTTTTAATAGGTAGCAATTATAGGTCGAGCCTTTACTTCACAAAAAAAAATACTATTCAGATATAGTAATCAATATAGCTGTGTGTTTTTTATTGAGACAGGTAGATAGATGGAACACAAATAGTACATTAGGTATAATAAATACACGTACGTTTAATTACCTTCATCACTCTCCTGCATGCTGTCATGGAAAAATGGGAATATGGTGAGACATGTCTAATAAGTCTGTATGGACTTGGTTCTTCTGCCGACCATTGTAACGAAAAAAAATCTGAAGAAATAGCAGTCCAGTTGACACTAATTTGTCATTGTCATTTCGTTAATACTTTGATGATTGATGGCACAGAGTACTTTATATATACTGGTATAGAGTCAACAGTCATAATACATATATTAACGCAATCTATCGTTATACGACACTATTCAACGGCAAAAACCATCCAGGGGGGTCTAGTATTATTTTGGTATTTATATTAGACTTTTGGAAATTGCGGGAGTTATAATTCAACTCCTGCAATTCCCAAAAGCCTTTACAAAAAATGTTTATATGTTAGTAAATAAAACAACAATTTAGCGGTAGCGTGATTTATTATGTTTCCTTTTATTAAAATATTCAAAGGCATACATTTTCATAACATCATTTGTATCCACATCTAATCTGGTGCCGTTAGGATAATTTACTTACAAGTTTTACCAGATCTGGGCACACAACAACCTTTTTCAGAAGAAGCCATACTCCAAGTCATCAGAAAACAAATCGGTGTCCAGGTTACATGCGTAAGTACAACGTGATTACAGAACACTAGTAAACGTGATAAGCGAAGTCTTCGGAGTCCAGGAATCAAATTAAGTTATCGGAAAATAATCAAAACACAGAAAGTACATACGCTCACGAATGTAACTCGTATCGATCGGAATGTCTTTTTGGTTTTGACATAATTGACATCTTTGAAATAAGTTTTTGGTAAATCGACATTTGATCAAAAATGTAGTAATTAAAGTCAAAAAGTGCTTTATAATTTGAAAAAGGTGAGGAATAGAATTTACACACTTTAAAATATATTTATTAGCTGTTATGACTTGCAAAAACATAATAATAAATCAAATATTTCTTAAACAAGTATTAAAACAACTGCGTATAACGAAACATATTATATTCTTTCATTAATCATTTGGTGTTTAATTTGAGAACAGTGACATCTACTGCAATACGTGCCTACTATTAGAACGCAAAAAATCTCTAAGAAAAAATAATTGTACTGACTGTTATGACACTGATTGATGGGGTTGTTTTGTGTTTCCAAACAAACGGTAAAATCTACTTTATTTTTCCGTAAAGTAATATTTTTCAGAGAATAAGTTAATTAAGTGCAAAAAAAATATTTATAAACAAGTGTGCTTTATTCTCACAATTACTTTTCATATAATGGCTTTATTTTCATGCAGTAGGCGGAAAGGAATAAGGTTTTGTTGTGATGAGTGAAACCGACGATACCGACGTTCTTTTGCTGATACCACCTAATTTCTTTCTCGTTCAGAGCTCAAGTTCAGAGGATTCTTTTCTGGAATCTTCTAGAACAGTTGTACATAGGCCGATTTCTTGCACGGCGCAGGTTCTTAACAAATTAGTGGGTCATGTACAGTCGCTA
This sequence comes from Dendrolimus punctatus, assembly GCA_012273795.1. Classification (NCBI taxonomy): domain Eukaryota; kingdom Metazoa; phylum Arthropoda; class Insecta; order Lepidoptera; family Lasiocampidae; genus Dendrolimus; species Dendrolimus punctatus. The sequence continues at coordinate 4,743,763 of CM022535.1, read as the reverse complement.
GAATCAAGGTTAGAAAATTTGGAGGTGAATGATTCTTCTTTAGGGACTTTATCAAGGCGTAATAAAACTTGGAATAGCACTGATAGCTTTGACAGCTGGAGTTTGGATCGCAAATGCTTCACGTTTCCACGTCGACGACGGCGAAAAGTTCTTAAAAAGGATAAAAGGCGAGATTTGTCATTAACAAGTGTAGATTCAGGTAGTACCCAAGACATTTCACATTTGAAATTTTCAGAGGATATCAATGGTAAATTTAGAAACCCTCCAAGTATGGATGGGGATATTAGTAGCATAGGATCTACACCAAGCAAGAAAAATGACAGACTATTATTACATGAAATAGATGAATTTCTGAACAAAGTAGAAACTTATGAAAGTCCTGAATCAAAGTATAAACTTAGAGAAACAACATTAACATCAGAAAATGTAATTAAAGCTACAGGAAACTATTTAACAGACCAACTAGATTCTAAGAATGAGGACATTAAACTACCCAGTGGAAGAGTAGTTTCAAGTAATGTTTTGGATAAATACATTTATTTAGTTAAAAACAACCCACCATTGCAAACTGACAGGCCTCAGGAACCATTGGAACAAAAACCAATTATTACAAACCAAGAAAATAAATCTCCAAGTGTTCGTAAACTGAATTTTGATAAAGATGTTCAACCTACTTCCACTCCTAAAAACAAGCAAACATACTCAGATAACTTCAGGCCATCATCAAACAAGATTTATGATAGAGCATCTAAAATTTTAGAGCAATACAAATCTCAAAATAACAGTAGTAACTACAATCCAAATTATAGCCCCCATTCAGCTGTTGGTAGTTATTTGACATCACCCAAAAAGGAAGAGTTTAAATTACCACAAATGAGACCATTCATACCAGAAAATAAGGAGACAGTAAAACTAACAATGCAAAATAAGTTCATGGATTCTATTGATACTGATTTATTAAGTCTAAGTGAGTTATGGGGGGAGAAAGAGAGGCAACATGGAGATAGAGCTGAAGGCTTGAAGTTAGAGGAGGAGAGACTTAAGAGAGAGGTATTTAACACATTTTAGATTCTCCAGTTACTTGTTCACTGTTGAGTGTAACCCTTTCCATGTATCCCTATCCTCTGTTTCCTCGTCCAGCTCCTACATGTCACCCTGCGAGTATTGTCAGGCTGGATCTCTATCTAATCTTTTGAGATACTTTAAAATAATATCAGTGCTATTGCTAGAATTTTAGTTATTTAGGAAACCTTAGCTGTGTGGTCATAGAGGAGCATACTTTAATGCATCTACTCACATATACATTACTGTTAATCTTTCACTATTTTACATTTTATACTTTTTTTTTATTGCTGGAGTTCAGCAGACAGGCAGACGGCCCACTTGATGGACAGCGGTTACCATCAGCTATGAACATTTGCAACACCAAAGGTGCTACAAATGTGCTGCTGCTCTCTTTAAGGAGCCTGGAACCTGGTCACTAATCCCGGAACACAACACAAGGTTGTTGTGGCGGCATACTCATTTCAGTGTTAGACAGCCCATTTATCATAGAAGGCTGTAGGCTATATATCATCATGCTAACACCAAAATCAGAGGGTTTTTTAACTTACTTTTTTTACTATTCTACATAGATGAAGTCACGGGCAGAAGCTAGTACTACATATTTTCCTACTCCCTAGACATATATCTTAAAGGTGTCTCTTTCTTTCTTTCATTAGTTTTGGCAATAGGTTTGTTTGATAAGCCAACAACCATTACTGCCAATGTCAAGTGTGGAAAAGGCAGTTTACATAATTTTTTTTATTATTATTTTGATTTATGAATAATCTTGTTCACATAAAAAAGATGCACCACCTGGAAAGACATAAAAATAATACAAATGTAAATATCATTTAAAAGGTATCTCTGGTCCCAGTAATAGGTTATTTATACACAAATATGTTTATAATGAAATTGATTCAATTTTCAGCATTGTGAAGCAATGATCCAGCAGTTACAAAAGAAGATTTTAGAACAGCAAGAGAAGTTAGCAGTAGCCATAAAGGTAGACAGGTCTAAAGATGCAGCTATTGCCAAACTTAGGGATTCATGGTTAAAATTAACTGGAAGTTTAGACAGAGCTGAAGAGAGACATAAGAATGCTTTAGAAAAAATTATCATGGAAATGGAGAACTTTAGATTGGTGGCTGAAAATGCTCAGAAGGTATTTTATTTTTATACCTAATAAATTTCTTATATTATGTTATATCCTTATGAGTGCTTAATGTTGGTTGATCTAGTGCCAACGCCTCACTTCTACAACCGCACAGCTCACCAACGACAGGATATTCACCCCATTTCCTAGAGCTCTCATGCTCAAGTACGCAGCAGTTCTGTAGAACATTTATTCCACATAAAACAATGATCTGGAAGGAACTTTCTGCCACGGTTTTCCCCTTGCATTATAATATGGGGTTTTATAAAAAGGGCATTATAACATTTCTTAGAGGTCGGCAATGCATTGGCGACACCCCTGGTGTTGCAAACATCTATAGGCGCCAGTGACCACTTTTTATCAGGTGGGCCGTCTGCCTTTTTGCCTACTTTAGGCAATAACATAATATATATATATATATATATATATATATATATATATATATATATATATATATATATATATATATATATATATACATTAGATAAGCCTAACAACTTATCTCATCTCTCTTCATCATATCAGGCTATTGAAATTTTCAAGAAACTATCTGCTTGCCTAAAGTTAAATATATATATATATATATATATATATATAATGCAATAATTTAATCATAATGTTAAAGCATTCCTTCTTAAACAAGCATATTACTCAGTTGACGATTTTTTATTTTTAAAACTAATAATGTTTATTGAAAATTAGGTTTTTATAATGGTAATTAGACTACATATTTCAGAATGAAGTAAACTTCGATTATTGTGTCGTTTTCAAAGTCTTGTGAATGTGTATCAGAGGATTACTAAAAATAAATATAAGACAAATATCCTAGTGGTAAGGATTTAATACGAGATACTTTTCAAAATTTCCAGAAAACAAATCACTTTGAATCGGAGCTTTATAAAGCACTAGATCTAGCACATGACTATCAAGAGAAATGTAAACAATTAACAAATGAAAAGAAAGAATTGGAAGACAACACACAAAGAGCAATTGAAGCCAAAAATGAAGTTATTTGTTCAAAAGATAAAGAAATCAATTTGCTTAAAGAGAATTATGAGACGGTAATGAGATTGAACAAGCAATCAACGGATTGTGTTAAGAATTTAGAGGATGCATTGGAGAAGGTATATATTTTACTTTTCTCAAAATCATAGACAACAAACTACTTCTGTACAACATGACACTATCGGCGCACTCTATTAGTAGATCACAACAACCTCATTGAAGACCACAATATTTCAATTGTTATTCGGCCTTTTGACATGAACCGTTGTGAGTGTTGCATGATCAAGAATTATAATTCACACATAGCAGGACTAATAAAATAAAACCAACCTAAAAATGTTTCACTAATAAGCTCAGGGCTCCCCATTACAAAGCTATGTATCAATTGGTAACTAATTGAAACATGATTTGTGACTGTTTTAATTGATTATCAATTGAATTATGACTTGTGACTATTTTAATTGATAATCAATTGAATTATGACTTATGACTATTTTAATTGATAATCAATTGAATTATGACTTACGACTGTTTTAATTGATAATCAATTGAATTATGACTTATGACTGTTTTAATTGATAATCAATTGAATTATGACTTATGACTGTTTTAATTGATAAACAATTGAAACATGATTTGTGACTGTTTTAATTGATTATCAATTGAATTATGACTTGTGACTATTTTAATTGATAATCAATTGAATTATGACTTATGACTGTTTTAATTGATAATCAATTGAATTATGACTTATGACTGTTTTAATTGATAATCAATTGAATTATGACTTATGACTGTTTTAATTGATTATCAATTGAATTATGACTTGTGACTATTTTAATTGATAATCAATTGAATTATGACTTGTGACTATTTTAATTGATAATCAATTGAATTATGACTTGTGACTATTTTAATTGATAATCAATTGAATTATGACTTATGACTGTTTTAATTGATAATCAATTGAATTATGACTTATGACTGTTTTAATTGATAATCAATTGAATTATGACTTATGACTGTTTTAATTGATAATCAATTGAATTATGACTTGTGGCTGTTTTAATTGATAATAGAATTATGATTGTTTCAACTGACAAGCAATTGAATCATGGCTTTCTTGCAACTGGTTTGGAAATAACTGAACAAAATTTTAAGTACATAATCTAACATATTTCAATTGATTGCATATACTCTCTACACATACACTGTTTTTCAACAATGTGTCACTTCACCCTCAGGAGAAGTTAGACCATGAATCGTCAAAATTGAAAGCCAATGAGTTGTTGCGTAGAATACAGGCATTGAATGATGATAATCTGTTACTATTACAAGAAAGGGATCTATTGAAAGTAAAAGTGAATGAGGAACGAGGGAAGTGCAATATAATGGAACAACAATTATGTGAGAAGCAAAATCAAACAAGTGATCTACTCAAGAAATGTGTAAGTTTTATGTCTTCATAATTATATCTCTAAGTTTTACTTATAAGTTATGTCTTCTTGTTCTGGGTGACTTAAATAAAATAACTAACAATAGAGTTGTAGGAATTACACATTCTGGACCACCGTGTAACCAGTCTAAATAGACCTCTCAGGCTTGTGTGCACCAACATTTAACTGATGGTTAAAATAATATAACCGATAAAACTATGTGGCTAAACAACTCTTATGTATAATGAAGGTAGTTTATAATTTAGCAGTCTGGATCAAGTAACCAACAAGATAACAGTGAGTACTTTTAAATAATATATAACAACCATGATTTATTTTTTTTAACCGTTGGTTGAATGTTTACACACCAGCCTTACTTAATTATATTAACTAAGGCTGGTAATTAAGTAATCGCTACAATTTTATGGCTAAACAACGATTGTATTATTTTAACCGTCGGTTAAATGTCTATGCACACCAGCCTTAGTTGTCAAGCCAATATATAGTACAAAAACATCGAAATTTTCAGTATTACATTGTGAGACTTTTTTCATGTACAGGATTTCTTAGATAACGAGACCAAGACTCTGCGTAAACTATTAGAGGTTCAGAAAAACGAGTTGAAGTCGCATTATCAGAAGCAGCTCGAGGATGCGGTGCTGTCCAAGCTGCAAGAGTTTCAACAGCAGCTGGACGTCGCCGAGAGGGAGATGGAGAACGATGTGAGAACGAAGGAGAATGCTATCGTTGACAGTTACAATAAACAGATCACAAGGATAGAGGAGCAGTAAGTCAATATACATATCTTTAAGACCCAGACGCCGACAAAAAACAAATTCACACCTGTAAAAATACATTTTATTACCTTTCGGCATTTGTGCTTCTTTTGTTTACTTTGTGTTTAAAATTTGAGATTAAAAAGACAGCCCATTGTGTATTGTAATCTTTTACGGCCTACGGCGAGCGATAACAACGAGTGAAGCAAGACTTGTGTACATTCGGTTATTTATTTAGTGACAGACTTTGCGCATGTTATTAAATTACGATCATCTGCATTAGGTTTGGACTTGTTCGTTCGGTTATATGTGTACCTGTGTTATACATATTTGAATAGTTCTAATAGTCCCTATTATAATTCCAACGGCATTTTAATTCGAGTCCTGCAACTCGTAACGATATCATTATATTAATATGAGAAACAAATTTTTTTTATCTCCCTTTTTACGAAAATTGCGCGGACGAAGGAGTATGGAATTAAGCATATTTATAGTTTTATAGAAAAAGAAGAGTGTAGAATGCTAATCTTTTTTATATTATGTATAAAAAATACATTTAAATCAATAAAAAAACATTACACACACACTACCATGTATTTGTCACACACACACACATATATTACTCTTTTGTTTTTTGTTAAAGTTAAATTAACTGTGTGGCCTTGGCGAAATTGGTGATTATAGAAGTATAGTCTTTGACAACAAAATCTTAATAATGTTGAAACATATAATTTAAATTAATTCTGGTCGAATTTCAACCACTTGGCGGCTACTGGTTAAATAGTAGATCCAATAACAACCAGACAAGAGTGTATAAAATCAAAATCAATAGAATTGATGTTACTAGGAATGAGAGTTATAAATTTGTATGTTGTTATTTTGCCAGACATAAACTAGAAGTTAATGTTCTTGAAGAAAAACAGAGGGAAGAAATAAAATTGTACAGGCTGCAGTTGGCGCAAGCCTCGGAGAAGATTGGCTTGTTGGAGGTAAGTTGCAGGATTTGACCAGACCTACCCACCTAAATGTAATTTTGGACTAGGTGACTCTTGGCCGGAATAGTTTGGGAATAGCTGTTATGAGGGGTAACTTGGGCTACTTTTATTAGGGTACCACCAAAACGAATCGCAACAAAGTTTTAACTTGAAGTTTTACGGCAAGATTTCAAATTGGACAAGTATATTAAACACCTGCGCGTAGGCACATTTTAAATCAATATATATTTTATTAAAAAAAACTGAATTCGCTCCGGAACCAAAAAAACCATCCATAGTCTACTCTAAAATTATGCCGCTTCTCACAACGCGATGTACCTTTTACCCCCTCCACGCGGCCGTGACGCTTTTTAGTGACAGAAAAAATCCTAATACCCCGCGTCTATAAGTTTATAAGGGCTAGGACATGTCCTGTCTTACATGTCTTACCAGGTGGTAGGGCATTTGCCTGACTGGATGGCGACCACCCCTGGTCTAAAGTATGCCGCTATAACAATCTTGAGTTGTGTTCCGGCATTAATGACCAGGTTCCAGTCTCCCTTAAGAGAGCAGCAGCGCCTTTGTAGCACCTTTGGTGTTGCAAATGTCCATAGGCGACGGTAACCGCTTTCCATCAAGTGGACCGTCTGCCTGTCTGCTGAACTCCAGCAATAAAAAAATAAAAATCTGTGCGTCTACTAGTGTACACACGTAAGAAGTGAAACTTCTTTATGAACTTATTTTTCGAAAAATGATCTACTATATGCAACTTTACAGAAATTCGTTAAATAAATAAAGCCCCTGGTAGGGGCAAGAAAAAGATGGCGCGTAACGGAAAAAATGTGACGGTAATTTTTTTCCAACGCCGACAAAGAAGTTTCACTTGAAACATATATAAAATTCGAATGTGCCAGAACAAGCTGGAGTCGTATCGTCGCCGCCGCGGCGAGATCGCGTCGCAGCTGCACGGCGTGATGGAGGCGCAGTGGCGGCAGGCGCTGCTCATCCTCACCAGCGGCCACGGGGGCTCCGCTGACCGCCCCGCCAGGCCCGACAGCGGTCAGTGGCCCCCACTACTACACTATTTATAGTTAACAGAGCACTATAGTAGAATTATTTCGTCCGTGCAGTTTGGGTCATAAATCATAGCTCGCCCTCAGCCCGGCTAAGGCGGTGAGCATGTTGCGCGGGCGCAACGTCATTACCGATAAACACTCACTTATCAAAGAAAAATTATCATTCTTATAAAAATCATTATTATTCTTATTTTAATAAATACGTTGTTTTATTTATTTTATTTCTTTCATTTTGATCACTATCCCACAAAATGACAAAACTAAATACTATCGATAACGCTTATCGACAACAATAATGCGAATCACTATGCCCGCCCATAAGGCCCGTGAGTGGAGGAGAGAGCGAAATACTCGCTTCGCCGCTCCCATTATTTTATGACCCAAACTGCACGGATTAAATAATTCTACTATAGTGATGAGTAGTAAACGTGTGAGTGTGTCCCGCACAAAATATATTTGTACGACTCAAAATTGAAATTTGTACTTCAAAAATGTTGTTACTCACGCGTCAGATGTAAGAGGAAGGACGGAACGAGGACAACAGTACAATAATGCCTCGACGGATATTCACGTGACAAAGAGGGACAACATGACATGTACGACTGCTAGTAAAATGAGGTGACTGAGGCCGATCACATCCGATTCTTAACGAACATTTCCGAAGTACAAATTTTGTACGGGACAAATGAGGGAACGACGCTCACCGCCTCACCGGCCTCATCGCTTCAAATGTACTGCTGCGGTACAAACTATACAAATGTCCTCGCCTCATTTAAAGTGGTACATTGTACTGGTTCAGTACAAAATGTCATGTTATTCTTACAACTTCATTTTATATAATGTCCTACCCAACTCTAGTTGGAGGAGCGAGATGGAATGCTCCTGCGTCTCAAAGGAAGATTTTCCAGCGAGGCTGTTGTTGTTCCTCGCAGGCCCATCTATTATTGTTGAAAATTTGTATATATTTTTTGTATGTTTCGGGAACCGTTTGCGATCGTAATTATTGCACAACGCCATCTATTGGCTTGTAAGTGTTCTTACTACAGTATTGTGTGCGTTTAGCGGTGGCAACCCCGATAGGCCAGGACTACGGCCCGCCGAAGATCCCGCCGCTGACGATGCCGCCGCTGGCCGCAAAGGGGCTGCGGCGGCCCGACCACGCGCTAGACCTCGAAGGCCTCAGCGACAGCGAACTGCAGCACTATGTCAAACTGGTATGTGAGCAGCCATCCACGAATCACGTCACACGAGTTTCATGATCTCTTTGACCTCTCCCCCGTCCTTGTCACAGTTGGTCACATTCGAGAGAGTCCCCCACCCCCGTCCTACATTCGCGAGTCCCCCCCTCTCCCGTCCTACATTCGCGAGTCCCCCCCTCCCCCGTCCTACATTCGCGAGTCCCCCCCCTCCCCCGTCCTACATTCGCGAGTCCCCCCTCGCCCGTCATACATTCGCGAGGCCCCCCCTCCCCCGTCCTACATTCGCGAGTCCCCCCCCTCCCCCGTCCTACATTCGCCAGTCCCCCCCCCCTCCCCCGTCCTACATTCGCCAGTCCCCCTCCCCCGTCCTACAGTCGCGAGTCGCCCCTCTCCCCCGTTCTTGTCACAGTTGGTCACATTCGCGAGAGTCCCTCCCTAATATGACGTACGTTATATATTTTACAAGCTTTTATTTAACTTGCAATGGATGTCCCATGTGTGTCTGTATTGTTACGAGTTGCAGGACTCAAATTAAAATGCCGTTAGAATTACTATAGAATTTATTAGAACTATACAAATACGTAAAACACAAATTGAAATATAATAACACGCGTAAAACCCGTCACTAAATAGATTGCCGAATGTAGTACATATCTTACTACACATGTGCTTATTGCTCGACTGCCTCACCCCTCCGTTGGGGTATTGCTTTATACTGCACAATTACAATACGTCTCTCGGCCGCGCAGACTGAATTTCTTACGATTCACACCTGGCTAATGACTACCATAAAAGATTATAATACACAATGGGCTGTTTTTAATTAAAAAATTTAAACAGAGTAAATAAAAGGAGTCAAAATGCCGAAAAGGTAATAAACTGCAGGTTCGGGTGGAATCTTGCAAGTTAAATTTGACCAACTTCCCGGTTTCTGATTGAGCTGAGATTTTGCACGCATATGTATATCGCGTGACAATGCAATAATATGGTACCATGGAGCTGATCTGATGATGGAGTCTGAAGGTGGCCATAGGAACTCCTGTACCAAACAAGATAGACCCGTCGTGTTTGGGCTCGTTTTACTTGTCTTGGCTAGCACTCTGCTGCTGCATGATATCCAGGATCTCAAAATCTTGTACTTAAAAATCTTTAAAAAAGCTTTTTTGCAACTTTTCATTAAGAAATTATCAAATGAAAACAACAGTTCTGTAATTAGTTTTATTTGCATTTAATTTTTTTTTTCTAATAATTTAATTTAAACACTGGTAATGCAAATAGAGCTGGAAATATTTTGAAGGTTTTCATTAATAGTTCAAAGCTTAATAGAGATTTTGAAAATTGACGTCACGTTTAGGATTCCTCCCACCCCTTGTGTGTCGTAATTAATGAATATACAGCATTGATGAAATGTCCCCAGTTGTTGACAAAACCACCGAACCTGGTGGGAAGTGGCGACTGCGTGCCTTCCGGGGTGGACAGGGACCTAGAAGAGCCGACCAGCGACAGGCCCGACAGGAGGGAGAAGACCGCGAAGAGAAGTCTCAACGCAAGCAAACCGCCATGGAAAGCATAGCGCGATGGCGGACTCCCTCCAGTGTATATAGAAGTAATCATATTTATTGTTGGAAATTTAATGAAATTACATTCCTTATATAAGAGTAAATTGTTTAATACTTGTTTTTACACGTGAAATAGTTTGTATTATTTTAACTAATTAAAAGCGAAATTATGACGTTCAAAAATTTTTTTATATATATATATATATAAAGTGAAATTGTAATGTTCAATCAAATTTTTTTATATATACTACTAGGATATGCTCGCGACTGCGTCCATGCTAGACTTAAAATCCCGGAAGAAAAAGTACCGCAGCATTTAAAAAATAATGTAAGCTATCGTTTTAGTGAAAACTGTCTCGAACACCCAAACAATTCCCGCGGGAGTACCGGGACAAAAAATCACACATTTTATTACATTAATTTTGCAATAAATCAGTAAGAAAGTTACATTGGAATTCGATTTTTTTTTATCTGGGCATTTTAAATCATACCGAGAAAAAATCCCGCGGGATTCCCAGGATAAAAAGTAACGCAGAGTTTAAGTCTAAGAATTCGGTAGTTGACAGTATAAAAAATATAGGCTGATATTAATATATATCGTAGATTACGATCTAAGTATGACAAAAATAAATTGTTTTAACTAAAATATTAATTGATATTTTAAAGAAATTAAATGTTTATATTGCAGCCATTAGCCACGTGACAATGAACGCCGATCACAGCGCGTGACGTCATAGTGTGCAAAACAGAAGTTATCCATGACTTCTCAGACAACACTTCAACGAAACAGATGTTTGTTTTGCACGCTGTGACGTCACGCGAGACGCCATGACAGCTTGACGCGTTTTTGTGACGAAATGTCAAAATATTCATAAAACTGCTAAATTAAATATGTTAATGTTGTTTTTTTGCTGAAATATTAATATTTTGGCTAAAATAGACCATGAGGCTCAAAATAAACCTGTTTCTCAAAAATTGTCAACTACCGAATTAGCTGTTGATCAAAGAAAACCGGAAATCGGAATTCGGCTGAATTGAATATGATTATTAATTAGCTGGACCAAAATGACAACTACGATCGACTTTTTTTTATGTTGCAAGCATAGTGTAGCATGTTGTAGTATAATATTTTCTTAAGTTTTCGCGACTTGTACACATAATAAAACTACGTTTTAACGGTTTTAAGCGCGGTAATTTATTTTATTTAGGTTTATCCGACGTTTCGGCTGCTTTTCAGTTGCCGTGGTCGCGGAAGACAAAGATGACATTTTGCTAGCTTGAAGAGAAGCTCTCGACGCTTCTCTTCAAGCCACATGTTGTGAAGCGGTGGTAAATTCGATTAGGCTCCCATAGAGTAAATAATATCCATAAACAAAATTAAAACTAAATAATTAAAATGAACAAGTTGGCGGTAGGCTGAATAAAAACTTTGACAATACACGTTCGACAAATGTCATCTTTGTCTTCCGTGACCACGGCAACTGAAAAGCGGCCGAAACGTCGGATAAACCTAAATAAAATAAATTACCGCGCTAAAAACCGTTAAAACGTAGTTTTATTATGTTGTAGTATTTTTTTATTCTTTTTTTTTAATTTACGAGTTCAGCAGACAGGCAGACGGCCCACATGATGGAAAGCGGTAACCATCGCCTATGGACATTTGCAACACCAAAGGTGCTACAAATGCGCTGCTGCTCTCTTAAGGGAGACTGGAACCTGGTCGATAATGCCGGAACACAACTCGAGGTTTTTATGGCGGCATACTTTAGACCAGGGGTGGTAGCCGTCCATTCGGACAAATACCCTACCACCTGGCTGTGGGTTGTTTTGTCGCCTCTTACGACAGGACGCCCGGCCGCAGGAATTGTATTCATCTGTTCCTGCATGGATGTAGCAGTATGACATTCATAAGCGAGTTGCATCCTATATAAATTCTATAACTTGAATCCTAGAGAATTGCTATAGAAATATAGGAAACAACTCACAGTGGCCTTTGACCTTTTTTATATGTTGCAAGCTTGGAGAGTTGCTCCAAGCATGCAACAAAAAGGTCAACCACATCTGTCACTTTAGTCCAGGTATTCAAAAATCAGACTATCGAGGGCTTCATAACAAATGGGCGTATACGCAAAGATGCCATTTTTTTGTTGTTTACTAAAACATATGAAATGTTACAATTTAGAAACTCATACCAGTATGCAAGTGTACCTAGAAGGATATTACAAATTTCAGCCTTATATAATCAACTAGTTTTGTTTTATTCACAACTAGCGACCCGCCCCGGCTTCGCACGGGTGCAATATAAAAACATAGCGGCCCGCTCCGACTTTGCACGGGCATCACTACATAGAAACCTCTAAAATTGCAATGTTGCCTTAGTATTATACATATAAACCTTCCTCTTGAATCACTCTATCTATTGCAAAAAACCACATCAAAATTCGTTGGGTAGTTTTAAAGATTTAAGCGCACATAGGGATATAGGGACAGAAAAGGCGACTTTGTTTTATACTATGTAGTGATGATTTTGTCCCTTGTATAAAACTGCACTTTTGTCTGTACACCCATTTGTTATGAAGCCCTCGATATACTTGATTAAGTTTAAACTTCCATTTTATCTTTCGAATATAAATAAAACAACTTTTTAATATAACGATTTATTACAAGTTAAATGCGAAATAAAAATATACATACACCTCCATTTAACATGATTACAATGGCATTGCGATAGTCTATGTACAATATTAACGGCCAACAAAAGAAGTGACGTCACACAATCAGTTAAATATGAATAATTATTAAATAACCCCTCCATGCGCAACTTGAATATTAAATATTCCCCTATGGTACGGTTTCATCTATGTTAATGTTAGAGATGTACGGTCTTATTCATAGAGAGGTAGAAAAAGTTTGAACGCTTCTTGACGGTTCTTAAAGAAGTGTTCAAACTTACTCTAAACTCTATGAATAAGATCGATAGATTGCGGCAGAATAAGTAGCGAAAAATGTTAACGATTAACCATATCAGTGTACATACGTTATCTATTAATATTTAACGTCGTTAACTCCCTTATATCTAGAATGTGTAGAATTCTCAACAGCAGCAGTGATGTTACTGACATTAACTTTGACTCCAAAAGTTCTTTTTTTTAATATTCGTTTAACCCAAAAAAAAAGACACTAATCGGACATAGACTGACGGAAAAACTAATTTCATTACCTTACACATTTTTGTTATATTTGTCGAGGGTAGTTATGATTGGATGTATTGTTGACTGGATGTATAACGCACAATATCATTTGTTAACATTTTAATTACTTCTAAAATTCTTAATTTAATTCAATTTGATTTGTTAAATGTTTCTATAACTTAAAGATCGTTCTAACCTAATAAAAGTTATGAATATTGTAATTTAATAAGCGATCAATGAGAGCAGAGCATGTCTAGAGCGGGGTCAGCGCCCTCTATACATTGAGTAATATCTACTTGGGTAGACTGAGGAGTTTTTGTGACACATTGGGTTGATGGCAGCAGGTCGAGTTGGACCTTAGAGTATTTTTAAAGAAAGTGTTTTAAGTTAGAAGTATGAGCAGGCAGGGCACCCCCTGAACCCGCTGCTCGATCTAAACTATGTTAAAATGTCTTTCAAATCTAAATTAAAAGTGTATAAACCGTGGTCATTGTTTTATGCTCGCATTTTACCTTGATGACACCCACTAAACCTGCAATAACTAAAGGAGATGTCGTGAGAACGAGGCCTTTCTGCGACATATTTATTATTAGAGTCTTAACTAAATAACAGTGAAGAAATTAAACTGCAACTTATATTCACCTATAATTAATTTTAACATCGCATTGTAAACCTAAGTCATAAGTCTAGTAACTGATCGATTGTACAAAACTGTTGGTGATCCTTAATAAAATAAAATGCCGCATCTCAAATAACGCATTAGATTCCTTGATGAAACCTCAAACGATTAAGCCGCACCATAAAGTCAAATGGTTTTGTAAGCTACTTTAAGAGCCATAAAGAAGCCTACAAGCTTACTCTAGCTCAATATGAATGAGACCGAAAATCTTTAAACAGATAAAAAATGATCAGTCGTAGACACAAATGATAACATATTTGCCGATTTTGTGTGACGTCACTGTTTTTTCGAATTGACCCTACGAATTAAACTATATTTTTATGCACCAACTCTATGTCCCATCACTAATGCATGGGGGACATCACTAATATATAGTCATAAAAATAGGACATCTTTACACCGACTATATTCAATTAATCCATAAAAATGTATATACCCGTACAATAAATACAAAAGCTGAAACCGATGCTTAAGATGTCAATTTTGTATAACAATAAATAATCCTCTAATTTCGTACCGACATTTGATTTTGGCAATTTTTAGTTTGCGTTTAATAGCATAATATGTTTATTCTTTTTCTCAAAATAATCAACAGAGCAAATCGAATATATATATATATATTAGGGTGGTCGTTAAAAATTAAATTTCTTGCGACGCCCCCTAAAAAGCTTCCTTTTAATGAAAAAATACTGGGATTTTTTTTATAATTTTTCAAGTCAAGACATCACGTGCCTCAAGACGATTCAAGTTAAAACTAGAAATATAAGAAAAATTGAAAGATAAGCTTGAATCACGAAGAATTTTAAACTTTTTCTGAAACTATAATTTGAAATTCATCACTGAGAATGATAATACGGAAGGTATTTCATTGTTAAAACTTTTCCAATCTTAAAATAATTATTACTTCTAAGTATGAAGAAGTTTCCTGAAAAAACATAATATTGCCCAAAAATTAACTTGAATCGTCTTGAGGCACGTGTTGTCTTGACTTGAAAAAATTATTAAAAAAATCCCAGTGTTTTTTCATTAAAAGGAAGCTTTTTAGGGGGCGTCGCAAGAAATTTAATTTTTAACGACCACCCTAATATATATATATATGTGTGTAGTAGTAGGGGAGGACAAGCGGGGATTTTGGGATTTGCTCGAACGTGGCAGAATAACAAGGGGAGAAACCTTGTACCCTATTATGTACCCCCACCATATATGAACCTTCATATAGGTTAGGGATATTTTTTATTCTTCAAATTCTTTTTCAAATCGTCGGGATCGAGACGAATGGCAACCCCATTACAAGCAATAACTTAAGCAACGTCGATATCGATAAACGTGGTCGATGGGGACGCGTACAGCACTAGAACTAGGGTGGTGCTCACCTCCCCTCCCCCTCCTCGACGACTTGCCCCACCCCGATTGCGATGTCGACTTGTCGTAAACTATAGATTAATAAGTATAATTAAGACAAAAATATTATGTATCAGGAACATACATACATAACCTTGCATTTAACATGACTCTTTAAATGTACCGTTTCTATCGCTTTAATTATTATTCTGAGATTTCTATTTACTATTTTTTTAAATGATGCCCATACAATTTTAACTAGTTATATTCACAGTAATATTTCCAGAGCATCTCGCTTATAGTGACATAATAGTAGTTAACGCCACACTCCAGAAGTTTTATATACATTGTTGATTTCTTCCTTCCTTCTTCCTTTGAATGAAATTATTATATTAACGTCTGACTATGGAACTTAGTTATATATAGATAAAGTATGTATTATAAATAGGGGTGCGCCAATAATTCCAACTTCTAATTATTCGTTCCGAATCGTACTCGAATCGAATAATATGGAAAATTTTCGAACAAATCGAGTTTTTTCCGAAATATTCGTCGAATTTCGAATTATTCGAATCGAACGGTATTCCCACACCCCTGAGTATAATTCGAAGGCAAGAATTTCAATATCTCAAAATCCGCACCATTGTTGCTTCATACCGAGTTAGCATCAGACACTTTTGTTCACATGTGTTTCTTAAATTGCTTATACAATTAATAACATTGTAGAGATATTTGGTTATTTAAGCTAAGGCCGAGGCCGGCAAAGAGCTGTGTTTCGGCTTAGCTTTGTGCACGAAAACCTTGATGCAGCCGTTGAAGTCTGCGCTCACCAACACGTGGCCGGTCTGCGAGGATGCCACCATACCACCTTCTGCAGCCTTCTGGAAATTAATTAATCGAACGTCTCAATAGATAAGTCTTCGGTGTGTTACAGTTTTTCCTTTCCTATTGCAACACTGGCAAACAGACAGCAATGTATACACGGATATGTCTGTGACATCGTTGACGCTTGACTTGAAATCTCCGCGGGATTCCCGGAACACAAAGTACCGTAGCATTATCAGTGAAAACTGTGCCGGAATAATCAAATTTTTATGTACTCGAAGAATGACAAGCCGGTCCTGAGATAAAATAAATGTTATTACATTAAATTTGCTATCGATCAGTAAAAAAAATCACATTGGGAATTCGTTTTTTTAATCTGGCCATTTTAAGTAATTCCTAGAAAATTCTAACGGGATTTCCCGGATAAAAAGTAGCGCAGAGGTTAAGTCTAAGAATTAGCTCTCGATCGAATCTGAACTGTCGAAAAGGTCATCGAAATCGGCTCAGTAGTTTTTACGTGACTTCGGCACAAAAAGACAAAAAATTTAAAAAATAAAATGGAACATATCTTTCATCATTTATATAGTCATTACTAGGGTTGTAACAGAATTTCGCTTCTGCCTCCGTTACTGCGGAAGTTCCGCAAGAAATCGTACCTCCGCCTCCGCATCCGTGTAATTTTTGCGGAGTCATAACGGAGGTTTATTTACGAATCATACGCAAGCAGCGACGCTCGCTACGAATCAACCGTCCGGCCGCGCGCAGCAAATGAACAAAAATCAACGCGTGCGCGGCGGGAGCGTGGTTGGGGTGGAGCGGGGGTCTTGCAAACATCATTTGTCAAATGAATGATACGCTACAGGAATCAACCTGTCGAATTGCTTTAGCGCGTTAGGCGTACGTACGAAGTTTTACCGACGCGATGTAATGTATAAACCATAAAATACTATTTTTTCTACATCCAATTTCACTTCCGCCTCCGCCTCCGTTAACCTCCGATTCCGCGGAGGTGAAAACCGTCGCCTCCGCATCCGCCTCCGCCTCCGTTAAAAAGGCCTCCGTTACAACCCTAGTCATTACCAACTAGCATCCTGACTGCTAAATCAACTTGTGTTGAGCTAATATTTGGCTGAGCCATTCCGAAGATGAGAACACTATTTCATGCATCTCATATTTGTTCTTGGTACAGCATCAGCGGACTATTCCGATGTGAACAACAGTCTCATCTTTGAGAGTATGCCTAGCTTTGTCTTTATTGCGATTCTGATAAACAGGCAGATGGCCCAGCCCATGGAAAGTGGTTACCGCTGCCAGCTACAAAAATAGCACCAACACACCACCAGGGGCGAAGTCAACGCGTTACTAGCCTTTAGTATGGATTTAAGAGAATTGGATACGAGTATAATACGGCCGGCGTAACTTAGCGAATGTGAACATAGGCCCTGCGAACTTTAGAGCATGTACACTCGTGTGATGAGTGGGCATACGACTCGTCAGTGAATACAATTGGTCGCCCTTCATCCCTGTATTTTTTCATTGCTTTGTACTAGTTGGTCACTGTGTTTTCTTCACGAGTTTACATGCGCTAAAGTTCGCAGAGCCTATGTTCACATTCGCCAAGTTACGCCGGCCGTATTATATGATAGAAAAATCAGACAGGAAGAATGAGATACAAAAGATATAGCCTAAGATCCCGCTATACAATGACCTTCACCAAGATGCTTATTTGATGAAACCTAATTTATATTAAATTTAATGTGTCAATAAATATATTGCATATGGGTTGCCTAACAAATTTCAGTCCAGTATATGATTAATTAATAATTAAAAAATAATAATTTAACATTTCACCGGTTCGTTTATTAAACAAATTCTATACCAATCGAAAGTATGAAGCCCATAGAACATGCAAATGTTAGGTTGCCTATTCTTTTCCGGTCACAACTCTCGGGTAGCCAGGTATAAACAGGTAAATTGATACTAGCATTTTGCACCGGTCTGATTATTGAATTAAAACTAAATGAAAATAAAGATTATTTCATTATGAACACGGTATAGGGTTGCCTGCGAAAAATCAGTCCCGAATTCCGGTTGTCGAATTTTGAAAAGTGTAATATTGCTGCAGTCGTGGTAATAAGCAAGAGCAAATAGTTGCGGATAGCGCAAGCGCGTTCACATCTCTATGTGTAAATGTATGTATGGGTTGTTGTGAGAATGTATGTATAAGTTGTGATTCAAGTCCAAAATCATAAGTGCTAATTATATTATAACAATAATATCGTTTTGTCTTATTTTAATTATCCCTTCTCTATCTACTTAATTATATATTTTTTAAAACCGTTAAAACGTCGTTTTATTAAATCGATATTTATCAAATTTATCACATATTTTATGTATTTTATTTATTAAATACTAAAAATAGATTAACCTATAAATATAAAACTAAATATGAAGTACAAACTATACTATGAACTATATAAAAACTAAAGCTAAATAAAAAAGGGGGGGGGCATAATAGGCACTCCCGCCTATTATATATTTTATATTCATCTTAAAGTCTGAATACAGAACAATAAGCACAACACACAAGGCATTGATTTAAAATTTAAAAATCAAAAATTGTATGTATAAATCCTAATTTTACATTCACTAGTAATTCTGTTCTGTTGAAATAAAAGAAAATGTACTCACCGGCTCTTCCTTCTCGTCGGGGTCCCTGGTGGCCATCTTGGCCTCCTCCTCCCTCTCGTTGATGGTCCGTATCATGTGGTCCGGGTTCGGCGCGAACACAGCACAAGTGACGACCGCGTTATGGGCCTTTATCCCCTCCCAGAAGTCGTTCCTGTCCCTCCTCACCGAAGTGAACTTGGAGTAATCGTGGTACGTCTTCCATATATAGATGCACTGGTTCTCGGAGCCGCTCACTATGTACTTGCCGTCGTGCGAGAAGGACGCCTTGATCTGGCTGGAGACGTTCACGTAGCCCTTGTACTTGCAGGAGAGGTTCAGGTCGCGGAGGTCGTAGAGCCGAATCCGGCTGTCGTTGGAGGTGACGAGGATCTTGTCGTCGTTGGGCATCGGCTCGATGCCGGAGATCTTGCGGCCGGTGGAGTTCTTGCCCCTGGTGGAGCGCACGTCGATCTGCGTGTGGTACTTCAGCTGGTCGGTGGTGTAGAAGATGCAGCGGCCGTCGTAGGTGCCGACGACGGCGAACTTGCCGTTCTGGCAGAAGTTGGCCGCGGTTATCAGTTTCGTCTTGCCGTCAACTTCGTTCCATACCGCTACCTGTTCAAACAAAGTGCATTACTCGCGCGAAAAACTCACTATACTATTTCCATTTCAATATTTTCTCGGTGACAGTTCTAATTTGATAGTCGTAGTGCTGTAACCAAATAAGTAATTATATCTTCTTAAGTTTTCGCGACTTGTACACATAATAAAACTACGTTTTAACGGTTTAAAGCGCGGTAATTTATTTTATTTAGGTTTATCGACGTTTCGGCGGCTTTTCAGTTGCCGTGGTCACGGAAGACAAAGATGACATTTGTCAAGCGTGTATTGTCAAAGTTTTTATTCAGCCTACCGCCAATTTGTTCATTTTAATTATTTACTCTATGGGAGCCTAATCTAATTTACCACCGCTTCACAACATGTTGTGGCTTGAAGAGAAGAAGCGGCGCAAGAAACTCTTCAGCAAACATGCCTAGTTCTAAACAATTTTTATATAATATTAAAATGAGTGGAAGGAAAAAATAAAAGAAATTATTAGTCAAGTTGGTTTGTTTCGTTGCACGCAGAAAGAGCTCACAATGTCTTGAGGTCTGGCGGTGGTAAATTAGATTAGGCTCCCATAGAGTAAATAATATCCATAAACAAAATTAAAACTAAATAATTAAAATGAACAAGTTGGCGGTAGGCTGAATAAAAACTTTGACAATACACGTTTGACATATGTCATCTTTGTCTTCCGTGACCACAGCAACTGAAAAGCGGCCGAAACGTCGGATAAACCTAAATAAAATAAATTACCGCGCTTTAAACCGTTAAAACGTAGTTTTATTAAGTAATTATATCGATTGCATAATTATATTTAGTATATTTTGAAGTCAACAGAAACATCAAATATATTTTTTCAAGGTGGAAACACTCAATGGCCTACCGCCATTTTCTGTTTGTTTTAAGCTGTCACTCGCAACAAGACGATCGTGCTATATAATCACTACATTTCTGTTCGCTGAGTGTTGTCACATTATCTATATGTTAAGTTATGTATTTTGTGTTCCTCCGTCTGTCAAATACCAAAATGCCTATAGAATTCTGATCAAGATTTTGAATGAAATAAATAAATAAAGAATCAACATAATATAATTGCATCTTGTAATGAAATGTAATAGTTAATAAATGTACAAAATTATCCGGCAATAATTTAGTTTGTTACACTTTGTAAAAAAATATTGGGTCTGTTATCGTGTTACGTTTATCGATAGCTCCATCCCTATTAGTTTCTCCGACTCTGCTATGACCTTGTACGTGCGTATGCCTCATATTTTTTATTAAATGCTGTATACATAATGTAAAAAACACGTTCGTTCAAGTTTCCACAGGAGCTGTCATGGAGAAAATAAAGAAATAGAAATAATAAATCAAGTAAATGAAAAAAAATATGGGCGGCCTTTTAAAATACAAATTTTGAACTGAGACTTATTAATTTATGGTCTATAAAATTAACACGTAACAAGAGAAAATATTGAAATTTTAAAAAATTTGGAGAGAGTTTTCACTCGAGACTTTAAAAATCGTTTTTTTTCGTCACCCTTAATATACATGCTATCGAAATTAACGAGAAACATAAGCCTTTTGCAAGATCACCTCACCTTCTTATCGGGTATATTCCACAGCCTGAGTTTCCCGTCGAGACTCCCGCTGAGGAAATACCTGTCGTCCTCGGGTGGAACACGATCGCGGTGACGAAGTCGATGTGCTGGAAGCAGCAGAGGCACTCGCCCCTGGAGATGTGCCAGAGGCGGACCGTCTTGTCCATAGAGCTGGACAGGATGAAGTAGTTCTTGGACCAGGACACGTCCAGCAGGTCGGACGTGTGGCCGGAGTAGACGCAGAAGGGGCGCGGGTGGAAGGGCGCCGCGGGCCCGAGCGGAGGGGGCTCCTCGCGCGACGGCTGCGGCGACAGCGACGCCAGCGACTCCTGCGACGGCGTCGGCGACGACTTCTGCTCGGCGTTGTATTTCGTGCGCATGTCCTACAATTCAAAATAACAAACTTTCATAAAATTGTAGAGGTCAAATTTCTGTACAATGAAAGGAAATGCTAAAAACCAAGTCAGGGGGATGTAAGAAGTGAAATAGAACTATTTAGATTTTTTTAGAATTTTTTGCTTCTCTGTCTGTTTGTAGCGGCTAATCTCCGAAACGACTGGACCGATTGACATGAAATTTTGTATGGTGATAACTTATATTCCTGTCAACACATAGAATACTTTTGATCCCGAAAAATTAAAGAGTTCCCGTGGGATAGTTTAAATCTTTCATTACTTAAACAGCTTATAACAGACTAAAAGAAAGTTCTCTGCAACATAACATAACAGAAGCGGATATTTTGACAGGGTGTGGTGTCAGTGAGAGAGTTTTATGTTATATAAAATATAAAGTTAATAAGTTTGTTTCTTTGTTTGTTTGCTTGAACGCGCTAATTTCAGGAATTACTGGTCTGATTTGAAAAAAAAAGTTCAGTGTAGGATAGCCCATTTATAGAGGAAGGTTATAGGTTATATACCATCACGTTAAGACCAATAGGAGCGGAGCACTAATGAAGAATGTTTCAAAATCGCGGGCATTTTTTAAATTACTTTATTTTTTAAACTATTCCAAGCGAACGAAGTCGCGGGCAGAAGCTAGTCTATACATATAAATGAAATTGGAGTATCTGTTTGTGTTATTGAAATAACCGCTACATGCATATGAATATATATACGGTGCATACAGCAAAATAACATTTTTTACCATTTTTGTCTGTCTGTCTGTTTGTTCCGGCTAATCTCTGAAATGGCTGGACCGATTTTGACGGGACTTTTATTGTCAGGTAGCTGATGTAATAAGGTGTGACTTAGGCTACTTTTATTTTAGAAAAAATCTTTTGTTTTGGAATTATGCCGATTTTCAATCACCACGCGGTAAAGACCGCAGGACGCATTAGTTGTAACTATAAATAAACGAAACGATATTAACCCACCAGAAATGATGAAAAATTAACAGTAAATCAATAACCTAGCGTTAAACCTCTATTGCATTCGCAGTATTCGCTTTAACGCCTCCAATGAAATTTCAAACTGGCAACCGAATCGCATTGGTATCGTAGGTTTTGACAGAATTGGTAGTCCATAAACCATCTTGGTTCAATATTGAATCAATCTTGATTTGCCCGAGGCTGATTTAATATGTATTCTAGCGACTATGGATGTCCGAATATGACTATCTAGAATCTGTTAGTCGAATGGATCTTGACTCAAACTGGCATTTTTTTTGTATCTTGGGGAGCTGGGTCCACTTTCCTACTTTTTCTTTTCCACTTCGCGCGATCCTCAGCATTCCTCGTTTTGAGACCATTGGTACACATTTCATCCTTCACAACATCAAGCTAACATTTCTTGGGCTTTCCTTGGTCCTTACTCTTGCCTTGGCTCTTGGGACAGTGCCATTTATCTAGGGAGTCAAGTTATCCTTTCAACCTAACCAATATTTTAGGGTAGTAAATGACACTGTTACCTCGTGCCACTTGGCCCAAGCTGCTGAAATACCTGTTAAAATGTAACAATCTAACCTAATAGCTGATTCCTATATCTTACCGACCGTTTATTTGCCCTTACTATTGTTGAAAGTTTGACACAAGCTCCGTAACAATAACGTTAATAATAATAAGTGTCAGTGAATGGACGAACAGCGAAGAGCATTGTCAGTCATCTTGAAAGGCTTGGTATCTGCTGGGCAGCCCTGCTGGATACGACCTGTATTGCGAGGTGATTCGTTTCTCTGGAGTCTTAAGCACCAGTAGCTTAGACTCTAAGCTTTGCTGCCGGCGGACGTCGATTTTTTATGAATTAATGTAGATACATACATACATACATAACTTCACGCCAGGTCCCTTGCGGGGTAGGCACGAACAACGGAGCGCCACACAGACCCATTCTTACACACCTCACTTGCTTCTTTGACATTCATAGCTCTTGTCATGCACGCTTGTCTGTTCTTAAGGCTCCTGACATCACCTTCTGCTAACACATGATCAATTTGATCATGGAAGGTGTCTCGTGGCCTTCCGCGACTTCTGCATCCATCCACTTTTGCATTGTATATCTGTTTAGTCAATCTTTCATCATACATTCTTTCCACATGCCCGAACCACCGGAGCATTCCTTTCCTTACCTTCACCCCGACACTCTCTTTCAGACCAACTCTCTTTCTTACTTCGGTATTACGAACGCGGTCCGCGAGCGTCACTCCGCAGATTTTGCGCAATGCTCGCATTAATGTATATATATATTTATTTATTTTTTTGGACAAATAAAAACAGTATTGTACAGAATTCACAACTCATTATGAAACTTATACATAAATATTTTAACTTGATACAATACCAACATCATTTGCCACATATTAAATAATTTAAATTATATTAGCTACCGTAAAATACCGTAAACATAAAAATAAAAGTAAGAAAAGAGAGAAAGAAAGACAGGAAAAAGAAGAAGAAAGGAAGACCTCACCAGAACACATAGCCGGAACCCAGATCACACCGAATGCCTGCAACCAGCCGCGAGGAGGACGCCTATTACCAGAAACACTTGACAGTGCTAGTGGTTTACTTGTTTTTCAAACATTCACGGATCATTTGTTTATAAGTGCTGGTCCCAGTTGCCGCTATGTCTATCAAGTAGAAGTTCTGATTATATGAATGCACTAGTTGGTAAAGTTTTTTGGCAACGCGTGGTCGCAAACAATCGGCAGGGGCGCCGGCAATGCGTTCTGGTAGGAATTTTGTTACAAAATTTATAAGAAAAATGTAAAAAAACTTTAAAGTAAAATAAACAAGACTCAAGTGGCTTCCTATTCATTTTCGCCGGAATACTCACATTCTCATTCTCCTCTATAACATATTATTTACCTCTAATAGTCCCCAGTACCTTAAGGAACGTTTTAAATTCCTTCGCCTTTCCACTGCCCACAATTTGCGCCATGATACGTACCGAAAACTTATGACGCCTGCACACACTTCATCCTATTATGGTAATTCTTTTACGTTGCAGGCTGTCAAACTTTGGAATATGCTGCCTCTTACTGTCAAAGAGGCCAAATCTTTACCAATATTTAGAAATTTGCTCAGAAAGCACTATTTGTCCACAAATAGCTATGTCTGATTAACAGAATATAACCATGCTAATACTTTTATTATAATAACTTGTGTATTATTGTATGATTGTGTATATATGTACGTATTCGTATATATATATATATATATATATATATATATATATATATACACACACATATAATATTACAATATATAATATTAGTTATGAATATTTGTTTCTATTGCCATTCTTCTGCACCACCTATTTCGCATGATTCAATTTTTTTTCATTTAGGTTGCCTGGAAGAGATCGCTTTGAGCGATAAAGCCACCTATTGTATTGCCTAAACAAGTGATAATAATAATGCAAAATTAATGTAAAGGAATAGTGAGATATATAGGCACCTGGAACATGTGGTGGGCGTCGCGGGTGACCCAGACGCGCAGCGTGCGGTCCTGGCCCGCGGTGGCCAGCAGCCGCCCGCACACGCTGAACTTGCAGCACCACACCGCGCCCAGGTGCCCGCCGCTCATCTCCTGCCAACACCGACCGACACATTCAGTACAAGAATAACCTCAATCGATGTTCACCAACACTTGGTGCTTGTATCTGTCGGCTCACTCATGCAATAAGGATAGTACTAATTGAAGACGTGAGTGGATGAAGGTGATATGTCGCATATTCGGTTTTTTGCTTTTTTTTGCGTAGATGAAGGTTATAAGTTGTTACCAAATGACTACAGACCTTAGACCATAGATATAAGGCATATTTTAAAAAATAAAGAGTTGAAAAAGGTGTTAAGTTCATATATACATACATAACTTCACGCCAGGTCCCTTGCGGGGTAGGCACGAACAACAGAGTGCCATACAGGCTTATTCTTACACACCTCACTTGCTAAGTTAAGTGTTAAGTTGAGTTCAGTTTAAAATAAAAGTAAAACTTTTATCTCGATTTACTCAGAATTGGAATTATGAATGAATATCACCTTCATCCACTCATGTCTTCAATTATCAGAGACAATGTTCCACAACCAATAGTCGGCCAGTACTCACTGTCGAGAGACAGTGGTCCGTGCACCAGGAGGCAAGCGTTTGAAATGCGTGCGTGCCGTCTAAGCTGCGCAGCTCGTTTTAAATATTTCACTGGTTAAATGACTAAATTATAATTCTCAAATGGTGCATGCGGTGCACGTTCCACTAGCGCCATCTAGTCGCCGTCACTCGCAGCTGGTATATGTCCCGCCAAGGTCGTGCACGATGCAAAAGTACCATGAATAGACTCGACGTACGTCGATAATAATTATTATTTGTTTGCTGGATTTGCACGACCAATTTTGCATACAGCGAGCGCCACAAAATCACCAATGAGATCAGTGATTTATAAATCTTTTTCCTTGAAAGATTTAAATCACTCTTTTAAATCTTTGGTTTCGAATGAGATAATTCATTCAGTTGACCGGTTTTAAGCTTTAAACTAACGCTAGAGAGTCTAATTTACTGTGTATCACCATTGTATTTTTTAGGGTGCGCATGTTATCTCATTTCAATTCACAATATCCCGTATCTACTGTTTCAAACTACATACAAGTATCTGATTTGTTAGTTTTCATTATCCCATGTGATTTCTAAAATCAATCTTAACCTAGTGAGTTAAAGATGTATTTCTAAAATCAAAGATTTAAAGGGTGATTTCGAATTTTGAAAGATTATACATCTTTTAAATCAATCACTCCTGAGTTACACATCTGTACAGTGAATAGAGTGGACGTGCGTCAGAGCGCTCCTGCGTCGTGCGTGCTTGATCGTGTATAGAGTTGCTGTACAGCAGATTTCACATTTAGAGCTTGTTTCGAGAGGAGACTGCACGTCAAAATGGATCGTGAAACACTTTCAACATTTATTGATATATATATATAAGTTCCACACATGTTTGTGGAATGTTTCAAGCGCAGACTATATGAATCAACAAAAAAGAATACACGCATTACAAGATCTGGTGGTGTTTTGACAAAACAACTGGCATTTTAAATAAATTAAAACACGTCCTCTCATTTAATTCTTTCGATTTGTACTTTTCACGCTCGATACACGCACGACAGTTACAGACAGACAGTATGATACATCCAGCACCGCAGCCTTGAGCTGACGTACAGCCGTGATAGATCGTGAATAAAGCGCTTATGGCTGTAATATCCTTCATACAATTGTTTATATTCGAAAATATAAATTTTTTGACGAGATATTTTTACCACTCTTGCATATAGCCGTAATTATAAATTAATACATACTCGTAAATAATATTTTTTAAATCAGAACTTTGATGAGTGTGTGCACACACGCGTGCTATGTATATTTTGGGACAAGTTATTTATTTAGGTTTATGGCTCGGCAGCTAGGCCTTTGAGCCAGATCTTAGTTTTCAATATACCTTCTTCTTAAGCCTATGTGTAGCACAGCTGAACTGTTGGTAATTAGCTAGTTTTCTTGTGACAACTCCAAAGGGCACATTTGACTAACAGTTCACATTTCTCACAAAACGGACATAGTTACTACTCAAAAACTATCAACATCCTACAACTATTATTCATTTAAAGTAATTTTACACATTTTAGAAAATAAAACTGCACAGCACAACATCTCTTTTTAGTTCCCGCCAAAACTCTTCGGGACAAGTCGACATGGCAACTCTCTAGTGATGCGACCTCACACATAAAATTCTCGATATCGATATTTTAATAATATGTAACAAAATTTACATGTATGTAATAAAATAATAAATAGAACAAGTTAAACTTATGAGTGCCATATAAGTGGAATTGATAGATTTATCGATTGTAGCGCCACCTGTCGGTGGCGGCGAATGGTTCGTTCGTACCTGCACGTGGCGGACGCAGCCGTCGAAGTCGTAGGGGCCCCTGTGCGAGTTGGAGGCCTTGAGCTTGATGGAGTGCTCGCCGCGCACGTCGTCCGCGATCTCGGCCACGTCCTCCTTGTGGCGCGCGTGCGACACCTCCGCCGCCAGCGAGCGCGCCGCGTCCACGGTGCGCCGCACCGTGCTGCCGAAGAACCGCTTCAGCCTGCGGCGCACCGGCGACACGAGCGCCACACTCAGAACGCCGCCTTACGGGCGCGTCCCCACGACTGTCGTCACGACATAGTGGGAACGCGCCCTTCGGCAGACGTCACGTTAAGGGGGAGACGAATTAATGAATATATGAAAAGAAAATTATTAGCAGTATATCTAGCGCCGATGTTAGCATTACCGGCAAACGAAGCAGGTTTTATATACCTATTCTCCAATTTATACATTTAAAAGAGATATTACAAAAAGGCCTGAGACCTGAGAGACCCAGTGATAAAATCTCTCTTTCTTTCATTTTTACCCGACCACCAGCGTGACCAGATTTAGTAGATTTCTACTTTTTTGGTAGATTTAGAGGTACTGGCAACAGATTTTGTATGTAAAAATTATTTGGTATATTTTAGTAGAATTCACGCTTTTCAGTTATTCTATAACTTATAGTACTTTATGGCATATCTAGGGATGCAACATCGCTCATAAAAAAACATCGATGTTAGGATATCTATGTTTTCAAGAGTGATATATCGATGTTGAAAATATTGATGTTTATGAACGATTTTTTTTATCATCATTTACATAAACTCTTGTCCCTTGTTCCTGCGATGCAAATGAAACATTGTTTTTTAACATCCGTGTATCGCCCAAACCACTTAAGCAAACCTATCTTAATTCTTGCTTTCCACTAGCATCATCCTGTTTCACCACTGTTACTCCATCTTTCAAAAAATACCACACAAACTTCTCAGGTATGCAAGTTACTTACGTTAATATGTGGAATGTAATGTAATTGTTAATTATATTTTTATCTACATAATTAAAGAAACCAATGTCTTTTTTAATTAAATTCTAAAATTTAACTAAGAAAACATTGGTTTCTTTAATTGATGGTGGTTTCTTTGTTTTTTTTAATTATTTTATCGTTTAATCAAGAAAACATACAAGTTTTGACGTTGTAACACGACAGCTAAAAAATATAGTAGATTTTTAGTATTTTCTTGTTCTCTTTTGGTAGAATTCAGTAGTTTTTAACCTCTACAAGCAGTAGATTCGTCAAATAAAATCTGGTCACACTGCCGACCACTTGGGGTCAGCACAATGCCTTTTGCTTCCAAACACCCCTATAAGATATATATCCTGTGTCAGACTACAAAAAATCATAACATCCTACACACAATCCATTTATAGACAAAGTCACATGTTTTTTTTATAGTTAGTTAAAAACATTAAGTTAGAATTTTTAACATTTTAATTTTGTGTTTAGCACTCGTAGCAGATTTAGGCAATATCAATCAAAATTAAAAACCAATCCCAAGTTATATTTCAAAAGGCAATTAACATATTTGCAGGGAATGTACAGGTGAATTAGCTGCGAGACATTCTTGCGTTTGTAGTAGTGTATGGTCGCACATAAATAAATAAACTAACACTTTTTATTCATTTTTATATATAAGTACTTAATATTAAACTAATAATATTAACCAATATTAATATTAAATATAATTTTTAATCCCAAATTTCTGGTAATCATTCATTCATTCAATAAACAATACACAAAAAACATTAATTATCAAAATAAATCAAATAATCAGTCTTCATACCAATTAGCAATGAAAATAATTAATATTTATTTTACTATCACCATTGACTTATAATTGTAAATATATTATCTTCTTCAAAATGTAACGAACCTTTCTTTTGCTGATGTACAAGGTACTTTAAATTTCAAGTTTAGATTTCCTATAAATATACAAATACTAATACAAACGTAAAAACTTCTCGAAGCTAATTTACCTACACCGTGAAAACTAAAATACAAAAATTAATATTTTGTATGAACACATTTTCTTCAAGTGACAAAGCGAGCAAAATATTCTTTTTATATATTTCTGACTAATGCCGGGTTCCTGTATCTTACTATCCAAAAAAAACCTGGCAGATTTACCTTCCAAGACATAAACTCCATTTTTGTTTTACTGCACTATCAGCAGACAGACAGCTGGCCCGACCTGATGGAAAGTAGTTACTATCGCTTATGGACATTTATAACACCAAAGGTGCTACCAGTGTGCCGGTCTCTAAAGACAGACTGGCCCCGAATGCCAGAACACAAGTTAAGGTTGTTATGGCGGCATAATGTAGACCAGGGCTGGTGGCCATCCAGACGGGCAAATACCCCACCACCCGGCTGTGGGGTGTTTTTTCGCCTCTTATAACAGGCCACTGGTCCACAGGAAACTGTATTCTTTCTCTGTTCCTACACGAATAAAATAATGGTGGCTCAGTGGCTTCGGACACATCGGTACTTACATACATCTATATACATACAAATAATGTAAATTTTGTACTATTGGTAATGTATAGTAAGATATAGGAATCGGGCAGCAAGTGGTTACAGTACATTCCCTTCGTTAATGCAAAAACAAAACGCTCGCTCAACAACTCCTTTCACCTGGTATTTATGTTGTCTTGTGAATGACTTTTCGTCAATTCCGCAATTATAACCCTATAAACAACAAAACATGTAAACTAATATTCATTAAATTACTCACGTTTCAATTCGTATCATATTCATGGAACCCTAATTTTAAGTCACTTAAGTCACTCTGAATAACACCAGCTATCTGTCAGTGAAAGTACCATTAAAATCGGCCTAGCCGTTTCAGATATTTAGCCAAAAATCCAGACAAACAAAAATTATATTTTGGGTAATACTATTCCACGGGTGCCCAAAGTGTGCGCCGTAGAGAGTAAAGAGTTTAACATTCTCCGGAAACTAAACTTTTGATTTTGACTTTTGCGATTACAAAATGTGTGGAGATCAACAAGCTCATACGCCACGTTAACTAAATTGCATTAGATTTAATTTCCTATATATCTTAAATAATATATGTTTTCTTGTATGTAAATATAAAAACTCAGCTTCATATTATGGATGTTTCAATTTTTATCCCTATCTACTTAGTATCATTTTGCCCTATTGCGATTAGCTAGGGCCGAGACAAAGAACTCAACCTGTAAGGCCGCGAACTAAAAAAGTTTGGGAACCCCTGTACTACATATACCATCATTGCAGAAAGTATTTAAAAAATATTATTGGTCTAAAATTACAAAGTGATTCTGTCAATGCGTTCGGTGTATATGAAAAGTATATTTCCAAAAAATCGCTACGTTAGAAAATTTAAACGATTCAACTTACTTATCTGTGCGTCTCTTGATAGCAGTTGTCTGTCTGTCCGCGGACTCGCGTTTTGTCTCTTTAGCTTCGTCCTCGGCGCCTCCCGCGCACACACTCTCACTTTCTTCGTCCGTTTCCCTATAATAATAATTAAAAAAAACCTTATAATTCCAAACACTACAAGGTTACAAGTTATATATTATTTTAAGCACTAAGATATTAATACAAAAAACGACCTTATCGAACGAAGCAATCTCTTCCTCTGAAATATCATCTACAAATAAATTCTGTAGTTGCGAACAGCTCCGAGTTGCAAATGATGTACTGATTACTACGGTCGCTTACTCATTACGCGGCAATGATCGTATTAAATATATATTAGCTTGTACACCAACCAATATAATCAACTAGTCTATTTCAAATAGAGCGGTATGCTTAAACATTCAAACGAAACTGATATTGATTTTAATTATATAAAGACGTTTCTTTAAAGACATACGTAAGAAACTCTGAAACTATCCCTGATCAGAAGGCTGGCTCAAATTTCGGAAAACTAATAAGCATTTCCATACAGCGCGGTAATCAGCTACATAATGTATTTTAGTTTCAACGTCTTTGTTTTTCTTTGTCAATGGTTAAATTAATTAATTATATAAAAATACTAGGATATGCTTGTGACTTTGTCCACACTTGACTTGAAATTCCCGTAAATTAACGCAGCATTAAGAAAAATATAAGCTATCGTTTTAGTGGAAACTGTGTCCCGCGGCATTCCCGGGATATAATATACATCACACAAACTTTATGATATAAAATCTGGGCATTTGAAATAATTCTCAGAAAACTCCCCAGGATAAAAATCCTGAACAAACAGACAAGAAATCTATAAAAATTGCATCGTGTTCTCCGTCATTTATAGTCTATTCTAGTTGTTTTTTTTTAAATACTTAATGTACAGACGTACTTAGATGTTATGATTTTATAGATATTTAATCCTGTTACTAATAACATATACTTAGAATTACGATGTTTATTTAACTATTTGTCCGATTGCTAAAAGTTAAAAAAAAAGCCCCATTGACTTTTCATTGTGCTCTATTTTTATGATATATTCTATAGTTCCTCGTAATCTATTAACTAAAAAAAAAAAAATATTATGAATTAGCGTCAGCAAAAATTTCAGCTTTATATTTACAGATTTAATTTCTATACCGTCCTATTTGACAGAGAGCGAACTATTTAGATACTATGAGGTATTTACTAAATTAAACCATTTAGCAAAACCCTAGAAGCGGCATTATATTTAAATAAAGCTATCAAAAGAGACATATAGCATTTTGTGAGATGATAAAAAGTATCTGAATTCTACACGCGTAGCAGTATAATATGTATAACAGATGATCCAGCATGTGGTTCTTGTGTGACTGTGTTTGTTCTATAGGCATAGGAATTAATACAGTATGTATAGTTCGTAACAGGTCAAGATGGCAATTCTCTAGTGATGTGACGTCACTTACCTGGGCAGTTGGTATCGATAATTTTTTGAGTATGCAACAATGAGAGTAAAATTATTACTACCATTTTAATTTAAATAATATTTGAAACGCCTGTGTCTGATTGATAGGATATTTATAAAATTATTTTTCAATTCATGTTTCAATTTTCCAATAATTTTATGGCTGATTTTCGAGTTTGATAATGGATTTTTTTAAACATGATGAAGAGGCATCCGAAATATTTTTTAATACACCACTATTAGTAGGGGAGCCCAAAATGCTAAATGTGAAGCTACTCGAGCGTCGCGGGGACCTGTTGGATTGTGAAGATTAGATGCTAAAAAGAAAAATGTTATATGATCTATGCCCTTTCACTGGTGGACGGAGCGTGTACAGGTTTTTTTTTAAAGAGTCGCACAAAAATACTCTAGCACGTCAGATATTCAAATTGGATGTTACGTAAACCCTAAAGGAACTCCTATTCAAAAGACTGACGATTTGGACGAGACCAAAAACCATGGCCAATTTTTGATAATGCAAAAAGAAGTTACATTGAAATACTCGAGCGCGTGAGATTAATGTACAGACGGTTCAGCTTGTTGTCCTTGTCGTGTGACCATATCTGACAATGTGGAGTAATCCTAATCTGACGGTTAAAAATAATTTGAAGCATAAAAAATACCCCCACCCTGTTTGAAAGGTTAATATATCTTGGGGCTACATAATAGAGTGTAAGGTTTCTCCTCTTATGTTGTTCTGCCACGCTCGAGTAAATTCCAAAATCCCCGCTTTGCCTCCCCTACATATATCTTACAAGCAATAACGTATGCGAGATCGATATCGATAAACGTGACCAATGCGGACTCGTGCAGCCCTAAAATTAAGACTGTGCGGGGGTCGCCCCCTCTAGGACTCGCCTCACACCCCGATTGCCATGTTGACCTGTCCCGAACTATATGACGTAGTGTCCGTTTGCTGTCAAGACCTAGTCAGGCTGAGGCTGAAGTCAGAGGGTGCGTGGTGCAACGGGCTGGCGGACGCCGGCCGCCGCAAGAGCGCAACAGTCGACCCGTAGATGGTCACCGACAGACGCTGTTTCCACGACATCTTTACTTTGGCCTCACGCCTGCAAACCGCACATTGTACTCGCAACACAGCTTATAAATCATACAGCGATTCACGTTAGTGTACCACACAAAGACACTTTTTGCTGCGTTATTTTTGTTTATGTTTGTTATTGCGTAGTGTTGTTATTTTAAGTATATGACAAGAGTTTTATTTTCAGAATTATTATGCGTATTACTGTGTATTGTTATTTTGATTAGACTATTTTGAAAAAGACTGACTGACAATGCTTGGTAGTGTTATTATAAACAATGAACAAGAAAATCATAGACATACAAACTAATGTTGATGTTCTTAACCCTTCAAAATATTCGCAGTATTTTGAAGGGAAAAGAACGGACTAATTGCAGACTGTTCCAGAAAGTTTTTGGACTAATCAAACCAAAATACATAACAAATGATGCACCTATTACAAAATACATCACTTACAATGTTCCATTGAAAACTGCACTACAAATGTATTTGATAATTTAATCATATTTATAATATCAGTGCAGAAGGCTAGTATCTAGCTGCTATAGGAAATTTAATGTTACCGCTTCATTGTTCCAATCGATATTTTTTTACCTAACTCTATATGTTTATAAACTGTGATCATCTAAGATTTTATCTTGATATTTACAAAAATACAAACATTCAGTTGCATGCATCGAAATGAAATTTAGTCATACAAAAAGTATTACTATATAATGCACAGTAAATAGCTTCAGTGTACAAAAATAAAGCAAACATTTAACGTGCAACGTTAGAAACCAATGTTATCAATTTTTATACTAATTATTATTCCCTATGTGTATGTGTCAAACTTATTAGTGAATATCGGGTTGATAATCTTACTTGTCAATTGATTTACCTGCCCACTGGTTACACAAATTCCATAGAATTAATGTCCTTTTTCTACCAATGGCAAGGTAAAAGCATGCTTAGTAAGATAAACAACTTTATCTGGAATTGTATATACAACATATAAATGTACAAATATATACAGATATAGGGATGTTATAATATAAAAAAAATTACCTAGTGTTCTCGTCGTCATTAGCCCTGCCGATGTATTCGGACGTCAGCCTCATAATTTGCAGACTGAGCGGATTGATGCACTGCGGCAGCTTATGCTCCGCAACGCTCAGTGGCACGCGTTCACCTGAATTTTTTTAAAGTAAATTTCCTTTTTTTTCGTATAGACCAATGGTCCCCAAAACTATTTTGTCCCGTAGACCCCTCATTTTTATTGCATTCAATGGACCCCCTATCTTTTTAACCGACTATAAAAAAGAAGGAGGTTCTATATTAGTCGTGTAAACGTATTTTTTTAAACTATATATTCTATAAGTTTTTTGTTTCTGAAATGATTTTAACAATTCCTTTTGCGTTGGATTCAGTTTTGTTCGCACTAGTAGCACAATATCATATTTTATTATTCTATTTATATAAAGTTAAAAATGTTGCCACGTCTTTCTTAAATGGGATTCACTATTATGGATCTCTATGTGCAGCTCACGGACCTCAAGATTTTGTTTTCCATGGACATGGATGGTGTTTTTCATATGGACGACTTTGGGAACCTATAGTGTAGACATTTGTAGGCCCGGGCAAGCACGACGTGCCCGGATCAAAACACATGTTGCCTATGACTAATTACCGGTGTCGTACGAAATCATGTAATAGCTTAATTACACATAAGATAGCTCAGGGAAAAATAATGTAAACTATTAGGCAACATTTTTGTAACTTTGGAGAATAAAAACTATGTACAAACCTTCCCTTCCTTTTCCCAAACGCCTTCCCTTAAACTCCCACACCTTTGTATCCCGATTATACTTCCCAAACACACTACCAACCATTTCCAACTACGTCCAATCCAAACCAACTGAATCATAAAATGTAAATTTATTTGTATTTACTAGTAAATAAGAAGTAATAATAAAGAAATTGTAGATAAAATAAATTAAAAATATAAAAAAGATATGCGGACATATCTAGATCGTCTGCGGTTAAACGGAGAAAAAAAAATACCGGTGTCGAGGTTGAGCACGGTGACCTGCTCGAGTATCTCGATGTCGGTGAGCCGGTGGCCGGAGGTGGTGCGCGTGCGCAGCGCCAGCCCCAGCTGCTGCTCGTCGCCGGCCGAGCGCCGCCGCGACGACCCGCCCGCCGCCCCCGCGCCGCCCGCGCCCAGCGCGCTGCTCCTCCTGAACCCAGCAAGGTGCCCACGTCAGACCCCAACGTACCGCCAACTACTCATAGTCAGAGGTGGAGAAGCTACCTGGTGGCCGAGCCGAGGCTGGACGTGCCGGTGTTGGAGGAGCGGCCCTCGCTGTGCGTGCGCGCGCCGCCGCGCGTGCGCTCCTCCTCGCACGCACGAACGCAATAGTCACCTAATAATAATTAAAATCGTGATATTAGATCGATCTGCGCGACGAGCGATGCTCGTTAACATCAGTAACCCGCATGACGGTAAACTCGTGAAGAAAGAAAAAGAGAAACTAAGTAAATACTTAGATCTTGCTCACGAGGCTATCGCTATGATTGTGGCGCTTGGAGTCAACGACCATCGTGCCGATAGAAGTCACCGTCAACGATGTTATTGCGAAGATCTCGACCGTCACCTAGAGGCTCTCACTAGGAGGCTGGATGAAGGGCCAGATACAGAAGGCAGCACTCTTGGACACGGCACGACTTGTCCTGTCTCTGAAGCGCTAACCACAAGCAGTTCGGGCCCCAGGTCCCGCTGCCATCGAACTACAATATTTTATATTTCTTCACCAAATATTTTACATAATTGAAGACATGAGTGGATGAAGGTGATAAGTCGCATAATTCCAATTCTAAGTAAATCGAGATAAAAGTTTTACTTTTATTTGAAACTGAACTGAACTTAACACCTTTAGCAACGTTTTATTTCTTAAATATGCCTTATATCTATGGTCTTAGGTCTGTAGTCATTTGGTATCGACTTATAACATTCATCTACGTAAAAAAAAAGCAAAAAACCGAATATGCGACATATCACCTTCATCCACTCACGTCTTCAATTAATATTATAACATACTATATAAATACAGATATGATAAACACAGAACCCAGCATCCTATTAAAAAATGTACTAGAGATTAAGTATTTTTGCATTATATAATTTAGTAATAGTGATCTAGGTCTATAGTTTCCGCTTTCCTGACATGTTGTAATAAATTAATACTCTGCCATATTTCACATTTGAAACACACATCAAGGACATTGTGGTTTAAAGCCTGTAAAGACAGGAATAAATGGGCACCAAATAGCTCGAAGGAGGCCTTTGTCGATGAA
Source organism: Dendrolimus punctatus (assembly GCA_012273795.1). NCBI lineage: Eukaryota > Metazoa > Arthropoda > Insecta > Lepidoptera > Lasiocampidae > Dendrolimus > Dendrolimus punctatus. Next base: position 4,706,954 of record CM022535.1, on the reverse strand, counting down.
CAACGGAAGAGCACAATTGGATACCAGTTAGTGTATTAAATAAATTAAGTAAAACATTTCCTTTCAGCGATAAAGGCTACCACAAAAGAAATTCAAAACGTTGTTTCAGGTAATCAGAAGTATTTGGGACAAATAAAATACTATAAAGAAAAGCAAAAATGTGAGTATTATGGCGAAATGCAATTGCAACCAGTTTGCCGATGAGAACCTCTTCCCCTTCAAGCGCCATGACCCGGAGTTGCCTTTTTTTGTCAACGCTGGGGGAATCCGTTTGGGCATATCCTCAGGCCCCCGGATGTAGCGATGCGCAAACTAAATCACCAATGAGATCAGTGATTTATAAATCTTTTTCTTTAAAAGATGTTAATCACTCTTTTAAATTTTTGGTTTCAAATCATATAATTTATTTAGTTGACCGATTTTAAGCTTTACATTAACGCCAGAGAGTTTAATTTACTGTGTATCATCATTGTATTTCTTAGAGTGCGCATGTTATCTCTTTTCAATTCACAATATCGTCTATCTATTGTCTCATACTACATTTAAGTATCTGATTTGTTAGTTTTCATCATTCCATGTGACTAAAATCAATCTTAATGTAGTGAGTTAAAGATGTATTTCCCAAACCAAATACATCTTTTAAATGAAACACTCCTGACTTACACATCTTTACCCGGATGCCACCGAGGGGTATGTGGGACTCTCGGCTGCTGTGTTGCACACAACCTTCCGGCGTCGCCCGGTGCGCGTGTGTGGGGAGCTCACCTCTGACGGCGTCGCTGATGTCCATGGCGGAGTGGTCGGGCCGCCGCGGCGCGGAGGCGGCCGTGCTGCTGCGCGACGACTCGCTCGCGCGCCCGCTCGACCGCGACTCGTGCGCCGACACCGACTTATCGCTCGCTTGCCAACGAACACAAATATCAAACACTATAACGAACGCTGAAAACTGTTGAGCCTATCGTGCTTTTGTCACAACATTTTCTAAGCGATTTTGAAAAAATATATAAAACTTAATAATGGTTACTTACAAGCTTTTGAACATTTTATTACGATAAACAATTAAAAAACTATGAGGATACATACATAATAACATTTTTACAAAGAAAACAAAAAAAATTAATTCAGGGGCTTTAATATTGGTTTTTATTTTATGAATAAAAAGGACATTGGATAAATTATATCATAGAATAAAATTAGATATTTATAAAACATTACTATTATTTTCAATTCAATTGAGTATTGTTACATAAGCATTAGTCACATGACATTGGAGCCAGAGGCATAATTTGTATTTGCCAGTGGGACAAATTTCTGATATTGCTCTCGCTGTTAGTCTTGTTCCTCGTATGTTCCTAATTATTAATTTGACAATAGCTTGCCTAATTTGAAAGGATGTCTTTATTTTTTTTGTTAAACTATGTATAGTTCACGACAAGTTGAGAAGACAATCGGGGAAATCGCATTGCCTTAGCAGTGCTGCACGAGTCCGCATCGACCGCGCTTATCGAGTTTAGTCTCGCTCACGTTGTTACTTGTATTTTTTTAATTGCTCGAGTTCAGCAGACAGGCATGCGGCCCACCTGATGGGAAGCGGTTACCATGGCCTATGGATATTTGTTAACACTAGAAGTGCTATCAGTGTGCTGTCACTCTCTAAAGGGAGACCGGAACACTACTCAAGGTTGTTACGGTGGCATACACTAGACCAGGAATTGTAGACATCCAGACGAGGGAAAAACCCTACCACATGGTAAAATATAATGTATAATAGTTGTATATTGAAAATTACTTTAGTTACCTCTTCATATTAAGATAAAAAAAACAATAATACATTCTCAAGTAAGAGAACAAGCTAATAAAATATTACAAACATTTATTTATAAATTATCTTGTCAATAAGACACTGCATACAATTGATAATATTACGTAAAATTAAATAACGTTATAATTTTATTCTCATTTTGTATACCGCAAAAATTATCGATATCGACTACCTGCAGTGTGACGTCACATCACTAGGAAATTGCCATGTTGACCTGTCGCGAACTATACATTGTAATAGACCGTAGAATTAAATAGAATATTTACCATACTTGGAGTGTGATAGTTCTAGCGAATCCTGGAATTCCCTGGTGAGCGATTCGATGGTGCTGGCCGGACTGGGTAGTGCTGTGCACTGGCTCACTATACTCGATAATGGAGGCTACCAATACAAAAACATATACATACAATAAATACATAGTAAGTCTGTCCATGTCTGTATAGGGCCTGAAAATTTGTAATAATTTTCCTTGGTCACTATTTTTATTTGAGTTCATATGTGAGGTTTACAAAGAAATTGTGAAAAATTTTTGAACATTATTTTTCTTTATTTAGAGAGGGTTTCGCAGCTTTGTTTTTTGTTTTAGCACTGAATCATTTCGGTATACTCTAGAAATATGGTGGACCATCACAGTGTATCAAAGTGTCAGTTGAAAAAAACCATTTTAGGTAGCGCCATGGTAGTAAGTCGAAATATTTCAAAAACCAAAAATTATTAGAATATCATAGTTATAAATAGATATTAATAGGATGAATTATCTAGGTAATAAAATGATGTCATAAAAATTTACTTCTACAATGAGATTTTCCAAATGTGGCTTCTCCGGGGGCCTCCTTGCCACATATCGGTAGTCATCGGTGTCCGTGGTGCATATGCTCAAGTTGTCTCCGTCAGTCGTTGACAGCGACTGAGATCCGTGGAGTTTGTCTGTTTATAATTAACGTATTTTTATTAACATACCCTCACTGGTCTCTATAAATACTGGATAATAAATCGAGATGAAGAAGACTAAGTATGGGCGAATAATGAAGTATGAAAATCGCACCACAAAAAGATTTTTTAAAAGATACAAATGTAAAGATTAGAAGCGGTGACATTGTACAATATTGTGAATAATTTTTTATTATATTTAGTCAATAATCTGTGTTACTTGATACCGGCAACTGTCAAACAATGTGGGAAGAGCATATATACGGAAAAGTGAGATGGCAAATTTGTATATGCGTGTCAGTAGTACAATTTCGACACGTGCTTAATATATTATTTTCTAAAGTTATTGAAGTATGCAAAACTAAAAAGAAAAAAATATCTTTGAAAAATAAATTTACTGACTTCTCCCTACAACATCTTGCTTGAGGTCGGTATCAAGTAAAAACTAAAAATTACTAATTTTGTAAATTTATTGTTGTTCTTTTATGTTTTACTTGGCACCGATTTAAAGACGTTGTGGAAAGAAATCAGATAAATATTATATTTTGGTTTTTAGTATGAAGTTAGTTTAGTATATTAAAAAATTATAAGTTTTTATTTAACTTGCAATGGATGTACCTATGTATGTATGTAAGTTCGGATGGAATCTTGCAAGTTAAATTTGACCAACTTCCCGGTTTCCGATTGAGCTGAAATTTTGCACGCATATATATATCGCGTGACAATGCAATAATATGGTACCATGGAGCTGATCTGATGATGGAGTCGGAAGGTGGCCGTAGTAACTCCTGTACTAAACAAGATAGACCCGTCGTGTTTGGGCTCGTTTTACTTGTCTTGGCTAATATTCTGCTGCCACGTGATATCCAGGATGGAGATGATATCTCAAAAGCTCATATTTAAAAACCATTTTAAAAATCTTTTTTTTTGTATGATACATTGTAGATATCAGATAATATATAGGTATAGACATAAGGCACACACTGCACATACACTTTCTCACAACACCAGCATGTAACAGATACACTCTACATTAGTATAAGTTAAGTATTAAAATTAGAAAAAAAAAAATTATATAAGTTATTCTTAAGGTACACAACACAAGACAAAAATCATAAAATTAATGTCACAACAATAAGCGTGTAAAGAATGTATGATGAAAGAATGACTAAACAGATATACAATGCAAAAGTGGATGGATGCAGAAGTCGCGGAAGGCCACGACACACCTTCCATGATCAAATTGATCGTGTACTAGCAGAAGGTGATGTCAGGAGCCTTAAGAACAGACGAGCGTGCATGACAAGAGCTATGAATGTCAAAGAAGCAAGTGAGGTGTGTAAGAATGGGCCTGTGTGGCGCTCTGTTGTTCGTGCCTACCCCGCAAGGGACCTGGCGTAAAGTTATGAATGTATGTACATTCAAAAAACTAACAATAATTAAGTTGTAAAAAGGGTATGGAACTAGAGTCCGTAGATTAGTTAATAAAAAATAAAAAAAAAACATTGTAGATATCTGTTGTCAAAAAAAATGCTAAATCAAAATTTGTGGTCTGACATAGGAGGTATGCCAGAATAGAGTAGGAGGAGTATGAGAGGAAAGTGTCACGTGACTCACTTCTCTTCTTCTTCCTGGGCGGCGCGACGGGGCCGGAGGGGCCGGAGGTGGTGGGGCCGGAGGCGGCGTTCGCGGCGCCGGAGGCTCCGGACACCGCGACTATTGCGGCCGACGCGTTCCGGCTCTGTTTCAAACTGTTCGCTTTCGTGCTCGCTATGACGTCCGGTTCCGCCATTGCTAGCACTATTCAAAAGGATTTTGTATTTTATTTAGGTTTATGGCTTGGCAGCTAGGCCTTTGAGCCAGATCTTAGTTTATAATATACATTTGGTTACTTCATTTTTTTAAGCCTATGTGTAGTTCAGCTGAACTGTAGTTTATCAACTAAAGCCATTCAATGGAGTTCTTGTGACAACTCAAAAGGCCACATTTGACTATACAGTTCACATTTCTCACAAGACACATAAACACTACTCAAAAACTATACACTATCCTACGTCTATTGTTCATTTTAGAGCAATTTTACACATTTTTAGAAAATAAAACTGCACAGCACAACATCTTCTTTCAGTTCCCACCAAAAACTCCAGCATTTAGTATTTACTTCATATTCATTCAGTGAAGCGGTCAAAAAGATACAAAAATTGAGAGACATTTATTTGAACAAATTGCCAGACAGTATACATTAGGAAAAAAAATATAACTCAAATTCGATTTTTTTAGCAGTGCTCGCAACATCGTAAAAAGCTATGTTACTTGCTTATAACATCAGCTACCTGCCAGTGACCATTCTATCAAAATTGGTCCAGCCGTTTCAGAGATCAGCCAGAACACCCAGACATTTCGATAACCATATTATATGAGTATTGTCGTTTGTTTATTAGTTGAAACACTTTTTATCATTTTTATTTCGTTTATTTTAATATTATTTATAGAGTAGCCTTTATTTATTATTTTAACATAAACCTTATTTACAGCAATGGTTACTTGTGTCTCCGTGTTCGGTTCGTAGAAGGGGGCGAAGAGGTCGATGATAAGTCAGCTGTCATTACTGTCTAACTATATTGACAGTGACGTTTTATTATACAGATTAAATACTGTTTATACAATATGTAACCATTTGGCGCCCCTTTGTGGATAGCGCCCGGGGCATGGTGCCCCCCTTCTCCCCCCCTCCCTCTCGTTACGCCCCTGGGCAGTGGTCGAATGTGTGAATTATTAAGACAATAATTATTAAGTGATGAGTAATGAGTGTGAAATAGATATAATAAATGTAATGATACACGAGTGATGACAGACATGGGGGACAAAAGTTTTTCTAATATATTTCATATTAGAGAACCTTGGTGTAAATTTTTTTTAAATAACTTGACATCTGAGATGCCAGAGCCAAGTGGCAAGACGTCATTTTAACAACTACCCTAGTTTTGATAATCTAAAATATATGATGCCTCACCGTTCTGGGGTCTATTTTCTGATGGCATCGGTTCATCTGAGATAGTGGACGGCTCTCTTGATGCTGCCGACGAGAGTATGGCAGAGTCGCGGATGTTTGCTAAAATACAGAAAATTTTAAAACCTTAAAAATTATTTACTTCTAACCTAAAACTTCATTACTTTTAACTTCAAAACTTATTACATATTACTTTTGAAATCTTTATATTATCGAGCACTTTTAAAAATTAATTAGTCAAAAAATTTAAATGGCTAGGTCATTGCACCTAAATTTCAAGAATAAAACTGCTTTGAAAATGTTACAGGCAAGACCTATAAAATTTATTTGTAATGAGTTATTTAGCAATCTCCAAAAAATACCCCCATAGAATTGGACTCCATATTTTGGCTTCTGTATAACCGAATCTAATAACTAGAGGTATCTTAAGCAGGATTTGATAATGCAGCTTAACGGGTACTATTGACAGACGTGAAAAAGGAAACCATTCAAAACGATGATGTTAAATTAATATTACAAACTAGCTGACCCGGCAAACTTACTTCGTTCCGCCTCAGAAATAATAAATAAAAAAACTTAACTTTAAAAATTTGATTTCTAAACAATGGGACGAACATCAAATGTTTGACAGGTAGGAATAGTGTCTAAAGGAAATTGTGGTTTTTACTATATTCCAAGCATTTTTTTCATATTTACTCACCTTTTAAACCTTCCCTGGACTTCCTCATAATTCAAAACCAAAATTAGCCAAATCGGTCCAGCCATTCTCGAGTTTAAGTGAGATTTTTATATGTATAGGTTACTAAACAGTTCATTTTTATCGATACTAATGTTATAAAGATGTCAAATTTGTATTTTTGGATGTTTGTAATGAATAAACACAAAAACCACTGGACTATGTTAAAAAATCTTTCACCATTAGAATGCTACATTATCCCTGAGTAACATAGGCTATATTTATTTCTAGAAAAAATTAGGGATCTCTATTTAAACTCCAATAATGTAACCCAAGGTGGCCCAAGGCCGTTTGTGTAAAAAATTGTAAAAATTAAATTATTATAGTGCTATTGTCTTACATTGATTATCTGTAGCACCACTGAGTATCCTCCCAATCCGTCCCAATGAAGTCATACTCTGCAGACTCATTGTGTCGTGAGCTATCATTCTGCAACCATTAACATGCATTAATATTCATAGCATCGCCCATACATATTTATATTGTGTCAGAAGATATACAAACAATATCTGCATAAAATAAAGTACATGCCTCTCCATTTTAGGGTTTGCCCTTGTAAAAATGTCCTGAGAACATGCATACGATTTTCACAGAAATTTTCATTATAATTTTTTTAATTGCTGTAGCACAGCAGACATTACTTAACCTAAATTTAAAGTATTACCAATCATGGAGATTATTAGGTCATATTAAAATCGTAATATGCAAGAGGAGCATGAAAAGTGAATGAACTTTGGCAAGTATTAAGTATCAGAAACTAAGTCTCATCTAATTAGGTATCAGTCTCAAAAAGTAAGCAACTCATTGAACTCACTTGAAAGGATGTTCGAGAGTGAATGTCTGCTGATCAGCAAAGCCAGCGCCTTCCGCGACCTCGTCCTCCTCCTCAGTTTGCATACATCTCCTCAACTCCTGGAACCTCTGACGCCCTTGCACTACCTGCAAACATTTACACTTTATATTGAAAGATACAATTTTTGTCTGCCTAATTGCTTACAGAGATTGTGGAGCCGTAAGCAGCCACTTTTATGAATTCTTATATGAGTATGACAAGTAAAAAAATAAATAAAAAAATAATGCACTATCTTACATCCAGCAATAAATTTTATTACACTATTCTCCAAATCAGCCGCTTTAGACTTGTCTCTAGGCCAATCAATCCATTTAATTTAACATTTTATGCTTTGAATAGATTCAGTATACTGAAAAGTCCCACATTTATATGTCTTGTACATCTATATTAATTTTATAAACACAAAAGTTTGGATGGATGTTCAATACCGAATCATGTCAGAACAACTAAACAATGGTAAGCTAAATAAAACTTTAACAATACTCATTGGACAATTGTCATCTTTGTCATCCATGAACACTGCCACCGAAAAGCAGCTGAAACATCAGAATAACCAAAATCGAATAAACTGCAGTGCTTAAAACTGTTAAAACATAGTTTTATATGTATACAAATCATGAAAACTTAATTGCTTAAGTTTTCGTGATTTGTATACATATATACATACATATATTATGTGAACAAATCTCTATGAAATTTGGCACAAAAATGAGAGTCTGGAATGACACATATGCTACTTTATATTCCTGAATAGTTTGTATGTGAGTGCATGAGTATGCATAATATAATCTCTCCTAGAATTTAAGTCTATGTTTAATAGAGACTTGAACAAAAGTGTTGAATATGTGTAATACTGACGTTTTTAACAGTAGTCCTATCATCCTCTGGTGTGGCAGCAGTAACAGAGCTGCCAGTTTGAGAGGGTCCATTGTCTCCAACTTTGGGAGTACTTCTCTCTTTATCTGGGCCATCACCACTCTCTGTCACACTTATATTTTTGCATAAGGAAGATCTCCTGAAAGGAATATACAGAAAGGGATTGTAGAATTTAGAAATAAAGAAAACTTACATAAAATCAACCAGTTGTGTTGCTAGTCCATTTGTTGTGGGGTTTTATATTCATATCATCCACAGCCTGAACCTAGTTAGAGCCATGCAAGAACAAGATAAAAAAAAAGTTGTATGTATGTTGTGTATTCTCAAGCTAAGCAAGTTATGTTATTATGTATATTAAATTAAAACAAATTTTTAGAATATTTTTTAACATACATTGAGGAGTGACTCTGGCTATTTGCTTTATGCATCATTTGTTTAATTATTTCCAGTGTATTTTTTTACTTTAATCTAATATTGTTATTACTTTCTACAAACAAATAAAAATCACATATAAAAGTGATAAAGTTTAATTTCTATTTATGCCAAACACAAGTACCTTGGCAAATATTAACAAGGTAAAACTATGAGATTAAAAACCAATACAGTTTTTAATTTACATAATTCAAACTTATATAAACAAGGGTGGGTTACCACACCAACTGATTACTCAATAAAATAACTGCTAATAAATTCATGTTTCGCTATAAATGTAATTCGCATGAATGGATTGCAGTATAGTTTGAATCGATCTGTCGCCGATGTGAAGGACGCATGTAAACTACTATCTAAACATCTGTTATGGTGTCACTATTAGTTTCATTTTCACTTTCTACCACACCCCATATTCAGCTATTTGTCACAACAATGAGGTTTGAATCCATTAAATAAGACATTACGGTAAGTTTACATCATTGTTGAGATGACTAATGAGAGAAAACAATTATTTTCTAAACCATTTCACTTACTTGGAACCTTTAATTGAAGAGAACTCTTCGGCGTCGTAAAACTCTTCAGAATCACTGCTATCCCCCATTTTTAATTATACACTAGAAAAAAATGATAAAATATTTAATTTTGAACACTAATTAAACATTATAACATCTTTTGCTGTTTATTTTTTTATTATTTTCTAATTTGCAATTTCTATTTCATTTCACACTTGACAGTTTTGATTTGACTAACGAGTGATGACAGATTGACACTTCTAAAAAAGACAATGACGTTACGACTACACAATGGACGCGTTCCACGTGCAGCTTACAACGCCCAAAATGTACCGTCAGCCGTTCCACATGGCGGCCACAGTTGTCGTGGTCGTGGCGAAAACGTAACTAATGACGTTCATCATTTTCGATCACACAGCGCTTACAACAACCCTTCTCAAAAGGCGGGTTGAAGTGGGCGTTAACCACAAAGAATTAACTCTATCTCTTGATATTAAGACAGGCCAGACTTTCAAATGAACCAATGGCATTTTTGCATTTCATCGTTTATGACATTAACGCCCCATAATCCGTTCCACTAGAGTATATTATTGTAATCTCCGCAAGTAAATGGGAAAAATCGCGATCGTGAAAATGGTCGTTGTGAGTCTCCTGTGGAATGTAGCCATAGTTACATTTGTTTTAATTTGTTACAATCGTGGGCAAAAAAACTAAGTTCCTACAGCCTATAATTGGAATAATGAAAAAATACGGGAATTTTAAATTGAGCTTAGCTGATTTAACATAAAACGTTTGTATGGCTCAACTTTACAATAATGGATACTGAATTTTACGAAAATCAAGTTTAGGGGTATACATACGCCTTATATATAGACACTAGACCTCTTATTTGGGCTAGGAAACAAATTTATAGGGTCCACCAACAAGTTTTGAATGAATAATGGGGAAAACAAAAATACGTTTGGTAAAGAAGGTTATGTCACTTTTGTTGAAAAAAACTTTGATTTGTCTTCAGGAATACACTTACACATGATTTATAAACACTAAAACCGTTTTTTAGTTTAGTAAACAAGTTTTGAATTATTTATTATAATTTTAAAGTACATAATAATAACAGTACTGTCACTTTTTTTCACTTTACGACGATAAATAAATGTTGTCAAATCAGTATGTCAATAATATTTTTTAATTCGAATATCATTCGATATTCCAATAATATCCATTTTGAAATACGAAAATTATTGTTATTGCTTATAATTACGAGTTTGAATGAGTAGTATTTGTAATCGATTTATTTTTATTACAAACATCGATGCATTAGGCGGCACTATGAATATTTTGCCGCCTTTTTTAAATAATGATCGACTACGAACTGGTGCAAGGACAGTGTTTCTCGCGACCAGTGACTTAAACGGTGAGTTGGTTGGGTTGGGTTAGCGTTTAGACCAGAACCGACTGGTCACCATTTATTTATTGATAATTATTTAAATGGTGGTTACAAATCGGTTGTGACATTTGTTGACCGTTGTCATAGCACACTTGCTTTGCTCGCTAGGCTTGTGGGCTTTAGTCCGCGTTTTTAGACTGTATTAAATGTTTTTTACGTTGACCACTACCTTTCTTCTGCATTTCTCGTCTTTAGACATAAGAAATAAGTACACCATTTTGAAAAATATTAGTAAAGTTATGTTTATAAAAAAAATCATATCTCAAAAACTACATGTCTCCTAGACATGGGGGTTGCAGGAGGGAGAAGTACTCTTCCCCCCCTTCCTCCTCCCCCCCTCCACTACTTAAAATTCAGTGTCCATTATTGTAAAGTTGAACCGATATGCCGTTGTTTTATGTACGAAAATTTATTATTACCATCGAATCATCATAAGATTATTACTCATTCAAAAAGTACATACTATAAACTTTTCAGAAGAACATCTTACATTTTAAATTAATTAATTTTATTAATTTGGATAAAAACAGTTTAAACAGGTTTATAGAGAAACCGTTTATATACCAATCCGACTCGTACTTAACCATTTTTTTAGACAATGAGACATCTTTTTAACAATTAACCGGGAAAAATATCAAAGTGACACCCTTGAGCCCATTATCCCGGTTCCAGAGGCTGGGTGCGCTGTCAACCCGAACATAACAAGTAGCAGTCATCCTTGCGACTGAGGTCGTGACACCTGACACCCTGGACCATCGGCCGGATGAAGGTCCGCGTTTGTTTTGTGGATAACTTGCGCGACCTAAATTTAGTTCTAGTTTATATATTTTACAGACATGGTAGTATTTTTTAAAATTTAATTCCTCCCTCCGGAAGATCGGGATTGTCCGGGCTTATAACTTGTGTATATTTTTATTATTTTTCTTTACTTTTATTTCTTTTTGAAGTGAAACTTCTATATAAACGGGGTTCGTATTTTTCGGTCACGAAAAAGCGTTACGACCACGTGTTCAATACTTACATTTTAAAACACGTGATATCTTTCGAACGGAAAGGCCGAATTGAATAATTCAAAAAGTTATATAAAGGTATTGAAGCAGTCTTGAATATGAAGTAATTTATTTAAATAATAATGAATAACAAGATACAAATGAAGAGCCGTTTCTAGCTGCGGCATTCGAATTAATTTTTCAATAGTTATACATATGCTGTCGCGACATTTTTTGTAAATAATGATGTGTTCTGCAAAGTCGTAGTACATTATTTTAGTCTATCATCAATAGTTTTCGCAGCGCACGCGATTTTAGGTATTGTTTACACCTCGAGTTATGTTATTGGAGTTTTAGTAAGGATCCCTAATTTTTATGTAAATATAATATAGCCTATGCCACCCGGGAATAGCGTAGCTTGCCAACAGTGAAAGAATTTTTCAAATCGGTTCAGTAGTTTCGGAGCCTCTTCAATGCAAACAAAAAATCTAATCTTTCCTCTTGATAATATTAGTATAGATATTCATATATATTAATCGCAACGGACAAGTGGAAAATCTTCAACTGACAAGTGACAAAATGAATCGCAACAAAATTTTAACTTGAAGTTTTACGGGCAGATTGTTAATTATATTCTTACATACATATTAAAAGTAAACTCATGTATCTTATTGTGTTGTTTTATTTCTATTAACTACGCATTTGCATTAAAATTATATCTAGGCGCTATTCACTTTCGAAAAATTCTACTTGATTTTATTCCGAAAACTATCCCATTTTCCGGGATTAAAATTTTCCTACGTCTAATCTCAGTATTGAGACTCCATATATACCAATTTACAGCAAAATCGGTACTATAGTTTTTCCATGGAAGCGCACCAGACAGACTTTCACATTTACAATATTTGTATGGATTTTAAAGACAAAGATTATTTCTTAAATTGAAACAGCAGTTCCGTGATTAGCTTAAATCATAGACCTTTATGATTCATACTTCAGTGGCTTAAATATATTTTTGATTTTGAAATGTGATATCACGAAATTTAGGACTCCTCTCACCACTTGTTACAGAACACTTCGTCGACCCCCCTTAGCGTGTGACGTAATTTTTGGATGGCCCCTAGTGGGTGCAATTGAAATAGTGCATTTGGTCTATTACGATTCTTCACTGCGCATTTTTATATTGAGTCTGCTCATTGTGAGATCTTGGTCACATGTTAATTGGATTGGATCATGTTAATTGATGAATCAACTCGAAATGACTACTGTGTAACAAACCCATTTAGATTTTAATTCTCATACAACAGATACAACTTCTCGAAATTCTATATGACCTTGAGAAATTCTAGAAATACATATCTTTTACTCTGATTTTAAATTACCTAGACTGAAATGATAGCTGCGATTGACTTTTTGATTTATAAGTGAGGTGTGTGAGTTGATTCAACAACTCACCATTGTATGTTGAATTTACATCATTTGTATAGAAAATCTATATGATTCAACTCATATTTATGAGTGACTACAAGCTTACAACTAAAATAAAGGTGAATTGCAGCTGTCATTTTAGCCTAGGTAATTAAAAATCAGAGTATCAAACAAAATATTTATAGTTTAGTTAATAACTTGTTGATGTAAAATTTCCTGCATATGTGATGTCACACTAGGAAGGGAGGGGGTGTCAGATATGACAAGCACGAAAATCATGCAACTCGTGTGACGTAATGAAGCAGTAGGTAGAAAAAGTGACAGGTGACATCCTTGGTAACGGTCGTTTTGGTGAATTGTTCCCGGTTTTCCAAGGATTTTCTGGCTTCCTGGCTTTTGTGTTGTTCTTTTTTCTCTTGGTGGTGGTTATTTATATGTGTATTTCTAGCGGTAAGTAACCTTTTTCCTTAAATGTCTCAGTCGGTTGGGGAAAATGTTCCCCCTGATAGGGGTAGGACAACTGTGGAGGTAGAAATGACCGAGCTGAACTCCAGTGGTCAATCAGAAAGGGCCTCTAACAAACGCCCTGCTGATGACTTTTCATTCATCCCAGAAAAACGAGCCGCCCCTTTACCTCCGTCGGCGTCGATCCAACACACGTTCACTAGGCACGGATATGAGGTTAATGCAAATTTAAGATACACAGAAACTGATTTAGGTCCTTTTATCGTACACGTCTCTCGTCCAGAAAGCGACTCTATTAAAATCTCCAATAGCATGCGGGCTCTCAAAATAGCACAATCCATCTACAATGGCAATGTTACAGGAATAGACGAAATTAAAGACATAGGTAGGAACAAAGTTTCAGTTATTTTTAGGACTTACTGCGATGCCAACTCCTTTCTGGACCATTCTATCTTGAAAAATAGTAACTTAGAAGCAATTATCCCCCGATTCCAAGTTACAAGGATGGGTGTAGTCCGTCAAATACCTTTAGACTGGTCTCTAAAAGACTTAGTTTCTTGGATTGAGTGCAGTCCCATACCCAGTACAGTTATTAAAGCTAGAAGACTTAACAAGAAAATAAGAATTGATGGTAGGATCTGCTGGGAGCCAACAGGTACTGTTGTGTTAACCTTCCTAGGCCAAATCCTTCCTTCTTATATATACTGCTGTAATGTTTCCCTTCCTGTCCATCGTTATACTCTCCCCATTATCCAGTGCATTAATTGTTGCCGATTTGGACATATTAAGGATATTTGTAGATCCAAACCTCGTTGCTCTCGTTGTGCTGGTCCTCATGAGCATATCTCCTGCCAGGTTTCCGAGGACAATATTTCTTGCCTATTTTGTTCTGGCCCCCATGCAGCCACAGACCCTAAATGTCCTGAGCATTCTCGTCAAAGAAATATAAAAATTGTAATGTCCCAAGAAAATATAGGCTATGTAGAAGCTTCTCGCAGATACAAACCTGTTCGTACATCATATGCAGATATCACCAACTCTCCAGCCCCACATATTTCTGCTCATATATCCCAACCTGCCCCTAATACCACCCCCATTAACACCTACTCTGAACTCCCACAGTTTTCTCAACCTTCTCCTGGGCCTTCTTCCTATAAAAAAAACTGTATTTACTCAAAGGAGACCTACAAAAGAACTAGGTAAATCCTATGATCATATAACTCATTCAAATATTACGGCTACTCCTCCATCGTCCCTACCCAGGGGATGCGCACTCGGAGATAAACATAATCCTTCAGCCCCAAATGATAATATAGCTAAAATTATATCTATGGCCCTAGTTAATATGTTCTCCAAATTTGGGAATTTATCTTTACCGAACAATGTCTTGGAAATTATTCAAAATATTATTATTTCATTCATTAACTCTTACATGCAAAATGGCGAAGGTCCTGCAATGGAACGCTCGCAGTGTTAAAAATAAAAAACATGAATTAATCTACTTAATTAACCAGTTTAATCCTGATCTTTTTGCCCTCACGGAGACATGGCTGAGCCCTGGCTCTCTGTTTAGAGTGCCTGGGTTTTCTTGTCTCCGTGATGACAGGGGGGATGGATGGGCTGGTTGCGCTATCCTTGTCAAAAGAAACTCCATATTCTCCCGTATTCCACTTCCGCTCCACTCCCCTGAAATCAATATTGTAGCCATTCATTCCAATAACATAACTTTTGTTTCTGTTTACATTCCTCACCCTAATACTCAGTTCATCCAGGAACTTTCTTCTCTCTTAGCTCCCCTCCCATCTCCCCTCCTAATTCTTGGTGATTTTAATATCCACCATACCTCATGGGGTTCATCTTCCTGCGATCCCGTCTCTTCAGTTTTTCTAGATGTTCTGGATACCCTAAACTTATGCATTCTCAATGATGGAACCCCCACTCGCAGAGTATCCCCCCTGCAAAATCCGAGTGTTCCCGACCTAACTTTATCATCCCCCTCCCTAGCTTACTCTGTATCGTGGACTGTACTCCCTAATACCCATGGAAGTGACCATCTCCCTATATTATGCTCTATGGCTAATTCACTACCCCCTCCCATTAGCCTAACCCCCCTCTTAAAATATAGACTTGAGAAAGCTGATTGGCAAAAATTCTCCCTCCTAGTCCAATCAAAATTATCCCTTCTTCCTGAAATTACTCATGAAAACTTTCCTTCTTTATATAATGATTATGTTTTGAGTCTGTCTTCTGCTGCTGAAGAATCTATCCCCATCAAAAACAGTGCTCGAAACAAAATCCCTTCTCCTGGCTGGTGGGACTCTGAGTGTTCTAATATAATTAAAAAACGAAAGGAAGCAGAATCAAAATTTGCTTCAAATCTTTCCTTAGAGAACTTTTTAGAATTCCAGAAAGTATCTGCCTCCTCAAAGAGACTTTTACGGCAAAAGAAAAGGAAAGGCTGGCAAAATTTCTGTGAATCTCTTTCTCCAAGAACCCCTGCTTCAAAGGTGTGGGAAAGAATCAAATCCTTTCGTAAGTCCCAAACCGAAAGCAATATTGATTCCAACAACCCTACTTGGCTTCCCAATTTTATTTATAAACTTGCCCCACCTTTTGTCCCCTCTGAACCCCCTCCTCCTCTTGTCTGTTTCTCTTTAGATAATCCTGACCCCATGAATGATAAATTTTCATATACAGAATTATGTTCTGCCTTAGACCACCTCCGTGACTCTTCTCCTGGGGTGGATTGTATTACCTACTCCTTTATTACCCAATCCTGTGAATTCTCTAAATCTTTTCTTCTCAATCTACTAAACCACATCTTTCTTTCAGGCTCTATCCCTAATTCTTGGAAACAGCAAATAATCATCCCAATCCTAAAACCTGGTAAGGATCCCATAGAATCAAGCTCCTACCGACCCATAGCACTGTCATCAGTGCTAGCCAAAATCATGGAACATTTAATCAAAAACAGATTAGAGTGGCTAATTGAATCTAGGGGGCTACTAGCCAAAAGCCAGTTTGGTTTTAGACGAGGCTTAGGAACTGTCGACAGTTTGAGCCTTATCACCTCTGACGTACGCTTGGCCTTCTCCCGTAATAAGCATGTCATAGGAGTTTTCCTAGACATAACTTCAGCTTATGATAATGTCGATCTTCTCATACTCAGGCAGAAGATGCTACATCTGAGTATTCCCCTGAAGATTGTGAACATAATCATCAATATGTTCATGGAGAGGTCTATTTTTGTCCGCTTTTTAGGAAAAGACTCCCCTCCTCGCCTTGTGTGGAGAGGCTTACCCCAAGGCTCGGTTCTCAGCCCCCTTCTCTATAATTTATATACTTCGGACCTGGAAACATCTGTGAACTGCTTTTGTAAAATTCTCCAATATGCCGATGACATTGCTCTCTATGCCTCATCCAACTTTTTCAGTGACGCTTCTAGTCGTCTTAATTCCGCTTTATACTATCTAAACTCTTGGCTCTTAGAGCACGGCTTGTCCCTCTATCCATCAAAAAGCTCGGTAGTCGCTTTCTCTCGTAAGAGAACTATCCCAGATCTTAACATTCACATCTGTAATCAACCAATCCAGTCCTCACCCAATGTTAAATTTCTAGGGGTAATTCTTGACTCCAAACTTTCAGGCCTTCCCCACCTTAAGTACATTAGCGAAAAAGCAGAAAAAAATATCAATATTATTAGAGCTCTGTCAGGTGTACGCTGGGGATCTCACCCTTACAACCAAAAATTGTTATACAATGCTGTCATACGCAGTCATTTTGATTATGCTTGCTTTACACTAGAACCCTGCAATAAAGCTGCACTTTCAAAATTAGACCGTATACAAGCAAAATGTCTGAAAATCATTACTGGGTCCATGAAATCCTCTCCAACTAACGCCCTCCAGGTGGAGTGTGTTGAACCTCCTCTCTCTCTTCGGAGACAGTTCCTTTCTGACAGATTCATGTATAAGGTAGTTGCCCTTTCAGATCACCCTCTTTTAGATGTTCTCAATGAACTTTTCCAGCTGATCTCTACTTCTACTTATTAGTCTCATAAATGTGTGCCACTCCTTATTAACTCTTACAAAAAGTTGGTTGATTTTGACCCCGGTATTATCCAAACTTATAAACATCCCCTTTTCGAATCTAATTTTGACAGCCTGAATTTCAAACCTAATGTTTTACTAGACTTAGGAATCACCAAAAACTCCCCTGGGGCTAATCAACGCCTTTACAATATCGTTCAGGAACGCTGGCCAGACCACATTTTACTCTTTACTGATGCATCAAAATTAACTCAGGATGGACCTGTTGGCTCAGCAGTGTGGATACCGAAATTCAAAATTATTTTAAATTATAAAATTCCTCCTCCAACCTCAGTTTTTACTGGTGAATCAATTGCTATTCTTGAAGCAGCACTCTATACTGAATCTCATGGTATTAAAAAATCAGTTATTCTTACGGATTCCCTAAGTTGTCTCCAGGACATTTTAAAACTGCCCTTCCATGCTAAGGATACCTTCGCCATAACTCTTAGGATAAAGGATGCTTTGTTCCGCTGTTACTCCGCAGGGTTTGAGATTGTCTTAGCATGGATACCTAGCCACTCAGGAATTTGTAATAATGATATTGCCGATGGGTGTGCCAAAGAAGCTGTTAACTCTGGTAGTAATAAGTACAATAAGTGCTTCCCACGGGATTTACGTTCCTTAGCTAGACCACAAATGTTTGAATCCTGGAATCAAATTTGGCATCAATCCCGTCAGTCAGTGGGCAAACACTATGCTAGTTTACAGCCAGATTTACCATCTAAACCCTGGTTTTTTAAATATCAAACCCTCTCGAAAAATGTCACATCTACAATTATACGTCTTCGGCTTGGTCATTTTTGCTCCCCAGTGTTCTTAGCTAAGATTAGAATACGCGACCACTCTATATGTGAATGTGGGTTAGATGAGGGAACTCTTCATCACATATTTTTTGAATGCCCTAAAATCCTTTATCCCCTGTACTCTATTCTACCCAAAGATTTCCCCCGTCCTGTCAATGTTAACTTTCTTCTTACCCTAGTAGACAGTAAATATATTATCTAAATTTTTAACAATAAATAACATTTATTTATAACAATATGTAGTTAGCTTAATTTATATGTTTTGTGTTGTCCACAGGCTCCCAGAAAGGACTGGAAAGTCAACCGGTCAAAATTTTCATTGCTCCCCCCTTATTTATATATACTGTATGCACCTGACATTTTTTATTAGCAAGTTAGCACTGTGACATTGGCAAAATCAACGCCTAAAGTGTTGGAGCCATAACCTCAAACAAAGAAGAAGAAGAAGCAGTAGGTAAATTTTTCAATTGGGCCTTCAGGGTCATATCCTAACCTATACAAAATAGCGAAAAACAAAAGTCTCGAGCCGGATACTAACAAAAATTAAACGGACTTCTTATATTTTTGAAAAATGAACTACCATTAGGAATCGAATCAGTTGCTTTAAAAAAAACGCAACCTGTATTATATTATATATATTATATCAAATCATAGCGTAGCTTGCAGTGGCGCGTGGTGGAAATTTCACTACGTTAAGCGGGTTGAAAAACATACCGTATGCAGTGGCGGATTTGCCCTAAAGCCCAGGAGGCCCGGGCCTACGGCGGCCAATCATGACAAAAATCCACTGATGATAACAAGAAATAACTCAAAGTACGTAAATATTCTAAAGGCTCGCGCACATTATGGTAGGCCGCATTGCACCGCATCGTATAACAATAACCTTCCTAAATCACTTTTGTACTTTTTATATAAAAAATATAAGTAATATAATGTGAAGTAATTATTTCGTTCAAGTAAATTCATTATGTACTCAATATGATGGGTGCTGCGAAAGGGGTGGCTGGTACTTACTATACGGCCTGGGGCCTAGGGCGGCCAAGCCTGCAAATCTGGCACTGACCGTATGATGTAAGCGCAGACTTCACCGCTGTTGAAACTTCTTATCACTATTTCTGTTTTTAGTTGTGCATTCTTAACGCATATTTTGAAACAAAAGCCGGTGCCCGATCGGGTTATTAGTTGCTATTTCATCCTATGTGTGTGGAAAACCGCCGAGCGTATGAGATAGTAATACAGTAATTATAAAAGTACGAATAAAAAACGTAAGCACCAATAACTTCATGGCGTTTTCGACCTTTTGGTCGCTAGTCAATTTTTAGGGATACTAGTAATAATCTTGTTACGAGTTGCAGGACTCCAATTAAAATGCCGTCGGAATTATTATAAAGTTTATTAGAACTATACAAACACGTATAACACAGGTACAAATATAACTGAACACAACTAGGCCAAACGTAATCCACGACTCAATAGATTACCGAATGTACACAAGTTTTGCTCCTTTTGTAGTTATCGCTCGACTGCCTCGTCCATCAATCGAGGCATTGCTTTATACTGCACGGATGCAATATGTCTGCTCGGCCGCGTGACCAAATTTCCTAGAATCACACCTGGCTAATGACTGCCATAAAAGATTACAATACACAATGGGCTGTTTTTCTAATCACAAATTTAAAAAAAAGTAAATAAAAAAGTCCAAATGCGGAAAAGGTAATAAAATGTGTTTCTACAGGGCTGCAGGTGTGAATTTGGCTTTGTCAGCACCTCGTTGTATGAAGTGCACAGGGCCGGGCCTACCCCCCACAGCGCCTGTGTGCGAAAACCATGAAGCGCCTATTTTTTCTCAAAGCTGCATGTTTCAACTTTTTTTTTTATTATTTGTTAATTTTGACTGAAATAAATGGTCTCCAGTTATATATTTAGATACATTTTCCTTAATAGGTATAACCAATCGATCGCTGCCATTACTGCAAAAATCCACTACAAAGAATAATTATGTTGTGAACAAAAATATTCGACGGGCGCCCCTGTTGCCTTGGCGCCTGTGTGCGCCGCACACTTCGCACATTGGGGCGGCGCGGCCTTGGAAGTGCAAGCCACAGGTCAAAAAGCAAATCAAGCGTAAGGGTTGATTTTGTACATCCGAGTTCAATGTGTCTTTCAGGGCGTTGGAACACTGTGTTTTATTAGGTAATAAACATTTTAAATATATAAATCCAATAGTGGAGCTTATTTTATAAATAGAAACTATAATTAAACCAATTAAAATAAATAATACTAAGGAATATATAACAAAATAGTGAAACAAATGATTTAAAATGAAACAGTATACCTATATACATTATTAAGCACAATACGGAAAACGTGTTTCCAATAAACGATATCACTGCTCTGCAAGTCATTGAGTGGCGTTGCTTATGTTTTAGTGTTTCGAACCACTTTTGAAACACACCACAATTGTACAAAATAACTTGAGCAGTTTAAAACACATCATTGTGTAGATATAGTTCCCGGCACATATCTTGAGCGGTCAGCGGAATAGAAGAGATCTCTTTGCGCTTTGAGCGTTGCCAATGTGAATACGATTTATCGACATATGGATAACATTACGTCTCTGTCTTTACTCGAAAGGGATAAAATCTCATACTTCAAAAAAAAAATCAAATTTCCGCTAATAATTCGTAATAAATAATCGCTTGTAATTCGTGCCAGAAACTATACGCATTGTTTAAATAAAAACTATGTTAAATTTTTAGAGGACCAAATGGCAACTATTCCGCATCAAACTAAAGAAGAATCACGTAAATCGGATCATAAATCTCAGCATTATCGGTGTACATACATAAAAAATATATACCAATCAAGTTGGGAACCTCCTCCTTTTGCAAGTCGGTTTACACGACAGATGTCGTCATGTCCTCCCTCCTATTCTAGTTCGTGTCTCCATGAACTAGAATAACTCAATTTTATGCTTACATGGATCACTTTGGTTGATTCAACCAAATGAACCATCTAATAGCGACTTAAGGTCAGTTAAGATAAAAGAATGGGTAGACTAAGCACTTACCCAGCACTTATTGCACATACGACAAGAAAGTAAAAGTGTAGTTGAAATGTTACTGAATGTGGTCCGGCTGCAACATCTCTAACGCTAGAGTCGGAGGGAAATCTGGGTGTCGTGTCCTTCGCCATGCGTCATGCATTCAGCAGTTCAACACAAGTATATAAAATGGGTGACCTCCCTCCTCCCACTTATTCAGTCGCCAATTCTCGCAGTGCTAACACGTGTCTGTGCTTTTATTTTTAATATTCAACCGGCATCACTATTCTAGGTAAGATTATAATTTTAAAACGACTTTTTTAATTCGAAACGGGTTTTAACGTCTGAATTTGAGGTTCAAGGTTTTTGGACTGAACTTTTTAGGCAACAGCGGCGTTTATTAAAATAATAATTGGACGCGCAATTTATGAAGTGTGTTTACGACATAGTATTATTGTTATATCAATGGTTTACGACTATATTCCTGCCTACTTCGTAACAAATTTTCGAGTCAATATTGTGTGTTGATTTAAATTATAGCAAATAATAGACACAATTTGTATATTTTTTGTGTAAGTACCTAACTCTATATATCGGTATTAGCTTTGTAGTTTCTATGAATTTATTTACAGCAAAAATGTTAAAAATACTGCAAAATTTCATTTTCATGGGATACTAATTTGATGCAATGAATTTTTTTAAGAAGTACGAATTTCTGCAGCGGGTTGAAAATAGATATCTCGAAAAATAAGATTACTTAGAGTATTGGAAGAGTTAGTTTTACTATTAATTACCGTATATTATTATTACATCGAAAGTGGAGTACGAAGTGGAACAATAGTCATTTCAAGAACCGGCCAGTGATGTGAAAGTGAACTTGTTATACAATATGATCAGCTTGCGAGATAATTACCACTATGCACGTATAGCGTATACCCACGCGAGTATTCGAGCAACAATACTTAATTTTAAAAACTCGTCATAATTTTAATAATTTTAAAATCGATTCGTAAAGAGCGTGATATTCAGAAATATTTAGTAAAGAATAGGTACCTAAGGTACTCTTCTTAGTGTAACCCTATTCCTAATCTCTTATATGCATGTAATTTACATACTTAATTTCATAATTTGTAATGCCATGATGTAATAATAATCCAATGTTTAGTGTAACAAAAAATGTCGTCCTAGCTTAGTAGATAAGGCATGCAGCGCATTGTACAAATAAGTGGCATTAGCGCTAAATGAATACAGTGCAAAATGTATCGGACTGACACAGACTTGCGTAAGGGCGCGTTCCCACTTTGTTGTGCCGACTGATTATCGTGTAGTTTTAAGTGTCGTGGCCTATATGTTTAAATGGAGGTGTTCACATATAGAACGACATGATTTACTGTCGTCTACGACATTTTTTGCAGTGACGACAGATTGTCATGACAGTGGGAACGGCTAGCACGACAGTCGGAAAACGATAAAAAATCGTTACGACTAAATCGTGATGGCAAATCTATCGTAGCCACAAATCAGGCTAACTGATACATAAGTATAAAAACCATTTCAGGCAGGTGTCTAAAAGTGTAGAACATAGCTGTAATTATTTAAACAGTTAATGTATTGCATGGTGATGATATTGTTATGTGTAATTACGCCAAAATTGAAGCCTTCTAAAAACAGCAAGGGATCCTTATAGGTTATAATTACGATAACAAGTTGATAACAAGTATTACGAAATGTTTTTTGTTGAGATATAATTTTATCATTGGCCGAAATGTTGTCAAGTCATTCAAAATGCATAACAGATAAAGAATTTAGTCACAGTCACTAACACAGGTGGAGTAGGGCATGAGAAAAACAAATAAAAGAAATTAGGTATATGCTTTTACATTTTTGACTCATGTGGTCTAAAAATGACAGCAGTCTGGACGTGGAGAGCCGTGCTGGAATCGTTATCTCCATGGGTGTGACACCAGTGTGGTGTTACTGGCCATCTACAAATTCGAAGTTACTCCCCTGTCCTTGTCACAGTTGGTCACATTCGTGAGACTCCTACATCAATAGTGTGACATCACATCATATTTTTAAATTTTTCATCAAGGAATTATTAAATTAAAACAGCAGTTCCGGTTAGTCTTGACTAAGCTCAAGGCTATAAGCTGACAGCCCCCCTGCTCGATGATGCGGTACACCCTGTTCCCCGGGGTGTACCTAGATAGCCACGCAGGAGGGCGTTACGGTGCAGTTACCATGTTCTAGTAACCACACTGCATTAGTTGGTCCGTCTAAGTCAGATTCGCCATAAAAATATTTTTTTAAGTACCTACATAAAATTGCGAAACTCAAAATTGTGGAAATGTTGTACAAAAATGTGAACCGCAAACGCAATGAATAGCAAAGTATTACTTGGATATTTAAAAATATCATGAAACGATCATCTATAAACGTAGCAAGTTTTGAATCTGGCCCTAAAAATATCGACCAACCGATGAACTAAACAATATAATGTTTTTAATATAATTTTTGTAAAACCATATTTTCCTAACTTTAACCTCTGCTTTCTCTGTCATCCTAATCCAATATTAAATATCGATTAAACGAAATTAGCTACAAGTCGTCTTGGTAAGAAAAAAATAGAATATTGAATGATAACTGCTCTCATCTTTGCTATGGCTCAACCAACACTAGCTCGAGACAATCGAGTCAATTAAGAAAAAGCTAGGCAGCTGATAGGCTGACTATACGATAAGAGTCTTCAGAGCCTAGATCATCTACGCACAGTTGCTAGCGTTTGTCGGTGTTCTATAGTGTACACTTCGACGAGTGTGCTGCGGACAAGCAGACGTACGGGCTCACGCCACCGAATACCGATACATGGTAGAAAAACCAATAAAGCGGACGAAACGCTATACTTCCACTTTTATTATACGTACCGCTGAAGAGTGGAACTCTTTATCGTAGTCTGTTTTTCATGAAGCGTATAATCTAGGTGTCTAAGTCTCGCGTGCTCAGGTATCTTCTATTAGACTGCATTTCTACTTTACACCAGGCGCAATATCGGTCAAACGCGAACCTATTAAATAGAAAAAAAAAAACAAAACCGAAACAAATGAGCTACTACGATTTTTACTGGGTATTTTTCATTCAATGAGTTTTTAACGGTCTAGAGTAGATTGCAAATGTTATACCATGACGCTGCATTATAACTCCACTACACAGACTTGACGTGTCAGGGTCTTATATAATAACACCGCGCCGGTAATGGGGTTTCCCACATTTTAGATTCTTACTGAAGTGAACAGTTTTTATGCGTGACTAATTTGTAGGACCTTGACTGCTTCCGAATCCGTTGTTCATTAGAACAAAATTATTAACAGTTGTTAAATATTTTGTTGTTACGAAAACATGTTTTCTACGAATTATACTTGAATATAATTGTACTAAAAACTCTGGTTGGTTATTGGGTGACGATCTCCAACTCGGATTTTAAAAGAGACGGTGCTACGTCGGGTCTTGGCATGATGTGCATATCGTTATAATTATCACTAACGGTGAAGGAACGGTCATGAAACCTGCATATCGACATTATCGCTGTCAAACCCGCCAAGCCGTATCGGACAAGAATGGTGGGTATACCTGTCTGTCCATTGAAAAATGGAAAGTGTTGGAAGAAGTTCAGCAGTGGGACGTTCACGAGTTGTTATTTTCATTATTATGATTGTACTAAACTAGTTTCAACTCGCGATCGGGGCTTGAAAACATTATCAATTACCTTTAAAAATATAGGTAATTACCGGTATTTTCGAAAAAGATACTGACATATTGTTATATTTTTTACCGTTTCTTTGTAACTTTTATAATTTTAAGATATAACGTCAAAAATCGTTTGTATAACGTTATAGATATCGGTAATATTTACTTTATTTCAAGCGACGTTGCCATTTCTTAAATTATGTAGCTTTATTACGACTGCATGTTACCGAAACAATAAACAAATACAACTAATAACATATTACGCGCGCTCGTAGCACAGTGCTGTTTGACAATCTTGAGGAAAGAGAGGGCCGATGGTAACAAAACATTGTTATAACAGTAAAATTACCGATAAAAATAGTATTAACTTATTATTTTATCGGTAAAATGACTAGAAATAACGGTAAGTTTCATAAGGATATTAAATTTTTACCGTTATCTGAAATTAGCATAAATAGCGATACCATATTTTTTACGGTATTACAAGCCCTGCTCGCGATTTTGTTCATCTCTATTTCCTACGTTCAAATGGAGTCTGAAAAGTTCGAGAATGTCAAAAAAAGTCAACTCTTCTACTTTTGAACGATAGAGTGAAATTACTATTAAAAATTTTTTTTAAGGTGCTTCAATAAATAAGAAAATCATCAATATGAAAATGGAAACGGTATATTAGATAATTCCTGCGACCGAGCGGCCTGTCGTAAAAAACGACAAACAACCTACAGCCAGACAACCATCTGTCTGTCTGGATGGTTACCCATCAACCCTGGTCTTGGTCTTGAACTATGTTCTGGAATTAGTAGCCAGGTTCCAGTTCCTCATTGGATGAAAGCCGACAGCATATTGGTAGAGTGCTGCACATGTCTATAGTTGATGGTAGCCTACAGTGTATCTGCTGTAATCCAACAATAGAAAAATAATTTACTATTTTTTTACTTAAAACTGGTGTGGTACTACAAATTAGCACGTTCATGTCAATAGATATTCAAAGAAAAAAAGAAAGATTACATTTATTTGAAGAAATAGCGACGAACTTACATTGTAAGGTATATGTATCTTTAAAAAAACATATTTTGAGAAATTGTACGCCGCATTTTCAGCAAACAAGGTGTTTGCATTCAGCTTATTGATGTGCCGGCATAATATCCGATACAACGCTAACGCTGATTGTCAGTGCAAACCTTCGATTAGGCGTAATACTAAAACGACCCGAATATTTTGTGAATTTAATTGAAAAACTATTTAATTTGCATTCAGTTATAACATTTATGTGATCTAAGTTAATTTGTAAATAGCAATAAACACCTACATAGAATACACAGTATAAATATTTTGTTAACTTTATGATTTAAATAAAAGATATAACTCATGCTTGTCAATATTGTCACATGCTTGTATGTATATTGCGCATAACAACGTGCATCGATTCATCCAACCGAATATGAAAGAATACAGGGGTGTCTACTATTGCCACATATTGATATTGATGCATGTTTACAAACTTCATTTTATTTTTTTTAATTTTTTTTAATATAATATAAATTACATACTATTGAATACAATGTAAGAAAACTTAACTTATTTGTATTGTATTCTACCCATAGTCCCTCAAGACTATAAGTAGAATACTAATACTTCATTTTATAGATAATGATTATTTATAAATATGTAAACATAATAAGTACCTTATTAGACTTATTACCTCATGTTTATGAAGAGCGGTTATCGATTGATAGCCACCTAACTGTCGCGATTTTACTAAACTAGAATTATACCAAGCCTAAGGGATGCCGCAGTTCTACAATAACTGTATTGATATTTTGAATTCACAAACTAATATCTCGCTAGTTTCCTCGTCATTAAAATTCATCGTTCATCTGCACACAAGAATTTAATTTAAGAATTTAGTTATTCAAATTCAAAAGTTTTTATTCAAAATAAGTTCCACTGGAGAACACTTTTTGAAGGTCATACATATAGGTTAAAATTTAATTTTACTTCCTAGTCTATGTACACCGCTTCGCAACGTGTTATTGCTGTTAAGGAGAGGAAGCGGTAAGAAACTCCCCAGCAACACGTCTAGCTAAAAATTGTTTTTCTTTATATTTGTTGTTATATTTTTTACATTTAAGTACTTTTTTTTAATAGATTTTATACAGAATTATGTTACAGAATAACTATTGAAGAATTAATGGAGTTGTAGCAAACAGTGCATATTCAATAAGACAAAAGCGCAATAAAAGGATAGAAAATAATTATAGTTATAAATATAAAGACGTAACGTAATTTTTTTTTTTTTTTATCAATATTATGTTATTTTTCAGCAATCTTCTTGGCAAAGTACGAAAACATCTCGCATTATAATTTAACGCGTCAAGCATAACTAGTCGAATCCCAAGACGGTTCTATATACCAAATAGTATGAAATAAACAATACAAACTACATCCTGCCGAATATTCCATTTTCATGTAAAGATTCTTATTACTTATTGAAAACTAGACTGTTCTCCATTCCCAAAGGAGGCCCCGAAGGAGTTAGAAATAAACATTTTAACATTCAAACCTCAAAACACTTTTTCACTCTTTTTGATGACTTTTTAGAACTAGATTCTTAATTGAATTCTGTAGCTGATGCGGCAATCGGGTTCTAGACTTTTATTTGGGACAGGAAAATATTTGACAAGCCCGCTAGTGTAATTTATATATTACTAACAGTTCTAGCATAATCTTTCTAGAACGCTGGTCTTGTGTACAATCCTTGTGACGACCTTAGCACGTTTTAGTCACATTGTGTACTTAACTTTTTATTAGCTAGTGACCAACGACTGCAAATCACTTCCGCGTGCATTTCATTGCCACTGCCTTCACTCTTGTTTACTTCAGGACGATTTGATTAATTACAAATTGAATTTACACTCCGATTCGAAAGGGAAGTGTGAGTTTTTACTTAAAGTTTTTCTGAATCGCTTATTAGATTTTTTTGTATTTTGTGACCTACGAAGGGTTTTTGTGTCCTTATACAAGAATAAGCTCATTTCAAAGTAGTATCTCTTAGATTACAATATTAGCGCGCAAAGCTAATAATTTTCGCCCCATCACATATTTTATATGCGATTACAAGTTTGCTGTTTGGACCCTGCAGTCCCTTAGAGACTGTCATGAGAGCTCCATGAGTATTGAATACTGGTTTTAAATTAATCAGCCAATTATAAACTCTTCTTATTTAATTCTTATTCCATGAAACTTTTCTCCAATTCTCTCAGATTTCATTTTAAATAATGACATTAAATTTTACTGGACCTTTAAGAAGTCAAGATTGTGTGACCAGAGTACTTACTGACCTCAGAACACAAAGAAAGCTTGCATTAAGCAACGTTGCCTCATTTGATTTCTAAACTGTTACATGTGAATTTAAATGCAATTCTAGTTGTTTACTTATTCATGTGATAGCGAACACCTGCTTATCTCACCTAGTATCACAGATACCTAGTTAATATGATGGAACTATAATAAACGGTTAAATTATTCATTGTTGTTGCAAATCGTCAGTGAAATCAATAATAATAAAAAAATAATAACCTAATATCTAGGTTATCTAAGAAAATTATATTAGCAAACATAGGTTTTTTTTTATTTGCAGGAGGTCAGCAGACAGACAGATGGCCCACTTGATGGAAAGCGGTTACCATCGCCTATGGACATTTGCAACAACAAAGGTGCTACAAATGCGCTGATGCTTTCTTAAGGAAGACTGGAACCTGGTCACTAATGCCGGAACACAAATCAAGGTTGTTATGGCGACATACTTTATACCAGGGGTGGTAGCCATCCAGTCGGGCAAATGCCCTACCACCTGGCTGTGAGTTGTTTTGTCGCCTCTTACGACAGGCCGCCTGGCCGCAGGAAAATGTATTCTTTCTCCGTTCCTGCACGGATAAAAATGATTTATGATCCTCTTCTTTTGTTTACTTATTGATTGGCATACGTTTCTAGAAAACAGCTTATTGTTCTATTGTACTCGTTTACGGCCTCTTGTGGCTGAATCATTAGCCAGGTCTTGCGGATTACGTCGACTACGATACGGGCGAAATTGTATTTGTGAGGTATAAAACGACGGCCTGATGGAGAAGGGGGCAGTCAAGCTACGATACGGACGTGAGGTGTATGTACATTCGGAAATATAATAGTGACGGACTTTGCGCGTTTTATTGAATTACGACCATCTGCATTACGTTTGGATTTGTTGTGTTCGGTTATATTTGTACCTGTGTTATGTATAATTCTAATAAACTCTATAATAATTCTAACGTCATTTTAATTCGAGTCCCGCTAAATTCGTAACAATATGCTTATTGAAAAAGTCTCATATTTATTATAACTACATCTTCGATAAATGACTTTTTCCTTTTTTGGGACATATGAGGACTTTCGATATCTACATCATTTATGCCAGCAGTGTGGCATGCAAAAGAGGCTTGATGCAATTATAGATTCTAAACAGTATTTTCTTCTTGTTTTTAGTAAGATGACCATCGACCTGTACTACGTGCCTGGCTCCGCGCCCTGCAGGGCTGTCCTCCTCACAGCGCGCGCCCTCAACCTGAATCTCAACTTGAAACTGGTAGACCTCCACCACGGCGAACACTTGAAACCTGAATACCTTAAGGTACCGTACATATATTATTGGAAAAAGTTTATAAGTTATATAGCCAGCCTCTAAATGTGCCAGTGCCAGGCTCGGACTTCCCTGTTTTGTAGAGAAACAAAAGTAATACCCTCATGTTTGTCAAAGGTGGTTTGACTAGTGTCACACATTACATTCCGAGGTATAAATATCTTTTCGACATTTTCATTCGCCACATAATAACTCTAACAATATGTAAATTGTTCGTACTATATTGAAGTGATAACTTCTTATGGGAGGGTAAACCGCTTCGTTACGTAACGCGTTACGGCGCCAGTCTGTCTGGCTTCCCTTTCTCTCACGCAATCACTTCTGTCGGGCGTCCCGAGACGCATAGGTTTTTTTTATCGCCTCCACCATTAAAGGATAAAATAGAGATTATTGCATTTTCTTTTATTTTTCTTTCTTTAACTTTTCTTTTCATGGGATAAATAAAGGGGATATCCACCATATATTTTATTTTATTTTTTTATTGCTTTCTTTCTTTTCAACAAACTTAAAACATTTTCCATGCTTCTATTCTAACAGAGAGCATGAAAGTAGAGTAAACGCAGTCGAGATGCGAGCACTACGCAAAATCTGCGGAGTGACGCTCGCGGACCGCGTTCGTAATACCGAAGCAAGAAAGAGAGTTGGTCTGAAAGAGAGTGTCGGGGTGAAGGTAAGGAAAGGAATGCTCCGGTGGTTCGGGCATGTGGAAAGAATGTATGATGAAAGAATGACTAAACAGATATACAATGCAAAAGTGGATGGATGCAGAAGTCGCGGAAGGCCACGACACACCTTCCATGATCAAATTGATCGTGTATTAGCAGAAGGTGATGTCCGGAGCCTTAAGAATAGACGAGCGTGCATGACAAGAGCTATGAATGTCAAAGAAGCAAGTGAGGTGTGTAAGAATAAGCCTGTATGGCACTCTGTTGTTCGTGCCTACCCCGCAAGGGACCTGACGTGAAGTTATGTATGTATGTATGTATGTATCACTTATAATCTATTATTATACATTTTATGTTTTGTGTCTTATATCTAATACTTTCGTACTATATGTAACGTATACTACCATCACCATTATCATCTCAATTCATTCCTGGGGTTGTTTGGAAGATATCGCTTTTTAGCGATAAGACCGCCCTTTGTATGTACAAAGATAATATAATTTTAGTCTTTAAGTTCATTTTTTACTGGTGTATAATAGTGGTATCTATCTATCTAAATTAGGACAGTAAAATTGACACAAGCGGTGCATGCTTTGCGGTCCATATTCTAACTCAAGTTAATGACTTAGAAGCGGATGCATTAGTCACTAATCTACCAATGGATTTTTCTAGCTTATATTTCAAAACGGATTCATTTAAGTTTTAAAAACTGAATGAATGAATGAGTGAATGTATGTTCTTTATTGCATATATATAAGTTACATATATGTATATACAATAGGAGGTCTTATCGCCGCCGGCGATATCTTCCAGACCACCTTTACATTGTTTGAAAATAATTTACTTATCATAGAACAAAAACAAATTGAATTAAATTAAATGTAAAAAAAAAAGATTAAATTAAATGTCAAAAAAAAACTAATATTGATACGCTTGTTAAATATAATGATGCATTTATTATCCTAGTCAGAATTATATTGGTATATATTTTAATCATTCTTCATCTAATATTTTAATCTTTTATTGCTACTGTCTAGGAATTCCTGTATCGAATAATATGTCTTGTCTGTTAAATATGTAAATAGCTTATATTTATATGTCTCAAATTCGCGGCATGTTGTCAATAATCTTATGATAATTATGGTAATATTTAATTTAACGAAGACCGAAAGACAAATTACAATAACTCCTCCATTTATGGACGATGTTTTTTTCAGTTTTCCACTGTATAATATTACTGGTCGCTTCTTAATTAACAGTATTATAAAATTAAATGAGTGCTTAGTAAACAATTCATACATTTATATACGGTTTTCCTGTATGTAAGTCAACGAGAATACCTCTGAATAGTTAATTAAACAGATAAACAAATACTAATGAAAAATATTATAACATGGTGTGGCGACATTAGTGCCAACATAAAAACAAGCACGTAAGCGCGAAACAAATAGTATTAATCTGCACAAAGCAAAACATCGCGCCGTTGTATGACAGCGCGCCCACAAAATTTTCGCGGCAATCCATTTGCCGCGAAACAATCGAGGACCGAAGTATTTCGGGTCATCTCGACACAGTCCGACTTACGTCTTTAACGCGACTGCACGACATACGTGCTCGTGTACAAACGTTAGTTTTCGCGCTCGCTGCTTGCCTTCATACCAAAATCCTTCTGAACTATAATATTGTAACATTGAGAGAGTGTGTGTGTGATTAAAAGTGTACGTCGCAAACAATATCTTTCATTGACCCGTACACCGCTCAACGGCCACAACGCAACCGTCATCACACCACCATCACATCATCGCCACCTCCTCAAATGGTGACCCCGACGTGATTTGAACACGCAACCTTCTGTAGGCGGGCGTGTACCGTCTTTGTTGATACGGTAGCCGAGGAAAGTAACCTCGTCGACGCCGAAAATGCTTTTTGATGCATTTACTACGCAGCCATAGTTGACCAAGCGCTGGAAAACTGTACGCAGGTGTTCCAGGTGGTCTTCTGGTGTCTTTGAAAAGACCAGTAGGTCATCAACATAGGCGTAGCAGAAATCGAGTTCCCTTCATGACCTTCGGTCTTCGAAACGCAGGACAAACGTTCCAGCGTTTCATTGACGAAGTCATGAGGGGACTCGATTTCTGCTACGCCTATGTTGATGACCTACTGGTCTTTTCAAAGACACCAGAAGACCACCTGGAACACCTGCGTACAGTTTTCCAGCGCTTGGTCAACTATGGCTGCGTAGTAAATGCATCAAAAAGCATTTTCGGCGTCGACGAGGTTACTTTCCTCGGCTACCGTATCAACAAAGACGGTACACGCCCGCCTACAGAGAGAATCGAAGCTCTGCAAAATTATCCCTTGCCGAAAACCGTGCAAGGACTTCGCAGATTCTTGGGCATGATAAACTTTTATCGCCGATTCCTCCCAAAGGCAGCAGAATTGCAAGCTCCGCTCATAGATGCCCTAGCTGCATCCAAACTCAAAGGACCCAAGCCAGTTCCATGGACGCCCGAACTTGAACTCGCGTTTCAGAAGTGCAAGGATAGCCTCGTGAGTGCTACTCTCCTTGCTCACCCAGTCAGCGACGCTAAACTGGGACTTTTCACTGACGCCTCTTCAGTTCACGTGGGATCTTGCCTCCAACAGAAGATAGGCAACCAATGGCAGCCTTTGGCCTTTTTCAGTAAGAAACTTACTGACAAACAATCACAATGGCCCGCGTACTATCGTGAACTCCTCGGGGTATACGAAAGCGTACAACACTTTCGCTACCTGCTCGAGGTTCAACACGTGACAATCTACACGGACCACAAACCGCTCATCTATTCTTTCACTCAACGTCGAGAGAAGCTTCCTCCTGTTCAGCTCAACCAGCTGTCCTTCATTTCCCAATTCACAACAGACATTGTACATGTAAAGGGAGAGGACAATGTGGTTGCTGATACAATGTCTAGAATAGAAGCCATCTCTATAGAACAGAGTTTCACTGAGTTAGCGAAAGAACAATCCACAGATGCTGAACTGCAGGATGCCATTAACAATTCCTCCCTTAAATTGGAGAAGATCTGCATTCCTGGCTCCGATATTTCCATCTACTGCGACACATCAACAGGAAAGCCACGACCATATGTAACACCATCCTTCCGCCGTAGCTACTTCAACCAACTGCACAACCTCAGTCACCCTGGTGCGAAGACTTCTGCGCGCTTGGTGGCGGAGCGCTTCGTTTGGCCGGCAATGAACAAGGATTGTCACAGATGGGCACGTGAATGCCTGCCGTGTCAACGCAGCAAAGTGTCGAGGCACACCGTAACACCCTTAGGTGGTTTTATTGCCCCGACCAACCGCTTTCGCCACGTCCACATAGACATTATTGGACCGTTGCCTTCCAGTAAACGCTACCAATATTGTCTAACAGCTGTGGACAGATTCACCCGTTGGCCAGAAGTTTGGCCCATGGTCGGCATCACCGCAGAAGAGGTGGCCGAAACATTCACAACGGGATGGATTGCTCGTTTCGGGGTTCCTTCCATCGTAACCACGGACCAAGGCCGACAATTCGAGTCTGCATTATTCCAGGCTCTTCTAAAGCAATGCTCAGTGCTTCGCTCACGCACCACCAGCTACCATCCATGCGCAAACGGTATGGTGGAGAGACTGCACCGCCAGCTCAAAGCAGCCCTCATGTGCCATGGAGGTACATGGTGTGCTGCCCTACCACTGGTGCTCCTGGGCCTGCGAGCCGCTCTAAAAGAGGACTTGCGAACATCGGCCGCTCAGCTCGTGTACGGGGAACCACTGAGGCTACCCGGTGAATTTTTGAGTCCCTCAATTGGGAACAGCACATTGGAAGATGTGTACAACTTCACATCGCAACTACGGAACCACATGGCTGAACTCAAACCAGTCACTGGATCACATCATTCCCAACGTCGGCCATTCATATTTAAGGAATTACACGACTGTACTCATGTGTTTCTGCGGGACGACTCTGGGAAACTAACAATGAAACCACCCTATACAGGACCCCATCCAGTAATTAGCAGGGATGATAAAACCATCTGCATTACTGTGGGGAACAGGGACATAAGAGTCAGTTTGGACCGTGTGAAGCCAGCGTTCATCGAGGGGGCCCAAATTTCTTCACCTCCCCTTCCACCGCTTCCGCTTCACGCTCCATCCACACCGCCAGCTCCAACCCCACCAACAACTCCGGCTCAGGCCAACCCACCACTACCTCCCAACACATCTTCTCCACATCCCAAGTATGTCACTCGCTCGGGACGTCACGTTCGTTTCAAGACGCCCGTGGATGTGTAGTATATGTAAATATTTTAGACATAAGTTTTTTTTTATATTGTAAGCCTTATTTTGTTATTTGTTGGGGGTACTTTTCTCCGTGGGTGGGTGGTGTGGCGACATTAGTGCCAACATAAAAACAAGCACGTAAGCGCGAAACAAATAGTATTAATCTGCACAAAGCAAAACATCGCGCCGTTGTATGACAGCGCGCCCACAAAATTTTCGCGGCAATCCATTTGCCGCGAAACAATCGAGGACCGAAGTATTTCGGGTCATCTCGACACAGTCCGACTTACGTCTTTAACGCGACTGCACGACATACGTGCTCGTGTACAAACGTTAGTTTTCGCGCTCGCTGCTTGCCTTCATACCAAAATCCTTCTGAACTATAATATTGTAACATTGAGAGAGTGTGTGTGTGATTAAAAGTGTACGTCGCAAACAATATCTTTCATTGACCCGTACACCGCTCAACGGCCACAACGCAACCGTCATCACACCACCATCACATCATCGCCACCTCCTCAATACCTAAGTATTTATAAAAATAATTATGTGTGTAGGTAATTACTTTAGAATTAAAATTAAATCAAAAGGTTTTATTATACCTAACTCTAACAAACACATTCCTACACGAAATTTAAGCCTTTTTCTTTCTTTGACTGAACAAATGCTAAGATTAAATACTTAAACCAGTTTCAACCTCTTGCTCTCCAAGTTGGTAATTCCTAAGACTATATACATAACTATGTTATTAGTATAAGATCAAAATTCACTGCTAGATTTGGGCGTTAACTAACACTTTTAGCCTTGATCATGCAAACTTAAGGGCCTACCTACCAAATTGAAATCGCTCTCTGGCTCTCGCATTACCACACTTTTGAAGACATAAATTCAGAGAATTTACGTACGATAAATCCGTATTATACAAAACTTACCTTAATTACAAATGTTTCACAAAAAATTCTATTTGGTTTCGTATACATTTCTACAAATAAAAAATAATTCGAATCGAATCAATATTTTATTGTGAAACATTCGTAATTTTTGAAGTGATAACTTCTTATGGGAGGGTAAAACGCTTCGTTACGTAACGCGTTACGGCGCCAGTCTGGCTCCCCTTTCTCTCACGCATACGGCAGTGACAGGCAGGCTAAGTTATCACTTCTGTTGGGCGTCCCGAGATGTACACTTTTTTTTTGTATTACGTTTTTTGTAATACGCATTTGTCGTATGTAAGTTCTACCCATAAAACTGACTCAACTAGCTAAGCTTGTGGATATGCATTATACAATGACATGACATGAAATACATCGTGTTAGTCTGACGATTTACACTGGTTTTAATATCGATCTTTTATTCCTTACATTTGTTTGAACCAATTGTTTACCTACCTATTATGGGTTGGCTGATACCGCCCATTTCAATTTCGTTTATTGATACAATGTCAGCAACTGTAATAAAACTAATAGCTATTATATCAATACTTCTAATGGGTGAGGTGAAAAACGGTCGATACTTGACCTCGCATACGGAGTAAATGCCCAAGCTAGACCGGACGGCCTTGCCGGAACTTTTTATGTTGTGAATAAAGGAAATATTCAAACGCCAGAACGTTCGATTATGAAGTAGACGACGGTCATGGAGTTCTTTAGAATAGTCTGTGCCTAGGGCCGGGACCTGTATCAAAGTGTGTTGTGGGCCCCAAAGAAAGGGACAAAATACTCGAATTAAAAATAATAATTATAGATTGCTTGTAAGTTATAATTCATACTCAACGATAATGGAGTAACTTAAATAAACAATTCAAATCAAAGATGCATTTGTCTCAATTTTTTTTCGGAAAACTTATTTGTCAAATTTAGCAATTATTCTGAAAAATGTCATTAATTTTTAAAAGATTGTAGATCACATTTTAGGATTTTTCGGGGCCCCTGCGGCCTGGGGACCGGTATCATTGGCTTACACTACAATGCACATCTCTATTATGCATGGACGTCACTATTCCCTCATAGAAAGTTTCGTGGTTATACTGGGTTCACTATCTAATAATTAAATGTAATATCTAATATGTAATTAAATGTAATATGTAGTCTAATAATTAAAGCACTTGTAATATGAAGAATATATTTAATTCATCCACACGGACGGACCTCAATATGAAGAAAAAAAATACAAAGTGCAGGAATGGGGAAAGAATACTGATTCCTATAAAGACGGGACCTGTCGTAAGAGGGGACTAAATAACCCACTGCCAGGTGATAGGGCATTTGCTCTGGATAGCATCACAATCTTTAAACCAAGACTTACAACATGTCGCCACAAAAATATAGAGATTGAAGACAATACACTGTCACAAGACACTCTTTGGGATAGAACCTACCTGTGCTACTTCTTTAGTTCTTACTAGCGACCCGCCCCGGCTTCGCACGGGTGCAATATAAAAACATAGCGGCCCGCTCCGTCTTTGCACGGGCATCACTACATAGAAACCTCTAAAATTGCAATGTTGCCTTAGTATTATACATATAAACCTTCCTCTTGAATCACTCTATCTATTGGAAAAAACCACATCAAAATTCGTTGGGTAGTTTTAAAGATTTAAGCGCACATAGGGATATAGGGACAGAAAAGGCGACTTTGTTTTATACTATGTAGTGATAGTGATAGTGAAGACAAGGCATAAAGATATTGAAACTTCCACAGCACTATGGTCGCCATCTTGATGCAAATTCATCAACGAGCAATGATAGTTTTTAAAGTTAGAGTGAGATGGGAGACGCTGTTCGATTTTGAAAGCGAATATCTTCATACCATGGAGGATATTATATTTCCATGTCCCTTCCTAAATCAACTCAAATAATTTATTTGTTTAAAAGATGGTTAGTAAGAACATTATTGACAATATGTTATTCCTAATCTCCTCATTTTTATAAATCTAAAATAAAACCCATCTGGATAAATAAACATGAAGATTTTATAAGAGTTTCATTTTTTCAGAAGTAGCTAGGTAACCCTAAAAAGCGTGACGACATAGTATAGAATAACATGAATCTATTACACCAAAGAATGTTTGGAACTCATGGCGTTAGGCCAACATTTCCCGTAACGTTCTCCAACTCAAAGAGATATAAATGACCAAATA
This sequence comes from Dendrolimus punctatus, assembly GCA_012273795.1. NCBI lineage: Eukaryota > Metazoa > Arthropoda > Insecta > Lepidoptera > Lasiocampidae > Dendrolimus > Dendrolimus punctatus. Next base: position 4,668,986 of record CM022535.1, on the reverse strand, counting down.
TTTCAAGCTATATTCCACTCTACCACTTTGAAATAAAGAATGTATTTGTTGACTACATCCCATAAGGTCATTTCGTGAATAGATAGGTTTATTATGTAATCTGCAAGTTCAATAAACTGTTTATAGGACAATGTTTCCATTGCAAATGAAATACGCCCGTGTGGGAAATCAAGAATCGAGAGTCAATTCATTCATTAGTATTTAATCATATTTAATTAAATGATCTTTAGAACTAAATAAACATTATAGAGTCGTAAAGCAATAAAAGTACATATTCTTTAAAACAAAACCAGTTTTACGATATTGTTACAAGCTGTGAGCCTCGAATTAAAATGCCGTTAGAATTACTATACACTTTATTAGAACTATACAAATACGTATAACACAGATACAAATAGAACCGAACACAAGTCCAAATGTAATGCAGAAGGTCGTAATTCCATAAAACGCTTAAAGTTCGTCACTGTTATATTCCCGATTGTAGTACATACGTCTTGCTTCGCTCGTGGTTATCGCTCGACTGCGTAAATTATTTTTAATCCCGCCTACCTCTGTTTCTAATTGGGGCAAAGATCTTAGGTATTTTTTTATTGTTATTTTTGAGATAATTTGTCTGTGTTCTTTAGTTAGGCTCTCTTTTCTTTTCTTATAATATAATAAAAAATGATCAAGTTGGCGGTAGGCTAAATAAAAACTTTAATAATACTCATTGACACATGACATCTTTGCGTTTTGTCTACCGTGATCAGGGCTACTGAAAAGTGGCCGAAATAAAATATTGCGCTTAAAACTGTTAAAACGTAGTTTTATTATGCGGACTAGTCGCGAAAACTTAAGAAAATACAATCTTACATTCTAATACATTTTGAGCAGAATGAATGACCTACATATTTATTTATATAATAGCAGCCCATAAATGTCCCACTGCTAGGCTCGGGCCTCCCATTATAGGGGGGGAACGGACAGTGTACCTCGGTTGTCTCGATGTGCAGGTTGCATTATGATGTTTTCCATCACCGTTGTTAGCATGTGATAATTGTAACAAATGCACATTAGGTCCGAAAACTGCCTATTTGGTGCATGCGTTCCGGTCAGTATCGAACCCGCGCCTTTAACTTTGGGACGCGTAGGTACGCTAGCCATTACCTACACTACCACAACTATTAAACTTACTCGCAGGGCTTATTTGTGGGGGTACGTGGGGGCACGCAGTGCCCTTAAAGGAAATTTCGAAAATATCGAAAGTTGCCATAAAAACTGAAAAATGAAAGAAAAAAATGTAACCCTTTGCCAAAAAAATTTGATTTTCTAAAATAAGTCAAATTATCCAAATACAAAATCATAGACAACATACATACAAAAAGCTATAGACTTACAACTTCCGAAAATTGACGTGACCCCAAAAAAGAAGTGACAAAAATGGCCTGCTTACTCGTATTTATATAAAATGGATTAGAAAAATGGTTGACCTGTCAAAGGCAAAACTCAGGTACACATCTTTTGGTTGAAGCTCAAAATTCCCCAAACCGGTCCTAACTCATCATAATTATGACCGGTCTTAGGGAATTTAAAATAACACGGCAAATTGTTCAAAAATATCGCTTGTGGTGTAAATTTTAAATAATAATTTAAATGCTTATGCTACTTTTGAGGAAAATGCATTTCAATTGTTTATTACCGGGAAGCTTCTGCCACCATAATTATTATTGGATATTTGCAACAATCCGGTGGTTCGGGCATGTGGAAAGAATGTACGATGAAAGAATGACTAAACAGATATACAATGCAAAAGTGGATGGATGCAGAAGTCGCGGAAGGCACGACACACCTTCCATGATCAAATTGATCTTGTATTAGCAGAAGGTGATGTCAGGAGCCTTAAGAACAGACGAGCGTGCATGACAAGAGCTATGAATGTCAAAGAAGCAAGTGAGGTGTGTAAGAATAAGCCTGTATGGCGCTCTGTTGTTCGTGCTTACCCGCAAGGACCTGGCGTCAAGTTATGTATGTATGTATGCAACAATAAAGTGTGCTACTCGTGTTGTCAGCCTCTAAGGAGGACTAGACCCTGAGCACTAATGTCGAAAGAAACGCGAGATTATTATGGTAGCATGCTTTAAATTAGTGATGGTAGCCCACCTGGATAGATGGACAGATAGTTACACTGGACTCCGTTGTGAAAGAATGCCTGGTCCTCAAGATCTAGTGCCATCTCTTATCATACGAAGCTCAAATTCTTTTAATGAAATAGTATTCGCCGTTGATATTGCGAACATCCGTAGGTGATGGTAACATAACTTTCCATGAGCTAGTCATTCTGCTGGTTTGCCAACTTCGCAAAACAAAATAAAACAAAGATCATTCCCAAAAGACTGGTCTCGTTGCCTCGTTGGATGGCATGTGGTGTTATGTTGACCATGGCAAAAGGCGATGGAGGGAACACAGCAGTTTTGTGGGTATTTCGGAGACTACTCCACCTAATCACTCTCCCAAAGTCCGAGCATTTCATAAATTGGATTTTGTCTCTGACAAGAAATATGCTATATAGTCAAGATGGCAAAGTCCGTCAGTGGGGAATTCTATACATCTTTAGTTATTTCCGTGTTTGAATAGTTATGACAACAAATCAGTCGGTGAAGTTATTGAATTCTGTCTTCCAATTAGTTATTAATTGACTATACTTGTTCATTCGCTAATTAAAAGTATATTATTCTCACAGCTCAACCCTCAACACACAGTCCCAACGCTCGTGGACGACGGATTCTCAATCTGGGAGTCGCGTGCCATCATCACTTACCTCGTCAACAAATACGGAAAGACCACCACCTTGTACCCCGAAGAGCCTAAAGCGAGAGCCCTTGTCGACCAGCGCCTGTACTTCGACATCGGCACGCTTTACCAGAGATTTGCTGATTTCTTCGTAAGTTTATTATTTAGTGATTTATGTTGACTTTTCGCACCTTTGAAGAAAAGATTTGCCAAACAAAAATATTAAATTCTATAGCAAATAGAATAAAAATATATCGCTTTTTAAAATATGTATTTCGTGTTGGACTGTTGTGTTTATCCAAATGATCACGCTGTTTCTTCAAACTTTTATCTTTACCTTGAACAAATACGGCTCAATTGGTTATACACACAATACTGTATTTAATAAGCAAAATAGGAAAATTTTCGCAATGGAAAATTTTAAAGCCGTATTACTCGGAATTTAAAAAATAATCATTTCAGAGATTAGATACTCAATTTTAGTCCTAAAAATGCTGCAACTCTTCATACTAAATTTCTTAAAGAAGTGTTAAGTATAAATTAGGATATTTTTGTAATATTATTTTCATAAAAAAAACATATAATGTTCAAGTACATAGCACATGGCATGCTTAATACAATACTGACACTATCCAAAAACTTGGACTTTACAGGAGAGCCGAAAAAACGTGTTTTTAAGCATGAAAATTAGTATTATTACAATGTATTCCTAGTAAATATTTCTGTTACTTTTAAACAGTCAAAGTTAAGTGGCAGTTGACCAAATTTCGGATAGTATTGGATTATTATATTGTACGCCCTTTAAGACCACGGGGCATAAAAATGGCCCGGACTATTGGAGGGCTTGTGTCGGCCATGGAAAGGCCAACACGCAGAGGCCCCTTGGCAAATTTAATGTAAATGGCCTTGACAATGGCCAGAGATTATCCCTGTCTACACCATATAGTAATGCACCCAAGGACAAGCCCCGGCCAGTGTAGGACTATTGTGGGAAATGAGAACAGAAAGTCCAGGCTATTGGGGTGAACTACTGGTGGAACTAGGAATCTGGGCCTATGGGGACTACGGCGTCTGCCCGTCGCCACTCACTGCATGACCCTCTAAAAATGCCGTGCAAGATTGGCGAGGGATGACATGGGTGTAATTGGCTAAGGGGTGTGGAGAGGTGGGCTGCAGGCTACCTCGGACGTTATGCCATTTAACCCCTAGCTTCAGTGTTAGCTCTAGTGTACTCCACTCTGTGCCGGCTGGCTAAGGCAATCACGGAGGCGGGTCCGAAGTGTCGTTGTTACTCACCTAAGCCTTTGCCACAAAGCCCCCTTGCGGGTTCAGTATTGGATTATTATTATATAATTATTGCGATGTGCAAAGAAAACTAAATGATTAATTAAGCTATCTTAAAAATTACTTCATAATAAAATAGTAATATGATATACAAATATACAATAAAAAGTTTGAAATTAATAAGTTAGTATAAGATTTCCGTAACAGGTGTATATCCAATTTCAAGTAGACGACCTATGCCCAAGGCCATAAAGTGATCAAATTAAGTTACTTAGTTTGTATAACTGGAATTAAATCAATTTCCAGTATCCACAAGTGTTCGGTGGCGCTCCAGCTGATAAAGAGAAGCTGGCCAAAATCGAGGACGCCCTCCAGCTTCTGGACAAGTTCCTCGAAGGGCAGAAGTACTGCGCGGGTTCCAGCCTCACTGTTGCCGACTTGAGCTTAATTGCGAGTGTGTCGAGCTTCGAGGCTTCACCTGACATCGACTTCAAGAAATACGCCAATGTTAAGAGGTAATAATTTCATACAAACACCATAAAAATTTTGAGTTTGTTCAGGCATCAGTGGCCAAGTTCCAGTTTTTCCTTCAAGGCCGACAGCACATTGGCAACACCGCTGGTATTGCTAATGCCCATAGGCAACGGTAACCACTTTCCATCACAGTTGGGCCGTCAGCCTGACTGCTAAGCTTCAACAATAAAAACATATAATATTATTAAATCTAAAAAATGCCGTTTCTATACATTGAAGCATTTAAAAAAAACAATGGAATAGACTATATACAAAAGAGAACACGATACCATTTTTTTAGATTTCTTCTTTTGTCGGTTTGTTTAATTGTTTGATTCACGTAAAAACTACTAGACCGATTTCGATGCAGTTGTCGCTTCGACAACCAATTCTTAGACTTGAAATCTGCGCTACTTTTTATCCTGGGAATTTTTCTAGGAATGATTTAAAATGGCCAGAAAAAAAAATCGATATCCAATGTGATTGTTTCACTGGTCGATAGTGCTCTTTGGTGGCGGTTATTATAGAAATAATGCTTAATGGGAGGCGAGGGCCAGGAGTATCATCATACAGGGTTTACCTAGTTTGGGCTCCTGTCCTTCCCATTTTGAAGTTTCTGAAATTTTTGTACTCTATAAATTTTGTTTTTTCTTTTTGTGGAAAATAAATAAATAAGTTATTATTATTACATTTTCTTATCCCGGGAATTTTCGCGGGAGTGGTTTGTAATTGTTCAGGTGCATAAAAGTTAGCTTATTCCAAGACAGATTTCACGCAAACGATAACTAACATTCTTTTTTAAATGCCTCAGTACTTTGTATCTCGGGAATGCCGCGGGAATTTCAAGTCAAGCATAGCGAGTCGGGCATATCCTAGTATTATATAAGAATCGTAGAAGAAGAAATCTAATGACTGCAACCATAGCGCCAGCAATACGTTCTTGGTTTTTTTTATTGAAAATCTCCATTGAAACTTTCAATCATTTTTTTTATTAAAACATATATTTTAATTTGAACTCAGTCTTAAATTAAAACTCCTAATTAGCTCCATATTAACTTTGTGACTGTCATGATTATAATAAAATAAACTGTTAAAAAGTTATTTGACTCCAATCTATTTTTTAGTTAATTTATTGACTATAGCGCCATCTATGAGTGAGGGTATAATAACTTTCTTGCTGTACTTGCAGATGGTACGAAACAGTGAAGAGCACCGCACCAGGTTACCAAGAAGCCAATGAGAAGGGTCTGGACGCCTTCAAGGGTCTCGTCAACAGCATGCTCAAGAAGTAAAGACACTCTCAAAGCATTCCCAAAAGCCGTCACATTCACAAAAGTTTTTCAAACACTGTTTTCAATATTTATAAGTTCTAGTTTTTAAGGCACTATTAAAAAATAAATACACAATAAATAAAATGTGTTTTTATTCATTTTCTAAAGCTTTTTCATGTTTTAACCTTGCCTAAACATGGGTATAATGTTTCCAAGCTATAAACCACTCGCCTTTCAAATTCAGGTTTCAAATCGTAACTGAATCTTGGGACGGGAACTATTTGGCAGCTTTCGGGCCCAATGTGTGTAATATACATGTTACAATTATCCCATGCTGAGGATGAAGGAAAACATTGTGATGAAACCTGCACATCGAGATGGTCGATATGCAAAACTCTCCAATCATTTGGATATTAATAATTTATGCGCCCTATGTGTTTCTGATAACGGAGAAATATTAATCTGCCGGTTTGCATTGTTGGGTTTGCCATACGAAGGGGTTGAAAATGAGAAAAAACAAAATATTTGAGCTTATCAGATATTCAGAAGGGATGTTAAGTAAACCCTAAAGGAACTCCTATTCAAAAGACTAACGATTTGGACGCGACCAAAAGTCATGAGCGATTTTAGAAAAAACAAAAAAAATATCATAATATTGACCTGAGTAAAGCCTTTGATCTAGTGACCATTATAAATTATTGGCGAAATTACATAATATGGAATACAATGAAGTGCATTAGATTGGTGCAAAAGTTACCTTAAAAATGTCCAGAAACAATTAATATGCAAGACTGATGATCTAAATTAGTAGCCTGTAGACACAGACTAAAAACCTAACTCACCTGGCGTACCCCAAGGTACTGGCACCTATTATGAACTTATCTCTTGTTTTTAATAATTTCATTTTGTGACAAATTTGAAATTATTGTAGGATTATTATTTCGGTTTTGTGGTCACTAGTTTGCAGTATTCTTATTTTGTTTTTAAAGAATAAGGAAATTTAATATTTGCACACCCAATGGGTAATTCCATGTTGAATTGACTATAATTTAAGACCTCTTTATCAATGTATGTACCATGTCATAAGCAAATAAATTCCATTCCATTTCATTTCATTACAATCCAAAGATCAAAATCGTACTTAATTCCCACGACTTTTCTTACTTAGTAAAAACCGATAGAGAATTAACCAACAGGGCACAACACTATATATTTTTCAGCTCACTAGTTGGGGATATCCCTTGATCGTTAATGACCCGAAATAAAAAGAACACTATTACTTGAATGAGCCCGGATTATCAAAATCCTACCAACGCTATGTCAATATCTTACAGATGGTAAATACAATGTTACTCTAATGATAACCGTGCTCCGAATCACAATTGGTGAACCAATGTAAAAAGTGGATGATGAATGTAGAAGAATACTCACACTTATAAACAAAGTAGATGTAACTCTTCCTCTAAATGAATTTTGGGCAGAAATATCAACTATATGATGATGAATATATGATGACTGTCACGAAATAGCAAATTTTACTATTCTTTACTCACTCAAATGCTGGCTGTGAACGGTGCTCCAGTCTGCAAATCTGATAAACCAAGATTCCAAATATACTCAGTAACGAGACCTTGAACGGCACACTTATAGCAAAATGACTTCTAAAACGCTGTTATTGTTGGATGTTGTGTAATTTTTCATTCTCCTCCTTACGGAGATAATTAGTGTATATATTATGGCAATTTCATTATAATTAAAATATATTTTAATATACATAACTTTTTGTATCGTATCGTACTATTTTTTTGTAGTAACCTTCTTAAGGACAATACGACTTTTTATTTACCCACCGTAAGATGTACTACGATCTCGTTTCCGTCTGCGGTATCAGTTCATGTTGGAAAAGGCTGTCCAAAATTGTTTGGGAATGACTGCTCTATAGACAATAATGACAAGTCCGATAGCCGTTCCTGTTGACCCAGCAGTTATTCTCAAAAATGTTATTAATCTACAAATGATTGTGGATAACATTTTTATTTACACACTTTCGCGTTCTCACGGACTCAAGTAATGAAAAGAATACTGAAAATAAGACTTTTTTTTTTTTTTTATTGCAGGAGATCAGCAGACAGGCAGACGGCCCACTTGATGGACAGCGGTTACCATCGCCTATGGACATTTGCAACACCAAAGGTGCTACGAATGCGCTGCTGCTCTCTTTAGGGAGCCTGGAACCTGGTCACTAATGCCGGAACACAACTCAAGGTTGTTTTGGCGACATACTCTAGACCAGGGGTGGTCGCCATCCAGTCGGGCAAATGCCCTACCATCTGGCTGTGGGTTGTTTTGTCGCCTCTTACGACAGGCCGCCCGGCCGCAGGAAATTGTATTCTTTCTCCGTTCCTGCACGGATAAAGACTAAGACTATTGTAAACCGGTTAGGTTAGGTTCGTAGAAAACTAGGGGGAAGGGTAGAAGAGTGGCTCCGACCCAAAACAGTAAACCAGATGCATTCTTCATCGACAGTCCACGTATATCTCACAAGGTGGTGGTTCGCGGCCTAACATATTTTGGGTGCCCCTTATTCCCACCACGTGTTCAAGAGGTTTTACCGGAGGAGGCTTATGGGCCCTTCGTGCGTTTATTTTTCTTTATGTAGTAATTGCTGCCTTTGTTTGGTATGAACTAAGCATTTTAATTATACCCTTTTTAATATCCATTGTACCTGGATAACTTTTAAGTAATCGAGTAATCATGAATACCCACATATGCCAATTTTATCCATCCAATTTGTTTATTTCGATTTTTGCCCCAGCTACAGACTCCACGATGACGATCGTAATTTTATTCTATTGTAGAGACAGTTCGACTTTTATGTAAAATTCAAGCTACTTACGTTTATTTTTCTATCCACTCATGGAATTTAGCCTCACGCAACTCAGCGCTCTGCTACCATATTAAAGTAAAACGAATAAAGGCATAAATTGAATAATACGAGTATAATTGCAGCTTAGATGTTTTACTTGGAATAAAATATTTAAAAAGTGACACCATCATTTTGTTTTATTCTTTTAAAGATGTCAAAGGATATTCCTTTTATCTAAAGACGTTCCATAGCTTCACCTATAAGGAGTTCTGATATACAAACTCTAATACACAAATCATCATATCGTACTTCACACAATCCATATCTTTTTTGGTCTATCTTTACATTATACCCATACATCTTATCTCAGCTTAATTTTCTTCTAAATTTTTCAGTTACGGGTTGCACCTTTCAAAGATTCCCTTATGTAGGTACTCATTTCTCACCTTATCCATTCTTGTAACACCACACATCCATCTCAACATTCTCATCTCAGCTGAGTGGAGGCGTATGACCGATTTATACCTTTTAGTTTCAGTGGCATTAGTTTGTCGCACGTCACATCGGTTATCTGGCCCCACTCTAGCCATACTACATTTATTTTTCAAAAGAAAATATAGGAGCAGTAATAGCGTCCTGTCAACAGACGCAGATTGAGGTCCCTAAAGACCCTTTCTCGTCAGTAAAGCGCACAAACGCGTCAACACCTCTTCGACAGCAGACGATGGCAGAAGGTACCTTGGTCGCTCTAAAACCACGTTCTTCGGTAGACCGGAGTATTTAGAAACATTAATTGAAGCAGTACATGCGTTCAGCAAGTGCCTTCAGGTCACCAATGTAAATATACTTCATAGAATGTCTTATCTACTGTACGTACTTGCGACTTGCGAAAGGAAAATTTTATGAATGCCTATCCTATGGGAACCGTTTCCCACCATACCGTATATATGAATATTTTTATTTCCTCGCAAGACACTGTGGCGAAACAAACCTTTTCGCCCACTGCCTGGCAAGCGGAATTTGTTGATTATTGACAACTGATATGTCACATTAGATACAGAGAAAATTCGTTACTAAAACGTACATAAGATATATAAGACAATATTAAAAAATATAGGTCCTAAGAAACGGGAACAAAAAAGTTTGTAAAATGAAAACTACTGGGCCAAACTATGTTCAATATGTAGAGGACCAAATGGCAACTATTCCGCACCAAACTGAAGAATCGCGTAAATGGAATCATAAATCTTAGCGCAATCGCTGTACATACATTTAAAAAAAACATACCCGCCAAGTTGTGGACCTCTTCCTTTTGGAAGTCGGTTGAAAATGGTCAAAATCAACAATAAGTCTATATAAAATCTATGACGAGAAATCTTAAGAATAAAGTCAGAATTAAAATGGTTATTGATTTCTGGATGAATTTAAATAATTAACAACATAAAAAACTTATCTGACGATAAATTTAATAAAAATAACTAAATCTAAAAATTTAAACTTAAAAATTTAAAAAATAACAATTAACCTTTAACACTTAATACAGATTATCATTACATGAATGAAAATATAATATTATTACAATTCTTCAGTCAACCGTTGAGATTTACTTTTTTTTAAGTTTAGCCAAAAATCCTTTAAAAGCGTCTAGTCCTTTCTGGTTAGCTTCTTCGTAGCCTGGTGCAATAGTTTTCACCAGTTCCAACCACCTGATGAATGACAAAAGAAAACTTTAATGTACTATAATAAATAATTTAGCTATAAGGAGTTCCTAGGAACTTTGGCAAACTTCATGTCGCAGACAAACTGTTAGAAAGTGGCTTACGCTAGTTTGGCCTCGTTTTAAACTGATATATTATATGATATAAAGATATTATCTTGATTAATAACGTATACATAATATATTTAATTCTTTAAATACATAGATATGTAAAAAAGAAAATATTTTAGCTCTGGCGACCTCCACTCCGTGCCGGCTAGCTAAGGCAAGCCCGGAGTCAGGTACGAGGTGTCGCTACTCACCTCAGGCTTCGCCACAAAGCCCTCTTGCGAGATTATTATTATTATTATTTCTACAAAAAATGTATTTGTTTTGATTTGATTTGATATTAGACGGTTCATTTCTATCTTTCAATTTAGATGAATCAACCAAAGTGAAAGTAAAGTAGTAATATCAGCATTATGGATACCAGTTGGGTATATGGGGAACCAACGTATAGCAATTCCGCCTCCACTAGGCTCTGGTTGAGAAAGGGCAGTCCTAGGAAATACTGACTTTTTTGAAGAGTAACGCGCGCACCAATAGTCTCACAGTAACGATTTTTGAAGTGATAATGGATAATAAACCGCTTCGTTACGTAACACGTTACGGCGCCAGTCTGTCTGGCTTCCCTTTCCCTAACGCATACGGTAGCGGTAGGCAGGCTACTCCTCTCTCACTGCAGTAACCCATAGCGCTAGCCGTATTTCGAACAGACACTTACCATATATTTATATATTAATAGCTGTCCCGGCAGACGTCGTCCTGCCCGGTAAAAAATAGGGGTTGATCGTAGGGGTTGAAAATTTAGGGTTGTATGTATTTTTGTATGTTGTATCATAAAAAAATAGAAATTAAAAAGTTTGTCTAAAAAATAATAAAAAAATTTAGGGGTGGACTACCCCTAACATTTAGGGGGATGAAAAATAGATGTTGGCCGATTCTCATAGATACCGGATAAGCACAAAAAATGTCATCAAAATCGGTCAAGCCGTTTCGGAGGAGTATGGCAACGAAAACTGTGACACGAGAATTTTATATATTAGATATATATTTATGTATATTATTAAACATAACGTCAAGTCATAACTTAAGCTATTCTCAAGTTAAACGATTCCAACATGATTAGTTTAAGTTATCAATTCTGTCGGACGTCCAGAGACGCACACGTTTTTTATTGTTGAAATGCAAAAGACAGCTCACCTAATCGGAAGTTGTTAACGTTATTGTCATTTGCAACATTAAAATACTTTGTGCCAGTTCCTAATGGCAGAATGTAACATGGCTACTAATGCCGAAACACAACTCAGGGTTGTTATGGCGTCATACTCTGGATCAGTTCCAACGGGCAAAAGTCAACGGACAAGCAAAGATGCCGAAGATCGCGCGAATCGGAAATATAAAGTGTAGGAAAGCGGAACCCGGTGCCGACACGGACGCTCTGAATGCAACCGGAACTCATAGATGAAGATAATGTACAAACATCTCTCATTGTCATACATCATCATCTACAAATTGACTCTACAGGTGATCAGAAGGCTGGTGCCTACCTCGGCCAACGGATCAGTATGGCGATCCAGCGAGGAAACGTAGCCAGCCTTCTGGGCACCTTACCAATAGAAGATGGTGATATAGGCTTAGTATTCTACTTATAGTCTTGAGGGACTATAGGTAGAATACAATACAAATAAGTTAAGTTTTCTTACATTGTATTCAATAGTATGTAATTTTATAATTGTTTTAATAAATAGAATAGATAATAGATATATATACCTATTATAATAAAGTGATAAAAAATGTACAAACATCAAAATCATGTCATTTTCTATATTCATCTTTTATTAATCATACATACTACGTAGACTCCGAAGTGTCCAGTCGTCCGCTAGCCGGATGACTAGATAATCTAATGGCTAGCGGATGAATATTCTTTCTCCGTTTAGCGGACGAGTAGTAAGATCCTATAGACTTATGGGTCAATTTTTCAATCAACAGTTTAATGTCGTCAGTGGAATCAATTATAACCTGAGCGAATTTAAAAATGAAACCAGACAACAATTTTATTAATCCAAGTGATATTTTTAGTTATTCCATGACATACTTTATTCATTTTTTAAGCTATTGCATAGCTTTTGTCGCCGGCTATGAGCGCGGCGACCTAATCCAGAAATTCCATAACGAAAATAAAACTTAACACCCCCCCACTCCGCCTACCATGTAGCTCGGCCGAGCGTTCGCTTAACGTGTACGTGTATATGGTACGACTGTACGAAGCTCGCACGGATCGAGACAAGCTGCTCCGAAATCGGATGAATACGTAAGCAGCTGTTTGTGTGAAAGTATATAGGTATATTGATGATAGGTATCTATCATAATAATATCCTTATAATGCCACACTCACCGCATGTGCTCCCTATAAGTATACATATAGGTATATATGTATACATAGGTGTACCTATGTATACATATAGGTATATATGTATACATAGGTGTACCTATGTACAAGAGTGAATAGCAGTTGCTGGTGAATAGCTGTACCCGTAAAATTTGTGTATAAAATGTTTTAAATATGAATAAACAAAATGAATTTATTAATGAAGGAAGTGATGAAAAAACAGTGAAAGAAAATGAGTGATAGCTTATAAATACGCACAAATAAAAAATAAATGAATAATTATAATTGCATAAGTTGATAAAAAATGCTATGCAATAGCTTTACCGCGGCAGTCCTCGAGTGCCACAAGGAGTTTTTTTTTGCTGGAGTACAGCAGACAGGCTGACGGCCTAATTGTGATGGAAAGTGATTGCCGTCGCCTATGAAAATTTGCAAGATGGTACTAATGTGCTGCTGGTCTCATAGATGGTACTGGAACCTGGACACTAATGCCGGAACACAGCTTAAGATTTTATGGCGACATACTTTAGAACAGGGGTAGCCATCCTGTCGGGAAAATACCCTGCCACCTGACAGTGGGTTGTTTTGTCGCCTTTTGCGACAGATCGCCTGGCCGCAGGAGTTGTTATTTCTCAGTTCCTGGACGGATAAAATTCTATTCTATGAATAACTTTTGTCTGCCAATTGAAAAATAGGCCCTGAATCAAACAAATTTGTTTTATACATAGACATTATATATAGACACTAGCTGTCCGGCAGACGTCGTCCTGCCGGTAAAAATAAGGTTGATCGTAGAAGGTGAAAATGAGGATGTATTTTGTATGTTGTATCATAAAAAAATAAAAAAAATTTGTCAAAAAATAAATTAAAAAAATTAGGGTGACTACCCTAACATTTAGGGGATGAAAATAGATGTTCGATTCTCATAGATACGATAAGCACAAAAAATTTCATCAAATCGTCAAGCCGTTCGGAGGAGTATGGCAACAAAACTGACACGAGAATTTATATATTAAGATAGCCCGCGTCATCCTCCGTGTAAATGTAAATTTTATAGACAGAGCGGGTCGTTAGGAATCCCACACGCCTTCCTTAGAAATGTCAAACTTATTTGTAATACAAAATACCCGTAACGCGCGTAACGCGCGTAACGCAACACATTAAAATTGCTTTGATATTGTCGTTGCCACGACGACGAATTTGTTAGTAGATGCAAGGCTGACGCTAATAGTACGCGATACGATCACTATCTTTGCAGCTGTATTCTTCTATCACTCTGGAACAGTACCTAATTTTTGCTAGTTTCGTATCTAGACTTCTGACAATGTGTAGACAAAATATTTAGCCATTCGTCATTAATACAAACGTTTCTTACTTACTTTGCAACGTTAGGATATGATGTCAAGCTAATCCCAACGGCATCTATGGTAGATACCGTTGCCACCAGACTGAGGTCTGCCAAAGTTAGTTCAGAACCCGCGGCGTATTTGCCGCCGTCCAAATAGTTGTTCAGGAAGACCAGCGCCTCTTGAAGCTGCTTGAACTGAGCTTCATCAGCTGGTGCTCCGGAGACTTGAGGATACTGTATTCAATTTCAATGTTGGTCAGTTATTGAACGTGCTACTTTGTATTACAGTATGGTGTTATATTGGCAGAGGAATAGGTCCTAAGAATGATATCGGTCCATAAATTAGCTCTGATAGCATAAGTAAAACTAAGTTATGTAAATGGTAAAAACAATAGAATTTAATTACCTTCACGGAACCCTTCATTGAGTATAAGATTGACATTTTTCAAAATATTTGATAGCTCTTTGAACCGATTTAAAAAAACTAAACCATAACTAAAAATAACCTCCTCCGGTTATTAACTCGTCTGTATGTCTTTTTTTGTAAGTTCGTTACTCGATTTCTCCGTGAAGCGATTTTCATAACTTTTCTTTTAATCGGAACGGTACCTATACTCCCAAATGGGTCCCATTGTCACCATGTCAGGATCTGATTAGTGGATCCTAGGGAAATCGATAGAAATCCTCAACTTGGTTAACCAACTTCTTTATTGCACTACTTCCTCAATTTTGGAGCGATTTTAATTTTTTTCCTTTATTCGTGAGTCTATACACCCGAGGTAGGTTAATAAGATCTGGTGAGTGGATTCTAGGGAAAGTAAGTAAAACTTATTAAAGAACGCCAAGCGCCTATATTCTTAGTAAAAAAACCTTGTATACGCGTGCCAGTATTACATTTTCTACAGGCGCTTAGAAATAGAAATTTCGGGAATACTAGAATAAATTTCATTCAATATTACGGACCAGTCAATAGAGGTGAAGGCATTCCTTACACCTATCTTCAGAATTACTTCTATGGCTTTATGGTTTATAAACGATCGTAAAGAATGCACAACTGCTTCGCAGCCTCGTTTGGGGCCGAAACCTAATTGTAGAGGTTGGAATTTAGGTCTTAATTTTGTTAGTGTGGCGACAACAGATCTCCGAGGCGATTCGTCGTAACGAATTGCCTACGGCGATAGGACTTACATTTTTTTGCTTTTTTGTCTGAAGGCGGTTTTGTTTTTGTCAAAAAAATCTACCTAGGATTTCGTTTTTGAGATTTCCTTTCTGTGTTCTTAATGAGGTAGTGCTACAAAAAAATACTACCCGCAATGGAATGAGAAATAGAAATCTTACGAAATATTGTGCAAATCTTGGATATAGCGTCCCGAGGTCGAAGTCCAGTCTTTGGTCCACGAGAGCCCTGGCTTTAGGCTCAGATGGATACAGAGGGTTCTCGCCGCCATATTTGTTCATCAAGTAACGACTGATCGCACGGGATTCCCATAAAACGAAGCCGTCGTCTACAATCGTTGGTAAAGTGTGTTGGGGGTTTATCTGAAAATAAAATGGTTTTATTTTATGATCTGCAGCAGTCTCCAGGTTGAGGTTTAGACATGTTCCAATTTATTAATTCATTGTAACCAGAAGTAACATGAAATACAGACTGTTGCCGTTATCAGATATATTTTAGTGCTTAACTCAATTTTGTATATCCCACTACCAAAACTGATACACTAATCCAAAAATATTTCCGAAGAAAAAAAAATGGGTGATAAATTTTCCATCAATCTGTAGATCCTGGTTATATATGGATATCTGCGTGTTTTCAGATAATTCTCATTATGGACATAATCGTCAACAACATGTATGCTCACGCATTTAACTTCTGCGCGGTTCACGCAATGACGATGAGGGGTATAAATTCAACTGCCTCCGGGCCAAACCGCATTACTGCACTGGGCGCCGTGCGACACCAAGATATAACTCATAGGTATAGAAGTAAAACGTATTTAGGCAGTTTAATGTGATTATCGATTAACTAAATTTTATTTAAAGGCGATTGTTATGCAAGCGGCTCTTAGGTATCGTCATATTTTGATAAATTTTAAGAAGCTAACGGATAAAGCTAGTTTATTGATAAGTTTTACCTTCAAAAATTCAGGTTTGAATTGCTCTCCTGCCATTATATTAAGCTCGTGCAAGTTGACCTGAATGTCCAGCGCTGCAGCGACTAAGCGAACTAGGCTGCATGGTGGCGATGCTTGGGTGTAGTATAGATCAATTATTATTGCCATATTCTATAAAATAAAATATAATCGCAATGTAAACAAGTCGGTCAATTTGATAAATTAATTACTTTAACCGGCCCGTATTAATAATGCCCGACGACCCGTAGTCCTTTAAAAATCATGTTTTGAGATAAATTTGTCACTTGGACCGGGCAGTACGAATACTTCCCTACTTGTAGCCGGACAATGTGATAAATTAGGTCACCGTTGATGGTGATTAAGATTTCGCTACAGGGGGGTGGGTGCGCGCCTGTTCCTACTCCTCAGCTGAAGATGCGGTAATTACTGAGCAGCCCCAATGGTGGGAGCTGGTGGCCTCTCCAGCGGCGCGTGGTGGCTACAATGGAGATAACTTTGTATTGTAGTGCTTATTTGCGCTGGATTAGCGGCTGCGGGTGGTGGCGCACCCATTACCCACTCTTCCATAATCTATTGCCGTAGGTGTGCAACTAGTTCCACCTCTTGAACAGCGGGTTAGACTCTTTTACGGCACTTCTCTGTATGTGGTCATTTGTAGGAAGCACCATGTGGTTTCTGGCACCTTGTGGCTTCTGATTCGTTTGTCGTCCCGTGGCCCTCAGTTGCTACGATTGCCCAGTTTCGGGAAAGCATTGAGGAGGTAAAGGGGCTTCTGCCCGCCTCCTTTCGGCCCTGGTGGATCTTTGCGGGCGGTTGTCCACTGGTTGCCAGGGTCTTATTGGTCGGGAGCAAGGTCTTCCTTTTCTTCCTTGACTTTTAAAAAACCCAGGGCAACGTCTAAAACACACTGCATGCACCTTGTCGCAGTTCCCGCAAGTCGGCTTCTTTTGGGTGATAATAGTTTCTGGATGAGCACTCAAATATTTGATAACGATAGCATTGTTGTCTGCCCTCGTCACCCAACTGGTTTCTTGCATACAGCCGGGCAAGGTCCTATTGGTTGAGATGACCAAGTGTCACGTAGAAGAGGCAGCCAAGTCTACCCCCACGCCATAAATGTGGCGCGCTGTTTCCACTAGGAAGTTCTTTTCTTTCAGCGTCCTCCTTATGTCCTTTGAATCGTCAAACCTAACCCAGACTAATTCACTGGTCGCGACCTACCACTGCCGCTCACGACTTTCGTATTTTAAATTCTATATAATTGACATATATTTCATAGATTCAAAGAGTATATTGAATATATCATAGATTCATTGAAATCTATCATAATGACATCTCTAAATTTTGTTTGCCAAGTTGTACAGTAAAAAACGAACAGAAAATTTATATTTTTACCTTTCAATGAGAATTACGTAAGTTATTACGTAAGGCTTATTAAAAGCCTTTATAGACAAAAAAAAACTAAAGTTCATCTATTTTATCATATTGTCCAAGCTAGTGTAGCCATTATTCATACTGGCCGGGTAAAGTGATTATTCATGCAGTTTTATTTATATTGCCCACTTGATACGGGCATTATGTATACAGACCGGTCATTATTCATAGTGATCGGATGTATCAATTGCCCGTAACGTATATATCCTGCAATTGTTCGTAAGATGCATTTCCGAAGAATATGTCGGTTTATTATTGTTAAAAAATGTCCTGTCACGGTCGCAATGTAATAAAATATCAAATTAACGCTAGCTTTGAAAACTCTAATTTATTAATATTAAAATATAATTTTATGAATTTCGAATTTAACGCTAATTACTAATGTCAAATTATACACTATGATACAAATATGGCGGATCTATTTCGAACGACTATAGTGGAAAATTTTATCACGTACAAAGCTCAAAATTTGAACCTAGCTTATTATGTACAAATGAATCAATTCATCTACGTAACTTAACAACAATCATCGGTGATTCATGTACGTGACTTAACAACAGTCACAGGTTGCGACAGCACGCTTAGCCTTAAAACTTACGAAAGCAAAACTTCGGGTCTGTCCAGGCTTAGAGTGATGACAGTTCATCTATGTATGTTGTTTACCTAATAGTCCAAGATCCCAATCACCCAAGACTTACGTGATTTTAGGAAAGTTGAAATTTTTAGGATCGGTAGTTTAACATAAACTTATAAAGGAATGGATACTCGTTAAGTTGAAAGCAGGGCCATTTTACATGTAGCAGGTATCAAAGGTGAAAAAAAACCATGCTTACTTACGTCAAAGTAGCAAGGCTAGTTTTTACATATGTCGTATATGATATTGTTGTAAACACAAATATACAGTTGCCAGACACTTCCGGAGGCCATAACTTTACAGATACATTAAAAAAATGTGGGAACTTACGTCATTTTAGGTAGGCTGAATTTCATATATTTTATCAAGTATGATATATTAAAATATTTTCCAATGAGCCAGCCAAGTCTGACGTACCAAACATCCTCCAAGACTCGTTAAGACTTCCGATGTCCGAGGAAGCGCGAGAGCATTCAAGTAAATTGAATATTATTTATATTTAAATTCGTCAGAGTGCTTCTCACTTGTACTTATACGCTTCAATATTGCTCTCGCGCTTTCTCACACAGCGCAACTCTTAATGAGTCTGGGAGAATGTTTGGCCCGTCAGATTTGTCTGGCTTCTTGGAAAATATTTAAAAAATATTATATTTGTTAATATATATAAAATTCAGCCTTCCTGAAATGACGTAAGTTCTCACTTTTTTTCAAGTGTCTGTCAAAAGTTATGGCTCACAGGAAGTATCTGGCAACTGTGTATCTTGGTTTATAACAATATCATATATAACATATGTAAAAACTGGCCTTGCTACTTTGACGTTAGGTAGCATGGTTTTATTCCACCTTTGATACCTGTTACCTGTAAACTGTCCCACTCTCAGCTTAGCGAGTACCCATTCTTTTCTAAGATTATATTAAACTAGCGTAAGTATTTCATCCTTCCTAAAATCACGTAAGTCTGGGGTCATTCGGATCTTACTCTATAAGGTTGGTCTCAAAGTACAGTATTTTAGGAGTCTAAACTATCTATAGTTCTAAAATTTATCAAACAAATTTTCTAACTGAATATGTAAAACATTGCTATTAAAAGCGTATAAGGCACAGATTAGCAGAAATTTGAATAAAAATTAAATGAAACAATAAATTGTTACAACTCACGTAAATATCGTGTTGTCGCTGATATCGCCGAATACATGTTTTTTTTTTTTTTTTTTTTTTTTTTTTTTAATTTATTGATGCACAAAACAAATTACAATCATTACAAAAACCATACTAAACTAAAATATGAACAAAAATCTGGATTGTAATCCACAAATAAGTGCATACATAAAATACTATAAATAGACTGATTTACTGATAACTAAATGGATTATAACTACTATTACTATTGTCTATATTACTATTATCTGTTTTATAAATATACTAGAGTTTACCCCGCGGCTGCGCCGCGGGTTAACCTCTAGTGCGTGTCTCTTGTTTAAAGAGCAAGTGCTACAGGTTATATTATATTACACTGTTTTTATGTATTTGCCCACGGAAGATTCACTTCATTCTATATCGCTAATTATATATACTATCCCCCGTCTATCTGTAAACAAAATAAATTACAAAACTTGACCAAAAAGGCCAAAATGGTCTAAATGACCAAAAGATCACAGTGACCGACATGGCTAAAATGACGGAATAGGAAAAAACGACCAAAAAGGCCAAAATAATCAAAATGGTCAAAATAACCAAAGAGGCCAAAATGACCAAAACGGCCAAAATGACCAAACAGGCCAAAATGACCAAATAGGCCAAAATGACCAAATAGGCCAAAATGACCAAATAGGCCAAAATGACCAAAAAGGCCAAAATGACCAAATAGGCCAAAATGACCAAATAGGCCAAAATGACCAAATAGGCCAAAATGACCAAAAAGGTCAAAATGATCAATAAGGCCAAAATTACCAAATAGGCCAAAATGACCAAATAGGCCAAAATGACCAAAAAGGTCAAAATGACCATATAGGCCAAAATGAACATATAGGCCAAAATGACCATATAGGCCAAAATGACCATATAGGCCAAAATGACTAAATAGGCCAAAATGACAAAAGAGGCCAAAATGACCAAAGAGGCCAAAATGACCATATAGGCCAAAATGACCAAAGAGGCCAAAATGACCAAATAGGTCAAAATGACCGAAGAGGCCAAAATGACCAAAAAGGCCAAAATGACCATATAGGCCAAAATTACCAAATAGGCCAAAATGACCAAATAGGCCAAAATGACCATATAGGCCAAAATGACCATATAGGCCAAAATGACTAAATAGGCCAAAATGACAAAAGAGGCCAAAATGACCAAAGAGGCCAAAATGACCATATAGGCCAAAATGACCAAAGAGGCCAAAATGACCAAATAGGTCAAAATGACCGAAGAGGCCAAAATGACCAAAAGGCCAAAATGACCATATAGGCCAAAATTACCAAATAGGCCAAAATGACCAAATAGGCCAAAATGACCAAAAAGGCCAAAATAATCAAAATGGTCAAAATGACCAAAGAGGCCAAAATGACCAAAAAGGCCAAAATGACCAAACAGGCCAAAATGACCAAATAGGCCAAAATGACCAAATAGGCCAAAATGACCAAATAGGCCAAAATGACCATATAGGCCAAAATGACCATATAGGCCAAAATGACTAAATAGGCCAAAATGACAAAAGAGGCCAAAATGACCAAAGAGGCCAAAATGACCAAAAAGGCCAAAATAATCAAAATGGTCAAAATGACCAAAGAGGCCAAAATGACCAAAAAGGCCAAAATGACCAAACAGGCCAAAATGACCAAATAGGCCAAAATGACCAAATAGGCCAAAATGACCAAATAGGCCAAAATGACAAAAGAGGCCAAAATGACCAAAGAGGCCAAAATGACCATATAGGCCAAAATGACCAAAGAGGCCAAAATGACCAAAGAGGCCAAAATGACCAAATAGGCCAAAATGACCGAAGAGGCCAAAATGACCAAAAAGGCCAAAATGACCAAATAGGCCAAAATGACCAAAAAGGTCAAAATGATCAATAAGGCCAAAATGACCAAAGAGGCCAAAATGACCAAAGAGGCCAAAATGACCAAAGAGGCCAAAATGACCAAATAGGCCAAAATGACCGAAGAGGCCAAAATGACCAAAAAGGCCAAAATGACCATATAGGCCAAAATGACCAAAAAGGTCAAAATGACCATATAGGCCAAAATGAACATATCGGCCAAAATGACCATATAGGCCAAAATGACCATATAGTTCAAAATGACCAAATAGGCCAAAATGGCAAAAGAGGCCAAAATGACCAAAGAGGCCAAAATGACCATATAGGCCAAAATGACCAAAGAGGCCAAAATGACCAAAGATGCCAAAATGACCAAATAGGCCAAAATGACCGAAGAGGCCAAAATGACCAAAAAGGCCAAAATCACCATATAGGCCAAAATGACCAAATAGGCCAAAATGACCAAATAGGCCAAAATGACCAAATAGGCCAAAATGACCAAAGACGCCAAAATGACCATATAGGCCAAAATGACCAAAGAGGCCAAAATGACCAAAGAGGCCAAAATGACCAAAAAGGCCAAAATGACCAAAATGGTCAAAATGATCAATAAGGCCAAAATTACCAAATAGGCCAAAATTACCAAAAAGGCCAAAATGAAAATTATCCCTTGTCCATCCTCAGTATTTAATTTACATACGTGCCGAATTTCAGCCAAATCGGTCCAGTAGTTTTTCCGTTAAAGCATAACAAACAAACAGACAAATATCATTTTATCCCGGAAACTATCCCATTTTTCGGGATAAAAAGTATCCTATGTTCATCCTCGGTATCGAAAATATATATATACTGAGTTTCAGCCAAATCGGTCCAGTAGTTTTTACCTGAAAACGGAACAGACAGACAGACAGACAGACAGACAGACAGACAGACAGACAGACAGACAGAGTTACTTTCGCATTTATAATATTAATAGGGATTAAGAGTCGTCGAGGATATTTTTTAAAAATTTACAATATTTATTGAAATTTGGTTCGAAAATATCAATATCTTTGCTGTTACCTGCCACCTCATTGTAATAACGAGCCATTCTGACAATGGGATTGAAGTATGATATATTGTTTTTATGGACTTCTAAAGCGAAAATATTAGTACTGTGAGATCTTCGGGCAGTAAATCTTATGTTGAAAGATATTTGAGAAATTAAATCAGGACAGTCAATTATAGAGTGTATAATTTTATATAAATAGATTAAGTCAAAATATTTGCGGCGGAGTGATAATGATTTAATTTGAAAGAGAGCTAGCCTGTCTTCGTAGTTAAGCTTATTACGTCCGGCCTTAAGCCTATATGTTAGAATTCTAAGACACTTTTTCTGTACTCTTTCAATCTCATCTATATGAACACCATAAAACGGGGACCAAACAGGTGTCGCATATTCCAATAAACTTCTTACAAGTGAAAAAAATAGATACAGTACAGAACGAGAAGTTTTAAATTCCTTAGTTGACCTAAGGACAAAGCCTAAAAGCTGGTTTGCTCTAGCGGTTATATATTGGTAGTGCGCGCGAAACGAAAGCTTATCATCAAATACTACACCTAAATCTTTAGCAGTACAGGATCTAGTTAATATACAATTGTTTAAGAAATAATTATTAATAATTTTATGACGCTTATTAGTAAAGGAAATCACAAAACACTTATTGATATTTAAATACATATGATTTGAAACACACCATTTAAATAAAGTGTGTAAGTCTTGTTGAAGTAGGGCACAGTCAGTTGGACTAGAAATTTTGTGAAAAATTTTTAGGTCATCTGCGTATAGCAGATGATTACATGCCAGATGTTCCGTTAAATCATTTACAAAAATTGTGAAAAGCAAGGGTCCGAGAAGGGACCCCTGTGGCACGCCTGAAGTTACAGTAAAAGGTGCGGATAAGTAACCTTTTAAAGCGACCAACTGACTTCTATTGATGAGGTAAGAGGAAATCCATCTATACAAATTACCATGTACGCCATATTCCGCCAATTTATAACATAGTAAACGATGGTTGACTTTATCAAAAGCCTTTGAAAAATCTGTATATACAGCATCGACCTGTCCTCCAAAAGCAAAGGACTTGCAGAGAAAATTTTTATAAACTAGTAGGTTACTAACTGTAGATTTATTTTTTACAAAACCGTGCTGATTGACGGAAATTATAGGTTTAAAATGGTTATACAGATATACATACACTAACGATTCAAAAATTTTTGCAAAACACGATAAGATACTTATAGGTCTGTAATTCTCGCATTTGGATTTGTCACCACTTTTGTGAATGGGAATTATATATGCAGTTTTCCAAAACGTAGGAAACACGCCATTCATAAGAGATTTGTTGAAGAGACTGCATAAGGGAGAAGACAAAAGTTTAAAATCAAGATACGATTAAATACAAAAAACAGGTAACCTTGAACATGAGTCATCATTATCTTATAGTTGTAGGGCGATCTAACTGTGAAGTCAAACCATAAATGGACAAGTCATGCTATCATCGTCCTTTCTTACATGATCGGGTTACATTCAATAGATTAACAGCATTGAAAAACAAACTAACATTTCGTTTAAGGCTCCTCTTCCCGGAAAAGGTCGAATGTGCATAAACGAAACAACTTTTCGTTGATAATTACTGATCAATAGTTTACCAAAAAAATTGACATAAATCTGCACGAGCATACGTGATATATAGCTTTGTTACGAAATCACCTCCAAATCATTGACATGAAACCATAGATAGATATATATATAACACTTTATTGTATATATATATATATATATATATATATATATATTAGGGTGATCCAAAAAAAAAAAATTTTTTTTCCAAACAGGCTCAAAAGTTTCTTTTGGGTTTAAAAAAATTTCTGTGAAAAGATGAGCCCATAATATTAATATTAAGATAGTCCCCATCGTATTTTTTTAATTCCCATAAGAATAACACAGGAAAAAAATTTTTTGCTTCTTCTGATTTTTGTACCGTTCAAACGACTGGTTGAATGATAAATCGCTGTTCCAATCTTTATAGAGAATTGAACGCTCTACAAAAAAGGTCTGATAACATTTTTTGATTTTGTGGAACACCGGCAGAGAGATTACACCACGATGAATAGTCATCATCAAGTCGAATGCGATGTCGGCGTCCATACAGGTAATTATGAAACCAGTCGATAACTTCAGGAGATATGTTAATAGCCTGTAGGATGCCGAGTAACACTTCAAAGTCAACATTATTAAAAGCACTACTGAAATCGAACAGCGACAGCACAGTTAGCAAGCCATTGTCCATACCATGCCGGATGTCATCTGTAATTTTAATGAGAGTATGTTGTTATGGTGGTGCTGTGGCCAAGCCGAAAACCAGACTGGTAAAGATTCAAGAGGGAATTACGGTTCAGGAAAACACTTAGCTGCTGATTCGAGGACTTTTAGCTTAACCATTTTACTTATCCAATTTTTATCCAAACAGGATAATAAAATATGTACAACTTTGTATACGAGAGACAAATAACTTGGTTTTGTTGCTTTTTCAAATAGTACTACGGTACACAGGCTCCTTCCAAATTGTCATGTCGTTGGCATTGCTACAAGCCTTAAATCATTTGACGTGACGTAATCGTAATTCACGATAAAGCGTCCGCTGCTGAATTTAAAGCGCTTTTTAACCGAATTCAAAAAGGAGTAGGTTTTTGTATATTCAACTACAAAATTATATTATTATCATTGCAATCTGCACTATAATAGTCTACTAGAAAGGTCTCGCATACTAAATGAATACAGTAATGGTCGGTCGGTCTGTATTTTAAACTTCCATATAAATAAGGTCAAAAATGCCTTACACACCAACTAAGATATACATTATATTGTATATAGCTATATATTTATTATGTTTAAATAGTTGCATGGTTATATATTTATTATTAAAATGTAAGTAATCGAATTATTTATACCACCATCGACACTCCTAATCAGCAATAGTCGTGCCACGCGTTGTTTGAAGAGATCGCTTTTTGGCCGAAAGAATTTTCTTCTTCCATATTTTATTTCTTTGTAACAGTGTTTATATCCTGCACGGAATGAATGGTAATTTCGGAGCTGGACAGCCAAGCAGCAAACATGGGTCGGAATTAGAGGATAACTATTTTTAACTTTATAAGTACAACATAAAAATTACTATATTTTGAAAATTACTAAGCACCGACTTCATGATGTTTTAGATAAAATATATTAATAATAATAGCTTTGGAAATAAGTTATTTTATACCTACTTTTTAATTTTAGAAGTCTGTTTTTTAAACGAAGTTTTTTATTTATTCGTTACTTATTAGTGTCTAGCTATGGGTACTCGCCTACAAAAAGTGCCGCGCGGAATGGAAATTTCTTATAAAAAATGTTCATAAAATGAAAAATACTGGGCCAAACTATGTCGAATTTTTAGGGGACCGAATAGCAACTATTCCGCGTCGAACAAAAAAAATCACGTAAATCGGATCATAAATCTCAAAGTAATCGGTGTACAAATGGAACGCAATGGAAATTTCATAAAAATGCATAAAAAAAACTGGAAACTATGTCGAATTTTAAGGGGACCAAATAGCAACTATTCCGCGTCGAACAAAAAAAATCACGTAAATCGGATCATAAATCTCAAAGTAATCGGTGTACAAATGGAACGCAATGGAAATTATTTCATAAAAATGTTCATAAAATGAAAACTACTGGGCCAAACTATGACAAATTTTTAGGGGACCAAATGGCAGCAATTCCGCGTCGAAAAAAAGTCACGTAAATCGGATCATAAATCTCAGAGTAATCGGTAAACATATATAAAAAAGAAGATTCCGACGAATTGGGAACCTCCTCCCTTTTTGAAGTCGGCTAAAAACGAGTCGCACCTAATATTTTTAAGGTAACAGAATTAACAGAATGTAAAGTATTCAAGATGTGCACACATTACGGGACGCGTCCGGAGACAATCTGCACGCCCAGAGTGGAACGCAGCATTTGTGTTGCCAACTCTCCTTAGAGGAAACATGCTATGTGAACTCTTAATAAGCGCTAGATTGGCACGGATTTGGAAAAAGCGCTGAAAATAAAGTTTAAAAATAAATACCTACTATCTTAGTTTACTTTATTATAAATACTTGGGTCTTTTGACGATAAGATATGATAAGATAATTAAAAAAGCGCTAAATAAGGTGTGAAGCGCTGAAAAATAACTGTGTGTGTATATAGATGGTACAGACATAGATATAAAATCTAATGCTGAAAACACTTAAGTTAGCAACAATAAGTATGCACTGCAAGCCGCGTAAAGGAACTTCGTTCCAATAACAAGTGACTAAAAATACGTTTTTTAATAACAGATGATCAATGCTTTTATTTGATGCGCGGGGGAGTACATTTCCTACCATACTGAGTGCCATTCTGGGCGGAACCAACTACTCCGCTAAACTTATACCTGCGTCCCATACGCGGCGCTTGTGTGGAAGGACATGAGATGACGAGCGAAGCTATACCCATAGTTCAACCGCGCAACAAGCTTAGGTCACCCCGGGATGCAGAGTGTCTCACTTCACCAACAGAGGCTGGACCCGTCGCAACCCCACAATGCGCGGACCCCTGCGGTGGAATAATGAGAGCAGAATTTGCGCATACATGGGGGCCAGTCTGACGACGGCGTCCGAGGAACGGGTGTGCAGCTCTCTCCCTTACTCTCTCAGCGGCTTCCTTGCGGGACATTACTGCCTCGCAAAAGAAAGAAACCACTGACCAGTGATAGTCGCTGTGGAACACGCCTACGGACTCTACCTCATAGGCGGTGGTGAAAACGCAAGACCTTTTCTACCTGCTTTACATTCGATAAGTTAAATTTGGTAAGTTCTATGGTAAAGAAAATAATTAAGAATAAATAAAAAAATCTCACTTTTTTGCTTATAACTTCTTTAATTTTTAATTTAGGGCAAAAAGTTATATAAACATATTTGTAGGCAAAACAATTTGCTACAAATTATAAATATACAATTTTTTTGTAAGACGCATAGTTTCCGAGATATCACGAAAAAAGTGTTTTCAGCCCTTTTTCAAGATGGCGGCCGGGGGCCAAGGGTGGCGACCCCACAAACTTGAAGTTAAGCTTCTATTGACCCCCCACACATGACCCAAAAATAAAATTGCCTTTTATGCAGAAGTCAGCAGACAGCAGACGCACTGATGGAGAGCGTTACCATCGCCTATGACATTGCAACACTAAATGTGCTACAAATGCGCTGCCCCTTAAAACTGGAACGAGATCTCTCCATCGGACCTGAAAGTGGAGTTGTCAACAACATTATTAAGAAGTACGCGGAAGCCACGAGCATCGCTTCATCATCACGTGAATGTCGAACGATCCAGCTCCTCGACAACACGGACATAACGAGAAGGCTCAAAGGACAAAACCATTTGAACTAGTGGTTTAACAAAACAAAAGTGTAGTGTAATGTGCTATTAATAAAGAACACATGAACAAAGTGTCTCGCCTAATAAGAAAAGTGTTGATGGACACTTCTTAGTAATAATACTTTAGTTAATTTAGGTTATATTTAAATTACTATTAATCTTCTTAGTTAGATGGTAATATTAATAAGTATTCTTATTAAATACCTTATTTATAGAAAAAAAAAAACCTTAGACCAGGGTGGTAGCCATCCAGTCGGCATATGCCCTACCACCTGGCTGTTTGTTGTCGCTCTTACGACAGGCCGCCGCAGGAAATTGTATTCTTCTCCGTTCCTGCACGGATACACACGGATTTAATACACATTTAACCCTATTAGTGCATCTGTCCATTTATTATTGTAATGTTTAATTAGTGTATTGTTTTCGTATGAATTTAGTTTATTATTACTATTACTAGCGGTCCCGACTGACGTCCTACTCTGAAAAAATAAAAATCTAGGACCCGATCCAGCGCCACCTACCGGTTCCAATAGTGGATTTAAACCATCCACTCAAACACACAAAAACAAAATCGCTCCAGGTGATTAGTTGGATTCTAGAACCCGATCTCAGCGCCACCTACCGGTTCCAACGGGATAAAAAGTGTCCGATGTCCGTCTCCTGGTTCTAAGCTACCTCCCCACCAATTTTCAGCCAAATCGGTACAGCCGTTCTTCATTTATAAATAGTGTAACTAACACGACTTTCTTTTATGTATATATAGATAATATGCGAGGGTAGTCTTGAGGCAAAAGTCAAGCAAATTGTTTATTAAAGGCTTATTAAAACACGTAGAGCGATTATTAAGTTTAAAGTGTTTTTGTACAGGCACGACAGGGTAATCTTCATTCCTCTAGAAACGAGAAGGCTCGAGCCTAAGTGCGCGTATAAAGGATAGCGCCCTCGCACAGCCGCCGCGGCGGTAAGGGGTCCTGGATAAAGGCTTTCAGCGGTGCCGCGCTTACAATTAGGGCTACTTATAATTCATTAAGAAAGGATTAGCATCTTTAAATAAGAGACTCTTAAGCCCTAATCAATGGTTGTTTCAATAAAACTTGCCATCTTGCTCTTAGCAGTCGCTTAACCATCTCTCGATGTTTTATTTTTGACAGTTATTTATGACTTCTTTACCACCTCTTATCCTTAAGGAGTTTATGGTAAGATTTTCGTTAATCAGTTGCTGAGCAGTTCTTAATTTTAACAAATGATTATAAGTAAGGCTATAGATGTTTATGGATTGATAAGTATAATCCATAAACAACTAGTAATAGTGTATTTTGTCTTGTTGTCTATGTCTGTCCTGTTTTTTGGGTGCAGGAAACTATAGGCCGGCAAGTTTGTATGTATAGGAGCTTTTCTCATAATGTTTTATGCATATCAGACCCACCTCACCGGCAGCAAGCAGGAGAATGGAGAGGTTAGTGAGCAGCATGACTACGCAATTTTAAATATGGTTATAGTTATAATAATATAATCGCGCTGCACGCTGCTCATTCTTTTCATGCTTGCAATCGAGGAAGTGAGCATAATGTTTCAAAGTTATATTTTAGGTATGAGAACTATAAAATTTAGAAAAATAGCTGAATTTTAAAATAATTTTACAGTAATAAAATTAGTTAATAAGTCGATCATGTTTTTATTTCTACTTTATTGATTATACGAAACCACTCTTAGGGCCGCTTGCATAAGATTGCTTAAATTTATTTAAGAAACACAAAATGTATTTAACACCCTTAAATACAATTAGCGTCTTGCACAACGCAAAATTTGCCGCTAAATATGTTTAAAGAACTGCCAAGACGTTTTGTGTAAAACGTATTTAAGCAGTTTAGTATAATTAACATTATCTTCTTTCTTTCTTTCTAATTTTATTTAAAGCATGCAAGCGACCCTTAGTTCTTACAGACTCAAGTAATTAAAAGAATACTAAAAATAAAATACATTATCATAATTATGAGTATATTTTAATTTTAATTATAAATATTAAAGTTTAAAGGAGGCGGGCACTTTGGGCCAAAATAAGACTAAATATGGTTATAAAAAAGCTTTTTATTGTTCTGTTACAAAATGTTCAAAATCAACTCTATTAAAAATCTATAAGACGAGAAATTTTCAAATTACTATACAAAATAATCACTAATATGAAAATACTTGGATCTGCCGATTAATTAAATAAGAATAACCAAATCCACTACAATTACAAAAATATCAAAATAACAAAAAAACATCTGATGAGTACACTTAGCACAAAAATATTATTACATAAATAAAAATGTACTCTCTAATATTATTATAAATCTTCAGTCTAAAGTTCAGATTTACTTTTGAGTTTTGTCAAAAATACTTTAAAAGCGTCTACTCCCTTCTGGTTAGCCTCATCGTAGCCTGGCGCAGTAGTTTTCACCAGTTCAAACCACCTGATGAAGGACAAAAGAAAACTTTAATATATTATAATACATCATTTAGCTATAAGGAGCTCCCAGGATATGCAGCTACCTTCATGTCGCAGATTTCATATTGCAGACAAACTGTAAGAAAGTCGCTTACGCTGATTTGGTCACGTTTTTATACTGAAAATCTATATAATCAAGCAAAAAGCGGTGCTTTAAGAGTCTAGTTTTTTATTAATCGGTATAAAATAATATTTTTATGATAGACTAGAGGTCCCGGCAGACGTTGTCCTACCCTCAAAAAATAAAATACTAACATCCGATCCCAGCGTCATCTACCGGTTCCAATTGTAAATCTAAGCCTTCCAGGGAGCCACTCTAACACACACACAAAAATCGGAATTTGTGCTGGGACACATAGTAAAAGTGAAACTTCAACGGACAGGCGGAAAAACGAATCGCAATGGACAAGTGGTAAAATGAATCGCAACAAAATTTTAACTTGAAATTTGACGGGCAGGTTTTCAAATTGGACAATTACATTAACAATCTCAACTCTAGACAATCTGAATATATGAGCGGTGTATTACTCATAGCCTGGGTAAGACTGGTAATGACGGCTACCGATTATTAGAGAAAGTTTAATATCAGTCAAAGAAGCAATTACTGAATAAGCGAAAATTTGTATTATTTTGTGAAACTTTCATATAGTTATTATAAAATCAACTAGTGTTTACACCGCGTCTGCAGCCGCGGGTCTAACTCTAGTGCTTGCTGCTTGTTTAAAGAGATTACAACAAAAAATACATTGTATTAAATTTTATATTACTGCTATTTGCCCCGGAAGATCCACTTCATTTTATATCGCAAACTATCCCGTCGCCCGGACGAAAAGTATCTATGCCAATTTTCAGTATTAAAACATATGCACACCAATTGACCAAATGGACCGCACCGACCACATCGACCACAGCGACCACATCGACCAAAATGACCAAATTAATCAAAATGAAGAAAATGGCAAATCACAAAATAAAAACCTATCTGGTATAATCTTTACATAAAGTATACCTTTTTGAATATACCTGAATTTTAGCTCAATCGGTCCAGTAGTGTTTCCGTAAAAGCAGACAGAGAAACAAATACATTTTATCCCGGAAACTATCTCATTTTTCGGGATAATTAGTATCCTATGTTCATTCTCGGCATCGAATATATATATATATATATATATATATATATATATATATATATATATATATATATATATATATATATATATATATATATATATATATATATATATGTATATATACTGAGTTTCAGCCAAGTCGTTCCTGTAGTTTTTCCGTGACAGACAGACAGAGTTACTTTCGCATTTATAATAAATATAATAAGGATATAGAAGGTTTTCCTTAAGTGAACGACATTCCCCCTGCTTCCCCAACAAACGTTTGTTACTTACTTTACAACATTAGGATATGATGTCAAGCTAATCCCAGCGGCATCTATGGTAGATACCGTTGCTACCAAACTGAGGTCTGCCAGAGTTAGTTCAGACCCTGCGGCGTATTTGCCTCCATCCAAGAAGGCGTTGAAGAAGACCAGCGCCTCTTCCAGCTTCTTCAACTGAGTTCCGTCAGCTGGTGCTCCTCCGAAGACTTGAGGATACTGTATATTCATAGTTTCAATATTAGTCATTTATTGACCTGCTACTTTATATAATGTGATGTTATATTGGCAGAAGAGTAGGTGCTAAGAATGACTTTGCTCCAGTAGTTAGCTCTGATAACATAAGTAAAACTAAGAAAAAACTAAATGGTAAAACAATGGATTTTAATTAGGACGAATAAAGGAAAGAAAAAACTATTTGGATAAATAGCGACGTATTTACATTGCTTAAATGTATTTTAAAAAATAAAAGCATATTTTGAGAATTTGTACACTGCATTTTCAGAAAACAAGATATGCACTCAGCCTATTACTCTGCCGACATAATATCCGACACAACGCTGCTTTTCAGTGCAAACCTTCCTTTTATCGAGATATTAAAATGTACTAACAATTACCTTCACGGGACCCTTCATTCATTATTGCTATATTTAATACCTTTTCCTGCTTAGGATTCTTTTTGAATTATCCTTTCTGTGTTCTCAAGCAGGTAGCGCTACAAAAAATAATTACTTCCCGCAATAGGATGAGAAATAGAAATCTTACGAAATATTGTGCAAATCTTGGATATAGCATCCCAAGATCGAAGTCCAGTCTTTGGTCCACGAGAGCCCTGGCTTGAGGGTCTGATGGGTACAGAGTGTTCTCGCCGCCATATTTGTTCACCAAGTAACGACCGATCGCACGAGATTCCCATAGAGCGAAGCCGTCGTCTACAATCGTTGGTACAGTGTGCTGGGGGTTTAACTGTAAATAGAATTGTCTTATTTTATGACTTGCAGAGGTCTCCAGGTAGAGTTTTAGATATGTCCCAATTCATTAAATTACTGGCTATTCCCACGACTTTGTCTGACTGAATTGTTTTTCGCGGAACCTTAAAAAAGGTACCCTAAGTTACTATTAAAACATCAGCCATATGCCAGTGAAGGTCCCATCAAAATCGGTCCAGTCGTTTTAGAGATTAGCCGGAACCTCCGGACAAACAGACAAACAAAATTATAATTGATTTTTTAATACAATTACCATCTATACGTTCATATACATACATACATAGCTTCACGCCAGGTCCCTTGCGGGGTAGGCACGAACAACAGAGTGCCATTCAGGCTTATTCTTCCAAAACTCACTTGCTTCTTTGACATTCATAGCTCTTGTCATGCACGCTCGTCTGCACGTTCATATACATTTAATAAAAAGTTGTTATTTTGACACTACAAACAGACACTTCAACTGTATTTATCTGTATAGATTGTAACCAGAAGTAACATGAAATACAGACTGTTGCCATTATTAGATATATTTTAATGCTGGACTCAATTTTATATATCCTACATCCAAAATTGATAACACCAACCCAATTTTTCCCCCCAAAAAAAATTTCTGGGTGATAAATTTTCATTCTATTTGGAGATACTGGTAGTCTGAGGCTGTATCTGCGTTTGTTTTGAGATTGTCTACAATGTATGTGCTCGCGTCTGAGGTCTGCACGGTTCCCGCACCGGCGATGACGGGTGTAATTCAACTAGCTCCGCGCCCTACCGCACTGTCCGCCGTCCAACACCAATCTATCACTCATAGCAGCATCATTTATATATGACACTTAGGTATCGTTCTATTTTGATAAATTGAAACAAGCTAGCGGATATAGCTAGTTTATTGATAAGTTGTACCTTCAAAAAGTCGGGTTTGAATTGCTCCCCTTCCATTAGATTAAGCTCGTTCAAGTTTAGCTGAATATTTAGCGCTGCAGCGACCAAGAGGACTAGCCTGCATGGTGCCGACCCTGGGGTGTAGTATAATTCAATTGCCATATCCTATAAAGTAAAATATAATCATAATATCTATATATTAATATGTGAAGCAGAAACTTTGTTTGCTTTGTATTTATAGTTTATATAGAGAAACGACGAATGTAATTTTTTTAAATTATGCATAAAAAATGTATTAAATCAATAAAAAAACATTACACCCACTATTTTATATATTCAATGTACTCTTTGCATAATACCATGTATTTGACACACACGCATATATACTCTTTTGTTTATTGTTGTCAAATTTGTGATTATAGGAAGTATAGTCTTTAACATAATTATGGTCGAATTTCGACCGCAGGCGACTACTAGTACCTATAAAACCTATTTCTCGAAAATGTTCGTAAGATGCATTTCCGAAGATTTTTTCTGTTTACTATACTATACTATTTGATGACGTACTTGGAATCCTGTTTTGGACTTGCTAATTATGCAGTAATAATTCATGTCCGTGAGTGACTTAACTGCAATCATAGGTCGCGGTAGTGCGCTTAGCCTTATAACTTACGAAAGCAAAACCTACGGATGTATATCCGGGCTTAGAGTAATGACAATCTTTTGTTTTTATTTATTTTCATTAAAAATGTGGCAAGATCATATAAATAATGTTATTGACAAACCGCAGCGCAGTTTGTCGGCGAAGAGATATTGTGCTGTGCAGTTTTATTTTCTAAAAATGGTAAAATTACTCTAAAATGAACGATAGTTGTGGAACATTGATAGTTTTTGAGTAGTAATTATTTGTTTTGTGAGAAATGTGAACTGTAAAGTCAAATGTGGCCTTTTGAGTTGTCACAAGAACTCCTTTGAATGACACTAGCTGATTATATACAGTTCAGCTAAGCAATACCTATACAGGCTTAAGAAAATGAAAAATCTATATGATCTGGCTTAAAGGCCTAGCTGCCAAGTCATAAACCTAAATAATAATGACGTTGGTCTCAAAGTATAGTATTTTAGATTTCTGACTATCTATACATCTAAAATATATCAAACAGATTTTGTAATTAAATTTGTAAAAGGGTGCTATTAAGAGCCTTTGAACTTTGTCACACCTACTTGTAATTTGTTTTTACCACTCTAAGATCATACACATAGTCCGCACATAATTAATTATATTAGGCATACAGTGTTTGCATAAATAGAATGGATATTTTCAGATCAGACCATTAGTTCCTGAGATTAGCGCGCTCAAACAAACACAAACTCTTCAGCCTTATTTATTAATATAGATAATCAATTATGCAGACCAATAAAAAAAAGCATATAACGTACAGATTAGCAGAAATTTGTATAAAAATTGGATTCCTATTAAACAATTAATTGTTGCTACTTACGTAAATATCGTGTTGCCGCTGATATCGCCGGGTAATAATGATTAAAAAACAAGATACAAAAAGGCGGTAACCTTGAACGCGAGTTGTTGCCTTGTAATGCGACCGATTTGTGAAG
The DNA here is from genome assembly GCA_012273795.1 of Dendrolimus punctatus. NCBI lineage: Eukaryota > Metazoa > Arthropoda > Insecta > Lepidoptera > Lasiocampidae > Dendrolimus > Dendrolimus punctatus. The sequence goes on along the minus strand of CM022535.1, from coordinate 4,633,700 downwards.
TAAAACCATAAATGGACAGATCGTACTGTCACTGTCTTTTATAAAATGATAGGGTTATTATATTCGATAGACTGAAAACAAAAACTTTTCACTCGCAGTACAGGAACTATTTTACTGATTTTCTTTACTTGATCAGTGTTTTTATATATAGGACAAAAATAATAATCTGTTTTTAATTTATGAGGATAACTAAGCCTCAATTAGCATAGGTAAGAAAGAATCCAAATCTCTATTGAGTTTGTATATTAAAGTTAATATGTAAGTAAAGCAACAACTGTAATTATAACGCTTTACAGAACACCTGTAATACAACTGCCTCACTTCTCCTTCAGGCGCGATCGCGCCGCCGCCGCACTTTCGCTGTCAAGCAGGCGTCAGTGGCATGCAAAGGCGGACAACGTTCGCATATACACAGAAATACTCAACACGTTGCCAGTGGCTGCATATCAACAGTGCCGTCTAAAGCGCTTACTTATTGTAAGAACTTATAAACAAAGTTTTGATTTAAAAAAACACCTTTCTTCTTTAATATCTTAAAAAGCGCTTTGAATACACCCCACGCTTTTTTTTAGACCTCATTCATCAGAAACCAAATTTATTAAGTTTCATTTTCTGATTTTTAGTTGGATTTTTTATGAAAGCGTGTTTTTTGTTTTTTTTTAAACTATTATTTATTTTTCATTTTTTAGTTGAGTTTTTTAAAATGTTTTTAAATACAAGGTTTTGAGATCCTGCATATCATGTAGCAGCAGTGTGCTAGCCAAGACAAGTAAAACGAGCCCAAACACGACGGGTCTATCTTGTTTAGTACAAGTTCCTATGGCCACCTTCCGACTCCATCATCAGATCAGCTCCATGGTACATTCTATGCTATGGCCACCTTCCATCCATCATCAGATCAGCTCCATGGTATTATATTATTGCATTGTCATCGACCTTGACAGGTGTGCAAAGTTTGAATTAAATCCGATCGTTCAAAGTGGGACAAAATCGAGCTCAAAGGGGTCGGTTACAAACATACATACAGGTGAAGCTAATAAAAGCGTGTTAAAAAGATCCTTTGACGATGTAGTCTTAGTACGGAGTATGTATTCCGCCAGGTAGTATTTGCCAATCTGGATGGCTACCATTCCTGGTCTAGAGTATGCCGCCATAACAACCTTGAGTTGTGTTGCGGCATTAATGACCAGGTTAGTCTCCTTTTAGACAGCAGCATCGCATTTGTAGCCCTCCTTTTAGTGTTGGAAGTGTCTGCAGGCGATGGTAACCGCTTTCTATCAGGTGGACCGTCTGCCTCTCAGCTAGCCTCGACAATAAAAAAAAATACTTTTCGAGGCATATATGCTCCGTCAAATGGCATGAAGTTAAGAACCTCTATCGTAGCTACAGTGCAACTCAGCAACATTTCACTCCCTCTTAAGGAGTGAACTTAGCAGATATCGACCACATTTGCGTAACTAACGGCACTCTGAACTGAAACTGAACATATATGCACACTAGTTTTTGCCCCTTATAAGATTTGTACCCTCCATAGTATTATCATTTATTTAAGGGTTGCATAAACAAACAACAGAACGGTAGTTCTTCGTCTACAGAACCAATCACGTGATACTTGGGAGACTAGTCAGAACTTTCTTTATGTCATAGCACTAGGTGATAAATGGTCCTACTTATGCAAAATGGAACCAACCCACATACTGACAGTTTTGGGAAAAACCTATTTTTACTAAAATTTTGCAAAAAAAATAGACTATTCTATATTCTTATGTACAATATTCTAAATGTTTTTTTTCCAAAATATAGACATATTATTTGTATGCACAATTTTAATAAAAACTGCTTTTTCTCAAAACTGTCAGTATGTGGGTTGGTTCCATTTTGCATAAGTAGTTCCAAATACTCCACTGTCAGGTCCGGACCTCCTCAATGTTAGAGCATGTTATAAAGACGAAGAATATGTTGAAATGAAGGTAATAACCAAAACACAGACAAATTTACATTATATTTTATTATCTTTGTTTTTAATAAAGTAATTACAGATAGGCACTAAAAAAATAACCATGCATGTAAGACCATAATACAATAATATATTTCTTAGATACAACGTACACCGCATCTCAATGTTTTATTGCGAAACGAAAGCCAACAGTGTCAGTAGGCCACAGAACAACTTTGGTTTTGAACTCAGAAACAGATCTTGACAGTTCCAAATTCGAAATACAGTCACAGATAAATATTCATAGACAAACAAAATTTAACATAATAACTTCTTGATCAATGCCACAATTATATTTCGTCAAGATATTTTGACATTGAAACGTATTCTTGTTTATTATCAGTCTGTAAATGTGCAAATATGGGATTCAGACACGCTTCTTGTTTAGAGATGTGGGTATTGCACAAAACTGTTTCATATTTGACACAGTTTCTAATATACAGCAAACATCACATCACTCAACTTTACTCGTGAGATGAGGCCTATATTTTATAAATTTATCGATTGATTTGCACTATATTTTGATAAATTGAATTAATTGATACAAAATGCACTTTGGAACGCGCACAAATTAACAAGTCTTATCTTTCTACCAGCGGATAAACTGATCAAGCCACCGATATACGATTGACGTAATAAAACGATGGAACATTTTAATTCTACCTTTTCAATGCAAATCCTTACCTGCGGTTCTTATACCCATAGTTTAGGTGTCTTGGAAATTACTCGATTCACACCATAGTGTCTGTAAATAATTACTTATATAAAAGAGTGCTCAAATCTAGACCGCATTGTCACTTAACATCAGGTGAATTAACGGCCAATCGCGCACCTATATATAAGAAAAAGATTCAAATAGGTTCACTTTTGGAACCTAAAAAGAAAAGTGCAAAATCAACTGCTATCTCGAACTCCAACTGTCAAAATTCTATTCTAAACACCAACAAAAATGTTTGTTCCAACACAAGACCAAGTCGGTCCAACACATGTGCAATATAAATTTTCTACCCAGATCACTGAATGAATGAATGAATGAATGAAAACTACTATTCACCAAAATAAAAGTAAATAAGTCTTTATTATATACTATATATACCTGAGAGGACCAAAAATAATTAAAAACCATGATTTTACAAGAGGATGATGTTGGAGTGGCAGTGCACTGGGCATGTGTTTGACATTGATAGTCTCTTTGGAGCATGTTGGAACAAACCTGAATAGCGAACATTTCGTCACTTTTAACCACATCGAATCAAGAGTTTTCTATACATACGAAAATCGATCTGAGACAACGAAAAACTGCTGGCGATGTCACAACGACCAGGAATCTGAGTATTCAATACTATATATGTTCGCAACGGCGGCAACGATCACCGGTATCATAATATATCCGCAGCTTACAAAATTCAACACGAGGCAAAAATAATAAACAATTTAAAAGCTTTCCAATAAAATATACACAAGTCTCGCCATGTACACAGAAGGCACATAATTACCGTTAACGTAAACAAGTCGTTTCCACTTTTTTTTTAATTTTCAAAAGCTATTTCGTATTTTAAAACTACCAGTTATTGTAATAATAAAAAAAAACAATTAGATATTATTTTTAATAGTTTCTTTTATGAAGCTTTACCATTGTGTGTGCTATTAACATTCGGTTAACTTAACCACTTTCATGTGGCAAAAATTAGATGTAAATTATACATTTGTATACCAATTAAAACACATTCTAGACATTTGTATTTCATTTTAATTCATAGCAAGAATTAAAAATTGAACTTCTTAAATTGCGGCAAGGAGATGGGTGCTCTTTCATATATTCTTGGGCCCAGATTGTAAAAAGATGCTATTTCAATATTTCTTATTATATTGATATTTTATATAATTGTAGTGAATTCCATTATTTTGAATGAATTAACCATGTGGTATTTTTATATTATTAATTGTTGAAATATCATATTAATCGATGACTAATTTTATTTGGAAGATTTCTCTTGTCTTCTCAATTTTCTGGGGAGACCAGCCTACTCGTTCAGTTATTATATCTGTGTAATTATTTAAAATAAGTAAAAATAATTGTAAGTTTGAACAGGGTGACATTATCACTAAGTGACAAAACACCATTTACGTAATAAAGATAAAAAAATATTTCTCGTTTTTAAGCCACATCTCAATCCACATTTCTTTAGCTCAAAAGTCCCTCACCTTCAAGAACTAATATTTCCAAAGATTTTACGAAAAAAACATCGAGATATATACATCGCATCATGAGAGTGATTAATTTAACGCATCCACGCGCGAACTCGTTAAACCGATAGGACCGTCGCCATCTTTGTGGACTCATATCGGCATTAAATACAAAAGCAAATAACGAAAGTCCACAGAAAAGGGCAAAACTGACGTATCGGTCAACGAATATTCGAGCGGAACCGCAACATTTTATTGCTAACATTATAATGCGTTTTTAATACATCAACGAAATCCGCAGTGTCTTTAGTACGAGTATTTCATAAGCACACACATATTTTAAAGACATACATTGCACAGCAACGCCTCTAGCGTAGAAAAATAATTCATTCTATTTTCAAAAGCTTTATTTTTTAATATGGCTTTGCACTATTTGTGTATTTAGTCTGCACCGAATAAACATGAATATTCAAGTTTAAGGGTAATGTTCAAAGAACTCCTAGTCAGACTATAGGCTTTTAGCCAACACCAAATGAGAGAATTAAAGTGTTTAAGATCATTTTATAACTTAAATATTCATGAATACTTCACACTGGCTAAATTCGCAAACGATACAAAGCTATATTTAAAAAAAGAAACACTTTCAAAGTACTTCTATTTTTTTATTCAAGTTTTTAATATGTATAATAAAGAAAAAATAACTTTGTATTTATTATGAAACCTCGTACGAAAGGCACTAAATATTTAAATATATATACTTCGACGTACCATATAAAACTTTATTCACTAAATAAATAGATATAACATGAATTATACTAAGTCGAAATAAAAAGTTTTTGCACCTAAAATTATAAAATATTTTTTTTCTATCAGGTAATTATTTTACACGGATAAACGTGCAACTGGGAGCGCGAAATTAATGTACCGAATTTGATAACAACAAAAAAATCTCTTTAAATCTGTGCTTTCTAAAACCGAAGCGATTATTACTATAAGCCTTGTATATACGACTTTTAACCTTTCAAAATCCATTAAAGCGAATATAATAGTCAAATACGCAATAATACTGATATTCACGTAATTATAAGAACTGTATATTTTAGTAATAATTATTAAATGTCTATAAAACTAAAATCATACAAAATTTAAACACATGTATGTTTGATTTGCATATGATTTTGGTTTTACAAGTTTTCACTGAATATAATTTTATTCTATGTCCTGGATTAAAGGCCTAGTTGCCAAGCCAATAAACTCTTGTAAGAAATGTAATTACGACAAGGCCAGTTTTAAATATATTTTAACATATTATTGGAAAGTTTTAACTTGAAACATTTAAGTAAGCATATAGTTAGTTTTCCTCGACTTATTTATTAATATAAAGATTTTTTAAAATTATTATTAATTATTTTATCAACTACCTGTAATATTGTTTACAAGGACAGTATAAGGTTGTTGGTCCTTCGGGCCGGATTTTGTACTTATTAAAAAACATCGTATATACAAAGCTTTATTCGTGTTTTCAATATTCCCATCACGTTACAATAATGATCATTACTCCATTCGGACACTAAATATCGTTAATTACACAAAGCTATCTACATGAGCCACGCTTAACCGCTTTTGGTGTTTGGAAGCTCGCCCGTTAAACAGCATAGAATTTAATAAACGAAATTAAATCTATTTTTGTATCAATATTTCAATCTAAAAGGCCGTTAAAATTTTAGACAAAATACTAAACATTTCAAGTACACTTTTACACAACTAATAATAATTCTTCCCGGTATACCAGCAGAGTAGAAGACGACAGTGTACGAATCGTGTAAGCGGAACAGAGCTAAGAATGCACAGCAAGCCCCACTCTGCCATTTCCGCTTGCGAATAAAGTAATAGATGATTTACGGAAACCGGTCTGCAGACCTGTTTGTCATTATAAGCTATTCAAAACTGTACATACTTTCCTAGGCCCCAAGTATTTATTACAATCGTATCGGAATGGTCGTCGGAGTAGCGTCATAATAGCACCGTAGTGATTTCTTTCTCATACAAAACCAATCATTTTGGTGTCATAATTAGGCCAATGAACCATTATTGTCACACGATTGTAATAGCAGATTTCAGGCACTGATGACGTCACGGATCTTTCTCCTTTTGCATTTTGATATAGCAAAACACCACTGGGCTGTCAACCAACATTTTATTATCTAAAACATATTTTTAGATCATCTTAATAATATGGTAAAACCTTCTTTTCAACAATTTAACCTAATTCGAAAAATTCGATCTGAAAAATATTTTAAATAATATTGATTGAAATTAGTGATTTTTTTCAACATCAACGCAAGTGAAGTTAGTGGCTCCGTGTGTAAAAGTAGGACTCATTAGTTCTTCCTATGCCATATGTAATTAATATAATTATGTTCATTGATAAAAAAATTACCTCATTCAAGTGACTAAACCTTCAGAAATGACCTTTAAACATATGTCGAAATATTTTCAAACTTTTTCAATGTAATTTATATTAAACCCTTAACTGTAAAACGCGCAAGCTTCCTCAAAGGACTTAATAGACATATCCGCAATAAATAACAATGATATTATCTACTTTGTTTGTATTAATACAGACAAGTCTATTCTGTCCTTTACATCGCAATATGAAATTATCAATCTGAAACATTTATCTTTTAATATATATTTTATTGACAAAACTTCAATGATTTTGAAGAAATTGTATTTTTTTCGAATTTAAATATCTCAAGTAGTTAAAAGGCGATTTGTCTTAAGTATTTGTGAGAGGTATAACAGTATGGACTTTTTTATTATATGAATGTCACATGGTTTAAAATTTTCATAATTATACTCTTCTTTTTCAAATTTAATAACATCTTCATTCATTCAACTTCATTAATGATGCGTTTTTTCGAGTAATTTGAAACTTAATTTTTCAAAATGTCGCTAAGACACATAGCCTTTCATTACTCAAAGTTTTGTATTTATTCAACCTTTAGTTGTAGTATTATATACTTATTTAGGCAGTTCATTTTGATATTTCAATTTTATATTAAAAAAGAGACCACATGATATAATTTTCATAGCAATATAATCTCCCTTCCGCACTCAGGAATCAGATGATGAACCATTTAACGTAAAGCATCGATTGAACTCACGAGATCTGATAATTATTTTTAGGATACTGTAGTGAACACTTTTTCCTATAGGTGGAATGGAAACAGGCAGACTGCCCAGCTGATGGAAAGTGGAAACCATCGGACATTTGCATTAACAACTTATTTTTGTATTTTTCAATCATAATTAGCTCATACCGAATCCCCATATTGCGCAAAAGAAACTTTCTAGGGGAATCAAATAACTGAAAAAATAAATGTATAAGATTTGATATTTTCACATTTGCGAATAAAAGAGACCATATCTTGGGAATGATTCATAATGATTGCGTATTTATTCTTGCCGTTTGACTCTTTCTCTATCTCTCTCTCCCTGCAGCTCCGACAGGCTGGACTTTCTGAAATGAAGTCGAAAACAAATTTCGTTTACTTATTCAATACATAAAATGTACAAAAATATTCGGAGTGATATGATATTTTGATAGGTTACAATTATTTTTTTTGGCAAGCACAATACATCAACAAACACCTAGGAAGACAACAAGGGCCTTACTTATAATCGGTTCTTAAATTTAAAGATACTGCTCAGCAACTGATTAGTGAAAATCTTACCCATAAACTTCTCTTTAATCAAATATATTGGGTACAACTTACATTGACTATTAAAATTTCGTTTATCTGTGCTCCTCTTCGGTAAACAACAGGTAATACACGTTTATAAGTGAAGAAAAAGATATTCATTGATCAGGGTCTGATTCTGATTCTCTTGCTTAAGAGATGCCTAATCGTTTCTTAAGATTATTATAATAAGTAAGGCCGCAAATGCTCAAATATTATTATTTAAAACAATGTCACTTGTTAGGTTCTGAAATTGCACAGCCAAGACGTAATGATGTACGAGTAGCGCTACTCAGAATTTTTAACCTGATTTTGCCAGTGTCCCACATTTTTGCAAAATACCATAATTATGTAATATTATAAAAATTCTAAACATGCCGTGTCTCTATATTGAAGCTATTGAAAAAAAAACTGGAATACACTATATAAATGATGGTGAACATGATGCATTTTTTTTTAGATTCTTCGTCTGTTTGTTCGGGATTCACGGAAAAACTACTACTACGCTACTACTATATGTATATATATAAGCAAAGTTTGTTTTATTTGTCCGAGGTAAACTCAAAAACTACTGGACCGATCAGCATGAAACCACAACCATTCGACGTGGAATTAATCGTAGATGGTTATAGGATATATATATTTTTCAAATTCTATGAGCCCTTTGCCATATTTTCTCAATTTCTTTTGTTTATTAATTTATTTGAATAAGGCGGTACGAAGTTCGCCGGGTCAGCTAATAAATATATTTTCGATGCCGAGAATGAACATAGGATACTTTTATTACAAAAAATGGGATAGTTTGTGGGATAATATTATATTTGTCTCTATTTCTTATGCTTTTACAGAAACTACTGGGACGATTTTGCTGAAATTCGGTATATATGTAACTAGAGTTAAACCCCCGCCGCTGCGCCGCGGGTCAACCTCTAGTGCGTGCTTCTTGTTTAAAGAACAGACGTTAAATACAGGTTACATTGTACTAAATTTTTATGTTAGTGCTATTTGCAAGTGGAGAAATAATTTCATTTTATATCGCAAACTATCCCGTCTCCCATGAACAGTTTTTATGTCCATTTCCGGTATTAAAACTACATTTAAATTTAAATTACAGCAGAACCGATCCAGTATGAAAGCTTAACAGAAAGACATATCGAGTTACTATTCACATTTTTTATATGCAATAATTTTTTAACATCTATAAAGCTGATAAAGCAAGCTTTCATTCTCTATTTCAAACCGCCCTAGTTTTATTTACCTATCCGCCGTGTATAAAATGGATGGACAAAGAGGACAAAAATGATAAAAAGGGAAAACATACAAAAATGATAAAAAGGACAAAAGAACAAAACTGACAAAAAGGACCTAGTTGATGGTCTCGTCGCGTTGGCAAAAATGGCAGAATGGATCACGCAATAAATATGAGTAACCCTCTATTGATAGAGGACAGGATACCAGAGAGGACTCACCGATTATTTAACTTGATGACGATGCCGGAAGCCAGGAGACACAGCACTTTTAGATTTTTATATTTTATTAATTATTTGCACAGCACTTATTTGTAAGGGTAGCAATAGGGTGGCGCACGCACACGGTAGTTCCGCCGTAAAACAGATCGATGACGACTGGGCCGTCCGCTAGGTGGCGCGGCATTTCTAATCGGCGAATTATGGGATAAAGAAAGGGTTATTAGGCGCTGCAAAGGTGTGAAGGAAAGGAACATAGAAGGCACTAATATCATTACGCGATCCAGCTGTTTAACACGGCAATTACAGGACCCAAATGAGCAAAATAGCCAAAATGGCAAATCACCTGCGTTGCCGTCGCGGTCGGCGCGTGCGGCGCGGCGGGCGGCCGGCCGCCTACTGGCAGCACTGCTTGCGCACGGAGTCGGCGGCGTTGGGGCGCACGTCCGCCGGCTCCGCGTCCGGCCGGATCACGTCGCCCTCGGGCGGGTCGCGCATCTGCCGCTGCGACACGATCCTGTAGATCTCTGCGGAAGCGAGGCGCACGCCGTCAACTCTATATAACGACACCGAACGGACGGTGCGTTCTATAGCGTTATAGAGAGTTGCCGTTATATGGAGAGAAGTCACATCTTTTTGTCTGTCCTCTTTTGCGGAATTTCGTTGTGTTTTTTTTTACTAATTTTATTCACAATTTGCGATACTGAGGCGTCTTCCTAGCCTAGGCCTACTAGCAAACTTTAAAAAATTTTGTGATAAAGGAAATGCTTAGAAATTACAGTATGCATGATTGTTATTTTTTGTATTCATTTTACTTGAATTTAATAATAACACATGTTAGCATTTAACTTTTATTTAATTATTCTTATAACAAAATGTTCAGTTGTTACAATTGGAAATTAACAGAATTGAATGAGGACGCGCTAGTGATCCGAACAAGTGCATACACTATATCTAGTGTTGGGACACAACACCCATAAACAATGATGCTGACAGCTGCGCAGTTTTTACTAATTTTGGCAACTTAAGCCGCTCGATTTTGAAACATTTTTCATTGGTGCTCCGCTCCTTTCGGTCTTAGCGTGATGATATATAACCTGTAGCCTTCCTCTATAAATGGACTAACAGTAAAAATAATTTTTCAAATCAATCCAATAGTTCTTGAGATTAGCGCTCAAACAAACAAACTCTTCAGCTTTATATATGAGTTTAAGATTCATGTATCTTTTTAGTTATCTGAAACTTTACTCTTCTTCGGCCACATTTTCTAAATGTCGCTTAAAAACAAATATCCTTTCACTCTTAGATATGATCTTACTCTAGTCTTTATAATACAGTTTTAGACCACATACGCAAACATCAATCAAAAACAAATGTCCATAGCTATAAATTAGAAATCAACGACTTCACGGCGAATAACCGTCGACAATAATAAAATTGTAAGCCAATATTAGACACATGTATGTCGACCTAACATAGCCCCGAATTAGGTGGTTCATTGACATCGCAGTGTCCCGTTATCGGCACACATCGATCGCCGCGGCCATAACCTTTATTCAAATTCAACACTAACATCCATATCCTGTTGCGTGTCAATGGGAAGTACTAGAAACGCTGTCTCGCAAGCCGTTTTAGGGCCTTTGCGGTCTAAATGACGTCACTCCTTAATTGGAAGGGGTGGGGGTGCAGCAAACTGTGACAATGTGTGACAAGGGGTGGGAGTAATACGTATCACAAATTCACTACACCTGCGCACACTTCATCATTTTATGATAACTCTTTTACAATGCACGCTGTCAAACATTGGAATGCGCTGCCTCTTACTGTCAGAGGCCAAAACATCGCCTACATTTAAAAACTAACACTACTTTTTATTAAATAATTATGGCTAATGTTTATACTACAGACTAATCAATATCTAATATATAAAATTCTCGTGTCACAGTTTTCGTTGCCATACTCCTCCGAAACGGCTTGACCGATTCTCACGAAACTTTGTGTGCACATTGGGTAGGTCTGAGAATAGGACAACATCTATTTTTCATCTCCCTAATTTTTTATTTTTTTTACCGGGCAGGACGTCGTCTGTCGGGACAACTAGTATCTTATAAATATGTTTGTATGTATTTTATAAAGTAATTTATGTATAAAATATTCAGTTTAAGTATGTTTGTTTAAGATCTACATAATAATCTGCGCGACCAGATTAGGTTAAACTCTCCTTAAGTTAGGTTGCCTGGAAGTCCCCCAGGGGGTGCCGCCCTGGACTCCCCTCCATCCAGGAAGCGGTACAAGGGGATGCGTCCCCGGGGCCCCGAGCGGCCAATGTCACATTCCCCCCTTCACTCCGTGACAGTGGTGTCCCACCTTTCCGCCTCCTCATCCTAAAAGCCTTCGCTTCCTTCCAAACCTCCTCCCAAAACACTCTTCCCTTCCGAAGTTAGGTGGCCTCCCCCGACTCCGACCGCTGACGCTGCTGTAAGCGCGAGGCGGCGGGGAAAAGGGGAGGAAGGAGAGGGACGGGTGATGGCGCAGGAGCAATCCTCGCAGCCGAAGGAGGATAGCGCCCGTGACTCCTGGCCGCCACGGGCGGGCGGCAGCGGGCGTCGAGGTCTGGGGGATCCTATAGACCTCCGCCCGCACTAATGCCGCGAGAGGGCGCGAGAGGCAGCCGCGCGTCCCTCTCAGGGCCGGGGGAACGTCATTCCCCGGCCCGCACACAGGAGAGGCCGCCTCTGCTTACGAGGCGGCCAGCCGCTGCCGGGGTTGCGGGCTAAGCTCGCGCATGTACCGTGACCCCAGAGCTAGGCGAAAGAAGGCTCCCAGGAGGTTTTAGTGGGTATACCGGCGCCGGTCGTATTGATTAATCGGCGTCGGGGAGCCCCACATACCGGCCGCGCATGATCCCCCGTGCGGCTGACGATGAGACAACGCATTTCCTCAAGTAAATAAAAAAAAAAAGTTGCACGGAAGAGATTTCTTTTAGCGATAAGGCCGCTACGACAAGAATATTATAATTGTGCATTTTTGTAATTGTATATTGCGTGAGCAAGTGTTATCTACTCTATTTTAAACTAAATGGGATTGCAGTTAAATTTTAATAATTCGAGCAGGGAGACTTATGAATCTGACCAGCTGTGACAAGGACGGTCCAAAATTATGAAATTCGTGTGACGAAATGTGTGTGTGTATAACACAATTTCAAATAGGTAATATGGCTGACTGTGAAGGTAAACACCATGAGGAAAGCTGCATTATGAGTTTGCAGATGTGACAAACTCACCAAAACTGCTTAGGCCAACCCGAGCCCAGCAGTGGGTTGATTAATAATACCAGCTCATAAACGTCACACTGCTGGACTCGGGCCTTCCATTTATAGGGGATGAACAGTACACCCATCACCCTTGTCCAAGGTGGCCTGGCAGATTTGGTGCATCGGTCATCTCGATGTGCAAGTTTCATCACAGTGTTACCATTTACAGTGGAACACTTAAAAGCCAATAGATGGCGCCGTATTGAGGTCGCAAACGATCCTGTCTCCAGATTACTTACAAGTGGGTGTGCAACACTTAATGTTGTATAAGAAATCGACTATTGCACAAGCACATGCACAATCGACTATTACACATTCAACTTAGGTATCTGAATTTTTTGGGAAAGTTTAGCCTACCCCAAAATGTGCAATATAATGTTAAAAACAGTGAACAAATCAGAAATTTTGTATGATTTACAAATTACACGATTATATCAATATTTCTTTAAATAAATAAAGTATATTTTTTGCCCTTTTTTTCTTGTCTATATACTAAAAGGAACTGCTAATGGATATAAAATAAATATTTACCCGTTAGTATGTTCTGGAATGCTGGCTCCACATTGGTGGAATCGAGAGCGGATGTTTCAATAAAACTAAGACCGTTCTGCTCGGCGAATGCCTTCGCCTCTTCCGTTGGGATTGATCTGAAAAATAAAAACAATCCATCTGTGAAGTGCATACAAATGAATGTAGCTATCCTACACAGCTGCACAGACATACCAGAAAACGGTGGGTTGATCATTTATTTGCTAGGAAAGTGACAATACAATGGTACAGAAATATTTTTAAATACATTTTTTATGATAACATAATATATATTGTACACCGCATTTCCTACTCGGCAACTGAGCTTAATACTGTGTTGGAGTTTCCTCCAGCACTACGATATTTGGCCGACTGGATGGCTACCACCCCTAGTCTAGAGTATGCCGCCATAACAACCTTGTTTTCTGGCATTAGTGACCAGGTTCCAGTCTCCCTTAAGAGAGCAGCAGCGCATTTGTAGCACCTTGGTGTTGCAAATGTCTATAGGCGATGGTAACAGCTTTCCATCAACTATCTGCTGAACACTGCAATAAAAAAAAACCAATTGAAGCTCTATTATAACGAATGTCAAAATTCAACCGTCAGTACGACAATTAAATGAATAGTAAGACATAGGAATCGGGCATAAGTGTGTCAATCATTTGTTAATAATTGAACACGTCAAGGACCTCGCAAAGTGAACAAGGTCAAATGTGAAGTGTCTGTACTTCAACTTTCTACAATAATTCTTTTGCCATCAAGACCATAGAGCTTTGGAACGCGCCGCCAGTTGCTATCAGACAAGGAAAATCGCTACCGATGTCAAAACGATGATCAGAAAATATTACCTGTCCTTGGAGTATGATGATATTGTTAAGAGTTTAGGGACTCGAATTAAAATGCCGTTAGTATTATTATAGAGTTGATTCGAACTATACAAACACGTATAACACAGGTACAAATATAACTGAACACAACAAGTCCAAACGTAATGCAGAAGGTCGTAATTCAATAAAACGCGCAAAGTCCGTCACTATTAGATTCCCGATTGTAGTGCACACGTCTCGCTTTGATCGTGGTTCACGCTCGACTGCCCCTCCCTCAATCAGCTCATCGTTTTATACAGTACAAATGCAATGTATCGTATCGTAGTCGACGTAATCCACCACACCTGGCTATAAACGCAAACGGCCATAAAAGAGTACAGTAGAACAATAGGCTGTTCTCTAGAAACGTATGCCAATAAATGAGAAAACAAAAGATGACTATCATAAAAGAATTACAATAGTTTCAATGTTATTAGTTCACATGCCGACGGGAATAAATGTGTTCCTACAAATATGTAAGTGGAATTTGTCTTTGTCGGCGCTTAGGTTGTAACAATTTAAAACCGATTTAAAGTGGTCGGTTCATTCTCAAGGTAATAAAGAAGGACAATCAAACTGTTAAAAGTACCAATATCCAAACAAAGCCACTCCATGTTCGATATGTATTATCGGGTTATTGCGTCAAAAAAAACATCTGTTACAATTCATGCTGTCAATAATGAATATGAAATAATGATTTCATTGAATTTCAAATTAACACAAACATCCTCATAAATGATTTATCTTTGTCAGTATCCACAACGCAAGTGAAAATAATTCAGCGACCAAACATTAAACATCTTGTTGTTCTTTCACGTCAATAAAGGCAAAATTTAAAATGGCTGTTTTTATACTAGCATTTACGCGTCACTTCACTTGCATAAAATAACAAATAATAATATAATATCAACAAGTCGTAGCAACTAAGCTGCTAGCACATTCCTAGTCGTTCACAAAGACTTGGGTTCGAATCTTGACCGGGAAGCATGCACCACTATTGTTAGTGGTGCATGCTTCACAGTTTTCTGATGTATTGTTTATATTGTTAATTTGTTACCTAACGGAGAAAGTATGATTTGACTAAATCAGAGCATTTCGATGTTGATTTAAATTTTCGGTCTTTGACATTTCGCTTTCAATTAAATTTTCGATCTTTGACATTTCGCTGTCAATTTAAATTTTCGATCTTTGACATTTCGCGGGCAATTTAAATTTTCGATATTTGAGATTTCGCTGTCGATTTAAATTTTCGATCTTTGCCATTTGGCTGTCGATTTAAATTTTCGATCTCTAACATTTCGATGTCGATTTATTTTCGTTCTTTACCTGTACCTTTGTTAAAGCGAGCATAACAAAGACTTTTTCAATGTTAACCAAAATACATTAGATAAATTGACATATTAAAAACCTAACAAGGATTTGTTTAAGAGATATAATACCAGCAGATCTCACTGAAAACAGTGGGCTTAATCATCTTGCAGAATGCACCATATTATGTAAAGGACAACACGATCTACGTAGATAAACTACGCTGTCATATACAACTGTATGACAGTGTAGTTTATGTAGTGTTCCTTTGACCTAAGTATATTTTGTCATGCATAAGGTCAATATTTATTTATTGATGATTTTTTTAAATTTCAAACAGACAGATATTATGTACGTAATAAATTGATTAAATTACATAAAATTGTTAATGACATTAATTTAATTGTTTAAATACATACACATACTAAATTGAAACAATAAATTGAATATTAAATATTTATTGTACTTATAATAGCATCATAACCAACAATAAAGTCATATTATAATATGTATATGTAGTCATAAAGACTAAAAATGGCTTGTAACCAAAACTACAAAAAATGTATATGACTGTCAAAGACGAAACATGTAACTTTTGTCACTTAGCATAACAAGATCTGTAAAAATGTTTCAAACAAATAAATTACTTCGACGTAATTTACGTAGAGATTGTCGTAGTGTGCGTGGATTAAATCTAGAGACTGACCTGAGATGCCTCAAGTCGCTCTTGTTGCCCACGAGCATGATGAGTATGTTCTGGTCGGCGTGGTCGCGCAGCTCGCGCAGCCACCGCTCCACGTTCTCGTACGAGAGGTGCTTGGCGATGTCGTACACGAGCAGCGCGCCGACCGCGCCGCGGTAGTACGCCGACGTGATCGCGCGGTAGCGCTCCTGGCCGGCCGTGTCCCATATCTGCGCTTTTATGGTTTTACCGTCAACCTAAAGGGAGAATGTTCAGACGGTTAACTTGCAGGCTTACCTCACTGCAACATTGAGGTTCCAGGTTCGATACCTGTCATAGTAAATTTCGTAATCGAAGTTTCTATTATTTATTATGATTTAGGTGTCTGGGAGCGGCCGCAGTGTGGTCCGTTATATATTACCCACAATATTAGTTAACTTGCTTTGGGTATGTACAATTTGTTTGTCTGCAGGTTATTTGAAGATAGAATAAAAAATATATAAAAAAACCTTCTGTGCGTGTGTATGTACTAAACTCCTAAACAGCTGAAACAATTTCGATGAAATTTCATATTCACATATTCAGGTGGATTCGAGAATGGTTTAGCTTCACAATTGGACCCAGTAGGTGGCGTTGGAATCGGCTTCTACATTTTTATTTTTTCAGGGCAGGAAGACGTCTGCTGAGACAGCTAATAATATATATTACTACAACTATCAAATGTAAATGCATTTTTGCATCTCTTTCCCAATTAATTTTTAGATATTCAAAGGATAGCTGTAATGTGATTGATGATCCAGGTCTTCATGGAAGATATTAATAAAAATCAGTTTCGGTATATTTCATCTTCAAGTTTATACGCAAAATAAATAAATATGTTTTTTCAAAAACAAATCAATGACCGGGCCGATAACATTAGTGAAAATAACTGATGAATTTTTATCATCATAAGACAGTTTAAAATTAGACCGTTCAAGGTTGTTTTTATTTATGACGAATAAAGAAATAATTAACTTTTTTTCTACGCTGGGTGAAATACATTTAGAACACTGCCAGGTCCTTTACTCCGATTGGACCAAAGCAATGAGAGATATCGACTGAAGATAGCGCAGATAACAGACAAGATTTCTGGCTTGTGTGAAATCTGCTAGGTACCCGACTTAGAGAGAAAACCCATAGGCTAAGTAATACTCCACTAGAACCCCAAACATTGTTTATAGTTAAAGTCAAATCAACAGTGTAGCCTTGGCGAAATCTGTGATTATAGATGTAGTCTTTGACAACAGAACCTTAGTAATATGGTCGAATTTCGACCACGTATTTGATTTAATAGATAAAATTGTTGGTGTTTTTTCTGTTTTTGCTAAAACAATTATTGCTAAATTAACATATAGTTAGCAACTATGAACACCGCCAGACCACAGAATAAGAAGTCAACTTAATTTTTAACTTCTATTTATAGACTCCGGCACGATTCTTGAGCGGTCACTTTGATCTACGAATAGTGAAATTTCGGTCCTTTTTGGAATATTGTATTTTCCCTTTCAAGTAAAGAGACAAAAATATAATATTGCGGATATGTCTCACATTAGCCAAGATATTTGCGCAAAGCCAGTACTGTTCCGCCAACAGCTCAAGATTCATGCCGGGAACTATACACCTTCGAAAAATGCTCTCCAATGAAACTTGTTATTCTTAAAAGAGTTTGAATTATGTAATAATAGATTTCATTCCAAATATCATAAAACATAGGCTTGAAATCTTCAATCTGTGCCACATCTTATGATTATCTTAATTGTTATCTGCAAACCATGTCAAATGCATTGAACAATGACGATTGTTGTTTATCGATAACATAAGTTATATGATATTTAATTTTAAAATTAGTTTATTAACAAATAATTTTTAAGAAATTTTATTAAAATGTGACAAAAAGTATTTTACATTTTGCAATTTTTTCTTGTTTTTAAATTGTTTATTTCTCACAAAAACAATAATATGTACATGAACTAGGTGAGTAGCGACACCTTGGACTTGACTCCAGGGGGCCAAGGCAAGGCCCCGGCCTCCGTGCTTGCCTTAGCTGGCCGGCACGGAGTGGAGATAGCTAGAGGTAAGACTCTAGCTTCATTGGTGAAAGCGATAAATGGCATAACATCGAAAGTAGCTTCGGTGAACCTGCAGACCACCTCTCCACACCCCTTAGCTACCCATAAATCTTGATGGCATTTTTAGGGGCCAATGCTGTGAGTGGCGAGTGACTGTCTGCCCATTTTTCACTGTTCCTCCAACATTGCAACGGGCAGATGCCTTAGTCCCCATAGCCCAGATCCCTAGTTCCACAAACAGTTCATCCCAATAGCCTAGAGTCAATTGTTATATGTTGTACAGGGAGTCAACTCTTGGATACTATATATTATAAGATGTTTTTCTCTAACTTATCAACATATTTCCATGATTTTTAGTTCTAGGCTGCAGTAAAATTACATCCATTTGATTATACCACAATTAGTTTATTATTACTTCTAATTAGAACAATTTGACAATGTGGTAAGTGTAAAAGTTATGCCAGTTGCAACACTGCATTACAATGAATTAATTACAATAAAATATTATCATATTTAATTTCACAATACGCATAATTAACAAAAATGTTTTTTTTATTACTGCTGTGTTTTATCACAGTGTGAGGGATTCTTTTTCAAATATAAATCTAAATTCTCTCTCTTCTGCTATATCTGGGATGATGAACTAACATTATCCTTTTCTTTTAGTGATTGTTTCACACAGATGTGCCAATGGGTTTAATGCATTATTTGTGATACAATATTGTTATTAATTGTGGATGATGTCACATTGTGACTGAGATAATTTTCCTCCAATTGTTACATTTCTGAAAGAGAGGCACTGCCATATTTAATGCAGGCAGAAGTATCTGTCCCTATGGTCGACCAGCGGTGCCTATTTAAAATTCCTCTCATTGCACTCCCAGAAGCAAGTGAAAAGCGTTACCAATGCCCAGTTCCTATGTCTTTCTATTAATTTATTGGCTCTACCCCTGATTGAATTTTGATGATACTTGTATAGAGTCTGTGTTAAATTTTAATCAGGTAAATTAGCTTTGAGATGTTTTGTATTTGTAATAGTGTTCGAGCAGCACATAAATAAATAAATATTTTTATTAAATTAAATTAAAATAATAAATATTAAACATAAATATTAATGTTAAACGTAATTTTTAATATTAAATTGTGTGAGCCTGTTCTAAAGAATGACATTTGCTTTCTGTTAACACCTTTCCGATTGAAGTCAATATAATTCCAGTTCATTTAGCAAGTAATTGAGTGGGAGTCATAATAATGCTTGGATTCCTATAGCACCCATTTTCGAAATATTAGTACTTATAATTCATCTAAGTCAAAAGAGCAGTCGGCAAGATATAGGAACTGGAATATATGACAAGGAGTTTGGTTGTCTCAAGCTGAATGAGATTGTGATAGGATCCCAATAGGAACCTAACCACACATATATTTAATTTATCCTTGGTATTTTTTGGTTTTTATATTGTTTTATATACATAAATAATATCACACCTGTATCCCATTGGAGAAGGCAGAAACTATGGATCACGTCTTGTGATGATCCTGACAAACAACTTTCGCTTGACCTACTTTCATTAATGTCTTCATAGATGTATGTTTATTTGAGATACTTTTTAACTGACTTCTCTTTAACACTTCTAATATTGTTTTATATTATGTATATAATATACCTCTACTGACTTATTTCATTCATTTTCAGAGTTCAATAGATAGATATATATAGATGTTGTCTTTTGTGATAGGGTGTATCACAAAAAAACATCTATAAATAATTACTTTAGGGTAACATTTTTTAAAATATAAAATATTGACAAATAATGTATAGACAATGTACATACACTTATGTAGCTATTCATTATCTGAATTGATTCAAGGCAATAAACAAGACACACTTAGCCAAAGACAATAAGTATAATATTACCCCAAATGAAGCAAAAGTATTAGAAACTAACACTATTTATGAGGTCTATTCATAACTAATTTAAAATTTTCAGTTACCCGTAGCAGAGACATAAGTGGGACAATTATTCAAATGCAAAGATTAACTGTATATGCATAACATTATTTTGACTAATTACAAATTGTGAAGCACAGACCTATGTATAGATATAGACTTTCTATTGCAGAAGTCATTAATCAGTGAACTATATGTATATAATATAACCATTATGAAATATTAATACTAAACATTTTAATAATTGGGAGACAAACACACTATATTCCTAAATCAGCAAACTATATAAATTTATATTATACGGGTAATATACAGCAGATAACTCTATGGTAAGTTCCAACAGACAGGGTAAATAACTAATTATTTTTAATGAAATTAATAGTGTTGGTAATCAAACCTAGCACAGTAACTTCACTTTGAAAAAGATATACTGGTTAATATTTGACTCTTTTTAATCATAAATAACACTAAAATGGAAAACAAAAAGTTGCTAATGAAGATTATTAATAAATTACCTAATAACAATTTTATATGAATTAAACATGAACATAAAAGTAATTTTCATTTATAAATACACCTATTTTTATGTTATACTCAATTTTTTTCATTTAATATCTCATATAAGGATGATTTCATTTAAATAAAGTAGTTGTTTGAAAATAATACTTACAGATAGCCAAAAACATTTACCTCTATACTTCTGGTTGCAAATTCCACACCTATTGTAGACTTTGACTCTAAATTGAATTCATTTCTAGTGAAACGCGATAGGAGACTGCTTTTTCCCACTCCCGAATCGCCTATTAGCACAACTGTAACAAAGGGTATTGTTTTGTATTGCAATATGGAAACATCACAAATACCTAACAATGAAAAGTTCATAAACATTACATTTTTTTACTTTTTTTCTCACGCAATATTGAATTTACGATTAGATCATGTTGATTAAATCAAAGGTGACTCATGGAATCGCGAAAAATTCAGTAATATCGATCGCGGTGACTCAATCAGCTGATTATAGAAAGAGCAATTTTCTCACATTTACGTGATTTACATAGTTGGAGTACATAATGAATGGTACTGTAGGTATTTATGAGACTTTCGTAACACAAAACAAAGGGGAAAACACTGCCATATAGACCTTTTCTACGTCATTCAAGATGATACAGTGAACAAAAAAACTTACGTATTCAGCTCAATTTTGAATCAATGTTTATAATTCTCCAAAGTATAATGTGAGAAGAGAGACTTAGAAATTGTTAGGAAGACTCACCTTTGAACAAATAATCGTATTCGTCCTCTCTTGTACCCATTTTGATTAATCTAGAGCTCTCTAATCGACGTCAAAATCGGCAACGAATTAACGTCAAGATAAATTGTAAACAAAAATAACTGGACACTTAATTATCACAGATTCTGAAAACACTGCACAGTATCCCAAATATCACTTTTGTTTAGAGATGAAACTGATTTATAAAGGCGAAATAATTAAATTGTAAATTGTCATCGGGACAAAATGGCGGATTGTTTTACGCCCCTTAGTGATGTCCCAGTTTGTGAAATATGCCAGTGTAATCGATTATGGAAATATCTCTGTAATTAATTAGTTAAATAATGATTTCATATAAATATTTACATAAAAACAAACTTATAAATCCTATCAATTTGATTGAACGCTTTTTTATATAGAGATCTTGATAAACACACTACCAATATTAAACAAAATGAAATGTAAATGGGATTATGTCATTTATTTCCCGGTGTAACTTATCAAACTCGTGCTTTGGTTATTACTTGAAGATATTTTTTTCTCTTTGTAATAAAATGGACACCTTTAATATGCGTTCTGTGTGTAAAACATATTAAAGAGTCTAAACCTTAAGGCAACATGAGAAATAAACTGTATATATAATAATAACACTAATAATTTATTTCATTGACAGCTTTAGGATAAAACTCACAATTAACAAATTGTCATGAATCAATTTCTTAAGATATCGATATTAATTTACAAACAAATAATGTTGTACACTATTATCGCGCTGTTGGATGCGTTTCATCTGAGTTTTGAGTACGTTCCAAAATAGTCGCTACATTGCTGGTATCTGTTAAAAAACTGATTAGGTATAGGAAATATTTTTATCAGATCAAACAAAATAGTTTTCGAGCTGCTGCTATTTGACTAAAGTGTTTATAGAACAAATTTTCTTTACGATTGTTTACGTTTGAGCTGCCATCTAGTGTTATGTATACGCGTACTTGCTCGTACGCTTGCCCCCTTTTTGTGGTTTCGGTCTCAAATCAATGATTTGATATTTTTGGTTTGTTTCAAAGGTTAATTTACAAAGAAAAATGTTCATAAATTACCGTTTCTTTTATACTAATTTCCTCGCATTGTTCGATGCAATTACTGCATGCATGTGATATTAATCTCTATCATGATAATTACTTACATTAATACAAATTACAATTATTGTAATTTGTATTAACTTTAATGCATGTATTTTACTTTGAGATTTTCAAACAATCTAAAGGTAATTCCGATCGCAGATAGATGTACTAAATGGATAGATACATAAATAAATTGTACAACATATTAACAGTATTTTATTTCTAGACTATAATATAAATAAATATTCCTAAGCCCCAACAGCAACCGCATCGTCTTCATCGTCACTGTCTTCTTGTACTTCTTTAGATAGTGTGCGGTCTACATGAACAAATGGATCGATCTTCAATTTCTCTGGTGAAGGCGGGCTCAGTATCAAACACCTGAAAAGTTATAGATTTGAGTGATTTTAAGTTACAACGCTGAGCAAAAGCAATTCTTAAATGCGTTCTTGAAGTTAGTGCAAGTCATTGCACAGAATATAGCTGAGAGCGAAGACTGCTGCGCTCTCGCTCAGCCGCACTGCGGGTTCGCATAGTATCTCTTTCTCACTTTACGGCCGTTGCATACAAATTAAAAATATATTTTTGGGTTACTTGCTAGTGTCTGGATTAATTTGAGTACTAGTCTTATCTGGCAAAAGTATAGATTAAAATAGCACAACATTTAAAAAATTCACTATGGTAACTTCTAATTACCATAAAGTACCTATTTCTACAACACATAAACAATCTTTTTTTTAAATTCAGTGTATTCTGTTGCTTTTCTCTAATTTGGAAATCATGCAAAACAATGACTTCCACACTTTACTTATATTTTTAGCTCATAAATGCTAAAACACAATTACACCTAAATACAAAAATAGCATTAACAAACACAATGTTTTGGTGAACTTGCATTGATATTTGAATAGCACTGTTACATAAAACTTTTATGATTAATTTGAGTGTCCGCTTTCATTAGCCAAACTCTGACAAAAGTCACTTCAGTGAAACTTTCACACTCAGCACGTCTCAGTCCAAGAAGCAATTGCTTTGATACATACTTTGTGATAAAAAGACCATCCCTCTTAGGCCGTGCTGCTTGCAGATCTTTCAATAATGCATCTATGTTCTCGGCAATCAATTTCGCATCCATATTTAACTGGAAAGCAATAATATATTAATATTGTGGCGAATGATTGTGGAACCATCTAGTTAGTGTTAGAACTTTTCGAAAAAACTAGAACATTCGAGAGGGAAATGACAAGGATATATTTAGAAAGGGACAGACGATGAAGGAAAGAAAGAGATAGATAGATGTTAGAAAGGGATAGAAGTATAAACGAAAATTCCCGAACAGAAGGTTCGGGAAGGAAGAGACAGAGATTGATGGGTTCTAGAAAATTCTTCCGGGTATATGAACAGCGTAAGGCGCGTCTACCGGGCAGTTTAGAGTTGAGTTCAATCTAAGACGGTGAAGCGACAAGTGCAATACTAGAGTTGTTAGAGAAGGTTAATAGAGGACAGAGACGAATTAAGTGGTGAATTTAGTGACACGTTTGGTGGACAGATACGTGAAGGAGGTGTGTAGTGTAGTTCGAGAGAGGAACCAGAAGCGAGCTACACGCGATAATATCGAAGGTGGTCCACGCAATATCGGCGACGGTATTGAGGGTGTGCAAACTTATCATCGGGACTGTGCATCGTTGGTCGTGCGTATAGGGGCAACCCTGCAGAGAGGTTCTACGTACAGCTGTGTAAGTCAATAAAAGCTTTTAGGTAAATACTGGTGTTTTCTTCCAATCCAGGTGCGTACCCCCGCTCTCACGTAACAATATATAAAGTAACACAATATGCTTACATTTTACAGCACGGAAAATTATTTCTCAGGGACGAAAAGTACTGTTTTTATCCCTGTGGGCAGGTAACTAAGCATATTTTCATAATATGAGAAATAAAGAATATATCAAGTACATATCAGAACAAAAATATTTACCCTTCCAATAGGAACTTGGACCGATCCATAACTCTGATGCACCTCATCTTTCACAACCCTGTAATTGACTCCTCCTGCGAACTTCTTCACGAGGAGTGGAAGGTTGGGGTCCAGAGTACCAACTCGAATGTTCGGGAACCGCTTCTTCATCAGACCTCGGATCGGAACTAGTTCTGTGAGGAAATTCGGATGCGCGATCACATATTCGTAATCGCTTAGTTTTATTTGCCCTTCCTGTAAATTCAGTTTATAATTAATAATTTGAAAAATTTTGAAGTGATAACTTCTTATGGAAGGGTAAACCGCTTCGTTACGTAACGCGTTACGGCGCCAGTTTGTCTGGATTCCCTTTCTCTCATGCAAGTTATTACTTCTGTGGGGCGTTCAGCAACGCACACGTTTTTTATTGCTGGGGTACAGCAGGCAGACTGACAGCCCAACTGTGATGGAAAGTGGTTACCGTCGCCTATAAGCATTTGCAACACTAAAGGTGCTACCAATGTGCTGCAATTCTCTAAAAGGTGACTGGAACCTAGCCACTAATATCAAACAAAACTCCAGATTGTTCCTTCCTCCATCCTTCTGTCACTTCTCACGACAGACCCGGCTGCAGGAAATTGCATTCTTTCTCTATTCCTACACAGAGAAAGGTATATTTGTACACAAAAATATGACACAGTAGCATGGTGAAAACTCTACGATTATTAGTAAGAACTCTACCTGAATCTTCTTAACGAGGTCAGAACCACCACAAGCCGTTGCCCCGGCGTCCATCACCGCTTTGACCATCTCGGCACCTTTGCAGAACGCTAGGATGGTCCGTTCTTCATCCCTCGGGAAGGAATTCGGTAAAAGGGATAAACGGTTAAAACTGTCCAGGTAGCGGTTCTGAAAATAAGTCACAGATTTTTTAAAGTTTCAGTAATAAAAACTATTTTATAATAGTGTTGTAATAATATTAGTTAGCCCATAAGCATGATAGTCCTGGGATATTTTTTTAATTTTATCAATATTACAGCTTAGCCAGCCAGTATCATTTTATTTCAGTTCCAAAAAGTTTGTACTTCATTCTCACTTTATAATGAACACCCTATGTGTATTTGTATAAAAATCTTAAACTAAAATGAAATATTTGTTTTACCAGGGTGCCAAGGCACTCTGGATATATAGCAACTTCTAATGATTCACTCAAATGCACTTACCCAGAAGCTGCTACATAACCTCTTACAAAGACGCCTAAAACAAGGGCATATCAGCCTGAATACAAAAAATATATCTCCCATTAAATTAAAGAAACCAAATAATTGGATTTTCCCATCTTATACAACTTCAAAGAACCAAATCATCTGCTTATGGAAAAGTTTCCAATTGCTGATAAAAAAGAATTACCTTCTTGCTAGCTTCCATGTTGACTTCAATATAAGCATATACAAAAGCAGTTGGATCATTGTACATAGTGGGATGATGGGTCTCTTGGTGGGCCTTAACGGCATCTTCAGCAGTGTATAGCACCCATCGATAATACTTCAGAGGGTACACGTCATCCCCTGGCACAGGTTTGAATGTGTCATCGAGGTACTTGTTCACCTCTTGCTTTACTTGAGTCCTGAAATTAACATTAATATTTTTTTCAATTCATTTTAGATAATACTGAAACAATTAACAAACACCACTCTAAATATTATGTGCGCTCTTAGTACAGTGCTGTTTTACAATCTTTACGAGTGAAAGAGAGTGACAATGGTAACAAAACATATCGAGGGTGAAAGGCTATTTGTTTTAAGCGACATTTGTGTGATACTCAACGATGGATTTAATCCTAATGTCTCAACTTAAAAATATAAGAACCTGATCTCTAGTTCAGTCTACAGATGTTCTTTTTTTTAATATGGACATAGTTCGTTAGTGATGTGTTTTTCTGGTCATTAGAAACTTTAAACTTTTCTCTGACATTTATAAAGTGTCGTTTAAAAAATAGCTTTCACCATCGATATTTAGAATGGTGAAATTACCAATAAAAATATTGATGCTTTGTTTTACCTTTACCTCTATCTGAAATTAGCATAAACAAGAATGCCAGATTTTTACCATTATTTCACACCCTGGATGGAATAGAATAAGGGGATAGACGAAGCAGGATAGTGAGGGCCAGGGCGACTGGAACTGTCATTTACTATACAAAATGTGATTAGTCTAAATCTGTCAATTTTTTATCAATTATCTGTGAGAGAGTGATATTACACTGGTCGCATCAGCCCTATGATTCCAGCATGGCTTAATCAGATAAAAATGCCACTTTTAGGATCAATTTATAGGGGAATAAGCAGTGAAATAGCTATACATTACCATATTTTGGACTTTGAATCTGTTAAGAATACTGTTACTTCACTGGAAGGATTGCCTTTACCTACCATGAAATAGCCTATAACCATCTGTTATTGGACTTCACTACACCATTGTGTATCACTTTCCAGATCAGTGTAATTTATTTAGACTTTATAGTTTTTGTCAAAAATATCTTTGCTTCCTGCTAAAATGACTGGAACTCTAAATACTTACTTATCTTTCCCCCTTTGATTATGAGGAATAAAGCCAACTTTGGCCACTTCCACTTTGACTTTTTTGGCACGAGCCTTCGCTCTAGTACCCTTGCGGGCTGCATAGTATACTGTAGCTGTGTTGATGGATCTCTGAAAGCAGAATTAGGAATTTTAATATAAAAAAATTGTTCCAAAGTTTAATTGTATGGCAGCTAAGGTGACCGAATAAAAATATTAAAAGACTGTACGGAGCACTTACCACTCCAATAGAATTACTTTTGAAAGCCGATAGAGTGCTGCTTAAAACTGAACCTAAAATCATAAATATTTTAATTATGTTGACTGGAACTCAAATGCATTATAAAAATTAGCGTAAACTTACGAAACATGGTCCCAGTCATGAATTTTCCACTTATAGTTTAATTAATATATGAAAAAGTAAATAAAATGACAAATTAATAATATTTTTTATCGAACTTCCAGGTTATCCATAAACTACATGTTGTTGATGTTAAATTCGCTAAAATAGCAAGCCAAGGAATTGAGTAAACGTAGTTTTTTGGTAGCTTGAAATGTATATTTCATTAAATCAGCCAATAATTCCAACGTAACCACATAATTAAGGTTTAAAAATATAATAGGTATCCCAAGATTAACCAATATATAGCATATTTTTATGAAATATGTCCTTGTTCAAGTTCCCGCTAAAAGCTGCGCTATAATAACCATAGAGCAGGGTTGCCAGATGACCATGTCAATTAACCCCATTTCTTTTTCAAAAGCCCCAAAAATAAGCTTTTTGAAAAAACCCAAAATAGTTTTTACTTATTTTAAAGGAGAAATAAAAAAGCAAAACCACCGTCGTAGCGAAAACGTCACTAATGACGTCATCATTTTCCTCACGGGGCGCTCACAACGACCCGTGTCAATAGGTGCGTTAAATAACCATTCCACTTGAGTTTACGATTGTGACGTCAGCAAATAAGTTGAACGGGAAAACCGCAGTTGTGAACGTGATCATTGTCAGTCTCTAACGGAAAGTAGCTTATGGGATACGACGCATACGAGTAGAGACGGCATATTAAATAAATAACCTAAATGAACGAACCAATGGATTGGATTATAAAAATGAAATATTGAATTGAAGTATGATTCACTCGTAGAATATAAGCCTAAGATAAAGTAATAATACTTTAGAGGTCTTCAGGTAGAAGTGAAACAATGTTGAGTGTTTGAATTGCAGTTCAGGAATGCATATTTATTTGGTAAAAATACCGATTAATATTTTACAATAGAGCACACACTTAGCTGCTATACGCGCATTCGAGTGTCGCGGTGAGGTGAGGCGAGGTGTGAGGTGAGGCAAGGTGTGCGCGGAGGTAAACACGTGAGGCCCGACAGGGGCAACGCGCTACGCGTTTGCCGCTCATTTGTGAGCAGCCGCCGTGGTGATCGGACGTCTGCGGCTACAATACCGTATTGTGACTTAGATATAATAATTGCAGTGATGAGAATTGTGTTTGTAGACGAATTATTGATACTTAAAATATCTCTCCAAAATTTCTCACAACAAAATATTTCACCCCGAAAGTCCCCCAAAGAATCTTGACCTCCGAATCTCCCCCCAGACGTGAAAAAAAACCCGAATTTTCAGGGGTCCCCTCCCCTCTGGCAACGCTGCCAAAGAGAAATATTTTCAACCGCCTTACAACCAAGTACAATGATAAGATATTTTTTTTAATTTCTGGCTCTGCATGATGGTTTGTGTCAGAGTTGCCAGATATAGAGGTAATCTCCGATAACCACAATTAACGATGAAAGACTACACTTGTGGCGTTACAGGAGAAATTTTACAGAAAACGTTTAAAACAGTAAATAATATGTACATTTTTATGATATTACTAAATCTTGTTTTTGGTGGTTCGCTTGCATTTACTTCAGCTATAACGCTCAACTGCGCAGCGATTCGATACGTTTACACCGCATATAATAACGACTTGGAAGCAACTTCCTACGAGATTTGAGATACGATATGGTGTCGTTTATGATGAATAAAATACTAAATTCAATAACATGACATTTATGCAATGTACCACTATTTTTCACAAACTTTTTTAACGTTTCAATACAATTTTTTTTTAATGAAATTATCAGGAGCGGATTATAACCAAGAGTTAACAGGATTTTCAATTTAATCTGGTCACACTGATCATTAAAAAAATATTCAATTATGTCAAATCAAAACTTCAAAAAGTTCAAAACGCTTCTTGTTACTTGTTTTGTGTTGTGCTGTTGTGTGATTGTCTGCGTTATAGTAATGTACTTATAAAAACTAAATGAAATGTATCAAACTTAACATATTTTTAATGTCTAAATGTGATAAGTAGTGTCTTAGGGCAAAATGGAGACTTTAAACTATAGTTTATTGATAGCATCTCTTTGCGTATTGCTATGGGGTGTGGCCGGTCAGTATGAATGGCAGTTACGAGATTCTTTCGACGAAATTAGGGGCAAAATGGACAAAATTACATCTGATAACTGCTATATAAGCCACCTGGATGACCTTTTCCTCCCGGAAGACTCCGTGTCTCACCATCCGGACGTGAAAGAAATCAACATAAATCCGGTGTTTCCCAATCGAACTGCAATGTTACATCTGCATAATATGGCTATGAATAGAGCATTTTTTTGGAGTTATATATTACAGTCAAGGTTCATTCGACCTGCTATAAACGATACTTACGACCCTGGCATGATGTATTATTTTCTATCATCAGTGGCAGATGTTGCAGCGAATCCCTACATTAATGCCAGTGCTATATATTTCTCGCCAAACATGTCTTATACATCGTCTTACAGAGGGTTTTTTAATAAGACCCTTCCAAGATTTGCACCAAGAGCAATAAGAGCAGATGATTTTAATGATCCAGTTCACTTGCAAAAAATATCAACATTGAATACTTTTTACATTCAAGACTTGGGTGCATTTGAGACTGATAGCTTGTCTAAAGATTATACATCTGAGTTTTACAGGATAAATGAGTGGTATAAGCTATGGTTACCAGACAAGGTTGAGAAACGTCATGATACAAAGACAACATACCAAGTGGAAATCAGATATGCGAATAATACAAATGAGACATTCACTTTCCATGGTCCACCTGGTAACGATGAGGTATGTTTTTAAGATATATTTTACTTTTGTTGGACCTTAACCGGTTCTACTCTACTAGGAGGATTGCTGCTAATGCTGCAATCACACAGTCAGTCCGCCTTGCACTGTCCGGCGACACTTACACGTACAATAAACCACACATCATTTACTTTTGTTGTATATAATACCTGTACAGTGGTTGAAATAAAGCTCATTTACTCATAACAGTCCACTGATTATTACAAGAACCCCACCACCAGGGTGAGCCTAGACACTTTATTACCTTAATTGGTAAGCTCAGTAATATCACTATTGTATTAACTTCTAGGTAAGTAAGTAGTGAATGATTGATGTACTGCATTACTTGAGAGTTGCTCATGTACAAGTTGGAAAAAGATTGGTGGTGTAATTTTTTTTTAATATTTCCTTTAAGTTTTACTGTATGCTCATTGTGCAACTTGGCTTAATATAAATTTAGATGCTAAATTAGTGCATAAATGTAAGTATGTATGTAATCTGCCCTTTATTAGAACAAGTCCTTATTTAAAGCTTGTTAGTAACAATCATATAATATTCTGTGACCATGTTAATATCAATATGATCATCAAAGATTATTCACATTTTTTAAATATGTCATCTACACATGTTAGGATTTAAAGCAATGAAATGTGGATAGGATCCCATATTTTTATCATAGGTACATATTCAAACCAGTTATACAATAGTTCATTGCAGGTACAGTATAGTTATGGGTGCATTTATTCATTATATGAGATATAAAGTGAATTTTGGGTGATTATAAAAAAAATAACCATGAAGGCTTAGCTTTTTAACCTATATTAAAAAAGTTTGAATCTTTTCATAATAAATAAATGCGCCCTATAGCTGTACCCCACCTGTTCATTACAATTTCTTCTAAATAACATACCTTAAAGAAATAATTTGTATAATAACATTATGGACAGTTATAAAAATATTAATTCTTGGTAATATCAATGTACAGTGTAACCTCTATAAAACAATACTGTAGAGACTGTACATTATGGTGTTATAGAGAGTTGTTAAATGGAAGAGAAGTCTTCTGTTATGTCTTCTCCTGCACCAGTAATTTTGTTGTATGTTTTACTTATTTTATTTATATCTTGCATCTTCACCAAGATAAGTACTTAGAAATTTTGGAATTTCTTAGAAATTTATGTGTGTATGATGCTGACAGTTGAGTGTATTATGGGCTAGGATGATAAAGCGATGGAAGAACATATACAGCAGCACAGTTGATACTAATTTTGGCAACTTAAAAGGTACTTCTAACTCCTTAATTGCTGTCTTATTGAGAGTAAGTGTAATGCTATATAGAGTGTATCATTATATGGACAAGCAACACCAACCAAAGTAGTTCCAAGTGATTTTGACATTTGAAGGAGTTTGTCATTAAATCCAGGAGAACTTGGATTTTGTCTTTTATGCTTTTGATTCCAGTTTCATATAAATTCTAATAAAATTAAGTTTTATTCTTTTTTAGGTTCCAGGACCAGTTAATTGGACAAGGCCCTATTTTGACTGTGAAAGACTAAATAAATGGTTGGTTGGTGCGGTTTCACCAGTTGCAGATATATATCCTCGGCACACACAATTCAGACATATTGAATATCCTACGTAAGTAGATTTTAAAGATATAGATATGTGGCACTTTTATTTATTATGGACAGATCCAAATTTTTTAAATATTGATTCAGCTTTTTTGGTTGTTTTTGTAATAACCACCCAAAATTTACTTTATATCTGAAATCTATGTGAATTTAAGTTTGTAACACTTTCATGTGAAAACTACTCAACTGATCATCATGAAACTTTGTACACGTATTCTTGGAGGTATTAGAAGTAACATAAGATACAATAGAAGAATAGAAATAGAATAGAATGCCACATAGCTATAACACACTAAATTTTA
The DNA here is from genome assembly GCA_012273795.1 of Dendrolimus punctatus. Classification (NCBI taxonomy): domain Eukaryota; kingdom Metazoa; phylum Arthropoda; class Insecta; order Lepidoptera; family Lasiocampidae; genus Dendrolimus; species Dendrolimus punctatus. The sequence continues at coordinate 4,601,544 of CM022535.1, read as the reverse complement.
ATCTCTCTATTCTTTCATGTACTCCTAATAGTTTGGGGCAGTACAATATGACTTTTTCTTCCATACATTCCATACATTTTAATACAATCTGATATCACAAATTATCATTCTCATCCTTCAAACAACCAATCGCTTTTCTTTTTATTCTTACTCATATATCATCAATCTTTCAGTTTTACATTCATTTTGTCACATGATGTACGAAAACCATGAAGACTAAGGCTCCTAAGCCTTCTTTCTTCTTCTTTTTAAAAAGTTCAGATATGTTCATAGTATATAAATGTGCCCCACCCTTTGTAACCCTGTATACTTTTCAATTTTTTTTACATAATAACATGCATAGAGATATGGACATGTACAGTGTGCAGAAGGTTTGCAGATGTTTACTTGCTATTATTGTATTGTAATACTTAACTATTGTTGTATATCCTTACCTAAGATATATATAATACATTTATTGCGACAATTATTTATGTGTCCTTTTTTATGAACTCTGCTGACCATTGATGTGTGATATCATGAGGCTATTGGCAAACCTTCTGTGCAGGGGTAGTAAACTTATATATCTAATATATATTAATTTTAATTATTAATAAGAACAGGGTTGCCTGGAAGATCACTATAAGTGATAAGGCCGCCCATTGTTCTAATACAAATGTATCCATATCAATTGTCTCTAGATTTAAGTTTATGGTGAACAGTAAAGACTTTTCATTTATTCATTCAAGAACAGATAGTGCTCTTCTTTATCTTTATAAGAATTTTTATTTGTCTTTATTAGACCTCTAATAGTAGTTAGGATTTTAAATAAGATAAAATATCCATTTATGAGACAACAATAGTAAGAACCTTTTGAATCTAAGGTATATGTATGTATTGGGTATAGTGTTAGAATATATGTATTACAAACCCAGTAAACTGAAGATTAGAATAGTTGATTCCGAATACAAAGTAAATGGATAAGGTAGTTATTGAAATCATAGATAATACTATATATATAAAAATATGTTCTATAGATATACAGCAGCTGTTGTCATGGAGATGGACTATGACAGGATAGATATAAACCAGTGTCCGCCCAGTTTTGGTAATGACAGACCCAATAGATTTGCATCAACTGCCAGGTGTAAGGAGACCACAGAGGTGAGGAGACGATCATAGTTACACTTGCTTAAGCTAGGTTTTTTTAATTTACCATAGAATTTAATATTACTAGAACACCTGCAATCTCTTGTGTTATATTCTTCATAATTATTTGGAAATTATTTAATATGGACTGAATAAAAAATACTCTGTATGAATCAGACAAACACTATACACAAACATTTATAATTAAGCCTACATTTCTGATCTTAAGACAATAATTATGAAATATCATCACATATATTAGTAGCTATGTATAATAAGACTTGTTGTTGGCTATGTAAAATAACAAAATTGTATTCAAGAAATCAGAAAAGGTGTAAAGTATGTCAATATTAAGGGTAGGAAGACAATCTGAAATGCACAGCAGGAATATTGTGCTCCAGAACAAGTAGAGACAGGGTGAATAGCTCAAGAGGCCTTTGTTGAATGACAACCTGGGCCCAATTTTGCTATATCAATATGTTGGCGATGCGAAGATAGTCAAAGTATGATTCCCTTACGATAGTGTCAAAACTTGGTTTTCTACTAAATCCATAATATCTTCTCGATAATGTCGCGGCGGAATAATAGAAAAAATTCGATATTACCGAGGTATTGTTATTAGTATTATCATTTATAATATACATATATAAATAATTTACTAAATTCACAAGGAAACAATTTTTTTTAAATATTACAATAATAAATGGACAGATGCGCTAATAGGGGTTCATGTTAATTAAATTTACTTAACTAGTTATTTCTCTGTAAGTGAATTGTAAATTCTTTTGAGAAATAAATGTTTTAAACCTATTTACCTATTTATTTCGCGAGTTTTCACTTGTAAATATTTATAATATTAGAGCGGCGCGTCATTGGAATTAACAAATACCGAAATCAGACAAACTCACGATAGTGTCCAGCAATTTTAACGAGCTAGTAATAGCAGAATTAGGCTCCTGGAATGTGGTACATATGTACTTTAATATATGTGCAATAAAGTTATTCATTCATTCATAATAACTAGGGTTGTAACAGAACTTCGCTTCCGCCTCCGTTACTGCGGAACTTCCGCAAGAAATCGTACCTCCGCATCCATGTATTTTTTTGCGGAGTCATAACGGATGTTTATTTACTAATTATACGCAAGCAGCGACGACTCGGCTGTCCAGCCGCGCGCGGCAAATGAACAAGAATCAAAGGGTGCGCGGCAGGAACGCGGTTGGGGCGGGGCGGCGGTCGTGCAAACGTCATTTGTCAAATGAATGATACGCGACAGGAATCAATCTGTCGAATTGCTTGGACGCGTTAGACGTAGTACATACTAATTTGATTTAAAATAAATATGTTGTACTATTGATAGTTTTAATAATCAATAAACTACTATTTTTTCTACATCCAATTTCACTTCCGCCTCCGCCTCCGTTAACCTCCGCGTCCGCGGAGGTGAAACCCGTCGCCTCAGCATCCGCCTCCACCTCCGCCTCCGCTAAGAAGGCCACCGTTACAACCCTAATAATAACGTATTAAATATAAATTAATAGTAAATCAAGTGTTACATTTGAGGAGAATAAAAAACAAAATTTCATCAAAATCGGTACTCTCTCTCAAGTTATGCGCGTATATACATTTCTACGATTCATTTTTATATATGTATATAGATTTGTTGGTTGCTCTTAAATAATAATAAAAAACTATTATATTATTTAGATAAAAATATTTTAATATATTTCCAGTGTGAACCAATCCATGGCTGGGGATTCCGACGCGGCGGTTATCAGTGTAGGTGTAGCCCCAGACACCGCCTGCCCAGTATAGTCAGGAGACCGTACCTCGGAGAGATAATCGAAAGGGCGACCTCTGACCAGTATTATAATAATTTTGATTGCAAGAAGATTGGATGTAAGTCATTAACTACAGTGTAAACTCTATATAACGACACTGTAGGTACTGTACATTTTATGGTGTTATAGAGAAGTGTCGTTAAATGGAGAACAGTCTGTTTTTTCCTGACACCTTTTGCTGCGCCTGTAACTTTGTTGTATTTTTTTATCTATTTTATTAATATCTTGCGATATTGAGACATCTTGGTGATAAAGGAAGTACTTAGAAATCTGTATTTCTTAGAAACAGTATGCACGATGCCGACAGTCGAGTTTACTTTGGGCTAGGATAATAAAGCGCTAAAAGAACATACACAGCTGCGCAGTTTTTACTAATTTTGGTAACTTAAAAGGTAAAGTAATAAAAAGGTTACTTAGTCGTTATTGAGAATGGGTGCAATGCTATATAGAGTATCATTGTATAGAAGACAAGCTAAACCAACCAAGTGATTTCAATGCTTAAGGGAATTTGTCGTTAAATAGAGTGCCGTTACATGGAGTTTACACTGTATTTAGGTTTAAATTTTTGTACCACTAAGTTCCTTCTTTCTAATATCATTGTTCCTTTTTTTGAACCTTATTGTGATTTAATATTCATATACTATGATTAGTATTCATATGTATGACTCAAATACTATATAAAAATCTTATTGATACATTGTCTGTTTTATTAAAATCATTTAATGTAAAATAATTTTTGATTTAATTTAATTTTATTCAAACGTCGTCAATAGCGCCAATATTTCATCAGTAATTAAAATCTATTCTATTTACGTGATCAAACACAATTTATAATTGTGTACAATTTGAAATACTAGCTGTTTCAGTTGTCATATCCTTTGATTTAATGGAAACATCTATTGATTCAACTGAATTTTCAATTGGGAAATCCACTGATTTAATTGACAAGCCCCTTGATTTGGGTAGAATTTTTGGCTGAGGACTTAATTTTTTATTTCTTGCCAGCAGTGAGACATAAATTTTATAGCAGTCTTTTTCTTGTCTCTGACTATTTTATTTATTTTATTGTTTTATCTTATTCTGTTTAATGTGTATTAGAAAATAGGAAAAGTGTTTCTCCTTCTTTTTCACATGTTTCATTTTCGTTAATAATTTATTCTATGATTTCTTTTTTCTTTCATTTGTAAATTTATAATCAATGTATTTTTCTATATTCTCTTTAATGTTCAACAAGGATTGTATTTACGATGTACTCTTAGGGATACAACGGCTTCCGGTACAGTGGGAGAAGGCAGATCCATATATGCGAGCACTATACAGGGATCGTTACTATGAATATGTTAATGCTACAAGTGGGCCGGATGCTTTGCACACTGAACGGACTAATGTTTATGAAGTATTAAACTTTATCAGGAGTGTACAACCAAGTAACTGTTCTAAGTAAGTATAATTTAGAAATGTATATATTAGTAGGTTTTCTTATAAATCTATGCATACATATGTTATTACTTGACCACACTTACTGACTGATTGGCTACTGATATATCTACGCGCATAGCCCAAACTTCTGAAGCTAGGGCCGTAAACATCTGTATGCATTTCTATATTGTATACATTAAGAAAAAAACTTTTGAAGATTCAGCCCTTAAAGGGGTGAAAAAGGCCATAATTCTCAAACTAGAAGCACGAAATTTAAAATACCTGCTTTTGATTGGAAGTAAATGTACACATGTATCGGTGTTTTTGTAAATTCAACCCCTAAAGGGTTGCTAAAGGTAGAGCATATTTTTAATGTACGCCAGGGAAGCCGCTGGCAACAGCTAGTGCATTATATTTATACTTATAGTCTTGGTATAAACATTTTGAGAAATGGTAAGTTATGCTTGTTTTCAGGTATAACCCAACTGACTTAATACTTAACGGGGACATAGCTTTTGGGGCTGAAGAACAACTGGAGAACCAAGCTAAGATGGCAGTGAGACTGGCCAACTTCATAAGTGCCTTTTTGCAGGTAATTTGTAATGTCTTAATGGAACTGCGTGTTTCATAAATTAATCTAAAGACACAGGTAAATGAAATTGAAGAGTTGTACTGTTAATATAAGAATGTGAAAAAAAATCAGGGGTGATAATTCGGACCAGGAGATTTTGAAAATGCAATTTTTAGAATTTTTGTCTGTGGATGTTTTGGCTGATCTCTGAAATGGCGGGTCCGATTTTGAAGGGCCTTTCACTGGTAGATAGCTGATGTTATAAGGGGTAACTTGGGCTACTTTTATTTAATTTTTATGTTTCTGAGAAAAAAATCCACACAAACACAGCTAGTTAGTATATATAAAATTAAGCTAAGCTTAGTATAAGGCCTGTCATAAGTGGCGACAAAACACCCAGGTGGTAGGGTATCTGCACGTCTGGATCGCTACCAACTCTGGTCTAGAGTATGCCACCATAACAACCTTGAGTTTAGTTCCGGCTGGCCAAGTTTGTCTCCCTTTAGAGAGCAGTGGTGCTTTTGTAGCACCTTTAGTGTTGCAATCGCTTACCGCTTTCCATCAAGTAGGCCGTATGTCTGTCGGCTGAACTCCTGCAATAAAAAATATTGTTGCTGTGACTGGACCATCAAAAGATCTCAAAGAATATCTTTAGTTTTTTTTTTTTTTACAAAATATCACATAATAATTATGTAAGTGTTTAGATCAAATGTAAATTGAAAAATGTATAATATGTGGTGTATATGTTTATGATTTTTTTCCAATCCCTCATTTTAACTGTTTATTCTATTTTCATGTTTCTTTTATTTCAAACTTTCACATAATTACAAGAATTGTTAGAAAAAGTTAGGACAATATATTCTTATTCGATAGGTGTCGGACCCTGAAGAGGTGTTCAGCGGGAACCGTGTGGCCGACAAACCCCTCACCGAAGACCAGATGTTGGGCGAAACCCTCGCCATCGTATTGGGAGATTCCAAAATTTGGTCAGCAGGTAAATAGACTCTTTAAAGCGAATAAAGCGTAAACTCTATATAACGACACCGAAGGGACTGCGCATTTTATGGCGTTATAGAGAGTTGTCGTTAAATGGAGAGAAGTCTGTTATTTTTTTCTGATGTCTTCTGTTGCACCGGTAATTTTGTTGTATTTTTTTACTTAATTTATTCATATCTTGCGATATTGAGGCATCTTTGTGGCAAAGGAAGTACATAGAAATTTCAGTATGCATGATGCCGCCAGTCGATATTGTTACGGGTTAGGATAATAAAGCGATAAAAGTAGGTACACAGCTGTGCACTTTTTACTAATTTTCATCAAAATTAGTCCCCAAGACTCCTTTAAGTTTTTCCGCTCTTTTGTATATTTTAGGATTTGGCCATGAAAGCCCATTTGATAAATTCAGGCTTATATTAAACATTTACATGTTTTTTTCATACGTTCCATAAATTTTTAGCTAATCCATATGCTTTCGAAGCATTTTTGGTTGATATACTTGTATTCATAAGAAGTTAGATTTTAAAATACAATTTGCTGCGTTGGGGCGGCCTGTCGTAAGAGGTGACAAAGCAACCCACAGCCAGGTGGTAGGGTATTTGTTGGACTAGATGGCGACCACTCCTGTGTTAAAGTAAATATTATTTTGGTAATGTATAAACAAAATATCTGTTAATTATTACATTACAACTGGTATTACTTTTTAGTGTGTAACGGCAACATTGTCTTTTGTCATTCTCTCATGGAGTTTTTGGCGGGAATTGAAAGGAGACGTTGTGCTGTGCAGTTTATTTTCAAAAATGTGTATAATTACTCTAAAATGAACAATATAACTTATCACTCAATCCGAATAAAACTAAATGTGTTAAGTTTGTTATGCCCAATGTAAAAGAATACGATGTTAATATTTCCCTTAACGACACTAGACTTAACCTAGTAGATTCAACTGTATTCTTAGGCATTAACCTAGATCAGAAACTCCAGTGGGGCGCTCATATATCTAGTCTCTCAGGAAAGCTTAGTTCTGCTGCATATGCGGTCAGAAGAGTTAGGCAGTTCACTGACGAAGAGACTGCTATACTAGTTTATTTTAGTTATTTTCATAGTGTCATGTCCTATGGTATTTTACTTTGGGGCAACGCTGCTGACTTGGAGACTATATTTGTTTTACAAAAAAGAGCCGTAAGGTCAATTTACAACCTCGGCCCTCGGGTGTCTCTTAGGGAACGCTTTAAGGAAATCGGTATTATGACGGTCGCCTGCCAATATATTTTCAATAATATAATTTATATTCGTAATAATTTGAGTGCCTACAAGCGGTATAAGGATGTTCACGATTTCAACACCAGGCATTGTAATAAACTGATATTGCCATCTTTTAGATTACAAAAAGTATTGTCTTCTTTCTTGGGGGTTGGTATACGCTTCTTCAATAAGATTTCGAGTGAAATGTTAGATCTGCCCTTCACTAAATTCAAAATCAAAATAAAAAGTATCTTGCTTAAAAAGGGATACTACACTATTGAAGAATATTTAAATGACAAAACTTCATTTACATAACAGCTCGCTCCAACCTCTTATACTGTGTTTTGTACGAGTATAACGTTTTTATCTTGCCGTACTTCTAAGGAATATATGGAGATATGTTGCAAAAAAAAAAAATTACGTTACGTTTTATATTTATAACTATAATTATTTTCTATCCTTTTATTGCGCTTTTGTCTTATTGAATATGCACTATTTGCTACAACTCCATTAATTCTTCAAAAGTTATTCTGTAACATAATTCTGTATTAAATTAAAAAAAAGTACTTAAATGTAAAAAATAGAACAACAAATATAAAGAAAAACAATTTTTAGCCAGACGTGTTGCTGGGGAGTTTCTTGCCGCTTCTTCTCCTTAACAGCAATAACACGTTGCGAAGCGGTGTACATAGACTAGGAAGTAAAATTAAATTTTAACCTATATGTATGACCTTCAAAAAGTGTTCTCCAGTGGAACTTATTTTGAATAAAAACTTTTGAATTTGAATTTGAATAGTTGCAGGATATTGATAGTTTTTGAGTAGAAATTATGTGTTTTTGTGAGAAATGTGAACTGTATAGTCAGATGTGATCTTTCGAGTTTTCACAAGAACTCCATTGAATGGCGTCGGTTGTAGCTTGCAATACAACTGCGCTACTATACGAAGACCTATTAATTAACATGTTTCCGACTGAAAGACTTTGATTCTATGGTCATGAATAAATTAATTTTTAAAAAAACATTCTCTCGTTCCATGCTCTTTGAATGTTAATTGTGTGCTCTGTCGTGTATTTTATAAAATACGAATAAATCCATAATAATGATATGCCTCTTGCGTATTTTTGCCCACTACTCTTCATCCTGGTCTAAATTATGCCGCCATAACAACCTTGTGTTGTGTGCTGGCATTAATGAACAGGTTCCAGTCCCTCGTAAGAAAGCAGCAGCGCATTTGGAGCACCTTTGATGTTGCAAATATCCATAGCCGACGACAACTGCTTTCCACCAAACGGGCCGTCTGCCCGTCTGCTCAACTCAAGCAATAAAAAATAGTGATGTTGCCATATGAAAATAAGTTGATGTTGTTGTTTTTCGTCAGGTACATACTGGGACAGGAACAAGTTTACAAATAGAACATTCTTCGCACCATTCGCGTACAAGACTGAGCTGAACACGAGGAAATTTAAACTGGAAGACTTGGCAAGATTGAACAAAACAGGTATGATGTGTAAATAGTAATTTAGCGTGATCTACTCTAAGATTTTAGTATGTATGTGATATCTGGAATGGAAGTCGAGGTTATACTGGCATGCTCTAGAGTCCAATTCCGCTTGAAGTCTGCTTTAGAGGTCTTCAGGTAGAAACAAAATACTGCTGGGCGTTTGAATTGCAGTTCAGGAATGCAAATTTCAAACAGTTAAACATAATTCACTGTGGAATAGTCAGTTCTGTGACTTATTTCGAAAAGGTAGCATGTGCTTTCGAATGTTAAATGAATCAATTTGAAAACTGGCGAACCTTTTCATACCGAGTCTACATATTTTAATGTAAGTAGTAACAGCCCATAAATGTCCCACTGCTGGGCTTGCGCCTCCTGCTATAGGGGAACAGAGAGTATACCCGCTATGCTTGTCCAAGGCGGCTTGGCAGGTTTTACACATCGATTATCTCGATGTGCAGGTTGCATCACGATGTTTTCCTTCACCATTGTTAGCATTATGGTAACTGTAACTATATACATATCGCTTCTTTGCTTCAATAGTGTGACATACCCCAATACTCACTTATTTCAATCACTCACTATATTTTGCTAAATTTATCATTTTATCACAACTTTCTCATGTATTTCAAAAAGCTTAATAAATTGACACTAAATTTAATTGTAATTTTTTTTTTAAATGTATAATATGTTTGGGTAAAATCTTTTTTTGAAACTTTAAAAGTGGCGTACTGTAAATTTGAGTTTTTCAAGATACCACGTTATTGAAGCAAAAAAACGATATGTACAACTGAACCATAAATCATGACTGTTGAAATTTGCCTGAACACACATTCACTTGGTAACGAACTTGTTATCATTTTATTAGACATTGACAGTTACTGACTACGTTGTATTAAACAGATCGGAGAGACTTGATTATACTCGTGTGTAACATCTGACAAGACAGATTTCAGTTTGAGATTCAAATTATTTCAAATCATTACTGATTTATCTAAAACACATCTAGTATGATGATAATTAAGTTTAAAATTGCGTAGTTCTGAGCCTAATGGCGCATTTTTATTGATGTTTAAATCGTCCTAAGTGCAACACACACGATATACCTTACTATTTTGACGGTCTTAAAGGAATTATTAGTGTTTTGTTAATGTATTAAATTTAAAGTCTGTTACGATTTTAGAATATATATTTTATGTTTTTACACATTTTATATGGTTTTAGAGTATAATATAGAAATTATTAGGTGTTGATGTTTAGAAGTATGTAAGGCGAGTGACTGATTTTTAATAATATATTATTTTGATGTAACGAGGTTTTATGAAATGAAGTAGTTGCGTTAATAGCAAACAATTACTTATTTACTTGTAAGGAATATATGGAGATATGTTGCAAAAAAAAATAGTATGTTATGTCTCTATATTTATAACTATAATAATATTTTCTATTCTTTTATTGTGCTTTGTCTTATTGAATATGCACTGTTTGCTACAACTCCATTAATTCTTCAAAAGTCATTCTCTAACATAATTCTGTATAAAACGAAAAAACGAACTTAAATATAAATAGAACAACATATATAAAGAAAAAACAATTTTTAGCTAGACGTGTTGCTGGGGAGTTTCTTGGCGCTTCTTCTCCTTAACAGCAATAACACGTTGCGAAGCGGTGTACATAGACTATAGTAGAATTATTTTCTCCGTGCAGTTTGGGTCATAAATAATCGGAGTATTTCGCTCTCTCTTCCACTCACGGGCCTTATGGGCAGGCATTGTGATACGCATTATTGTTGTCGATAAGCGTTATCGATAGTGTATTTAGTTTTGTCATTTTGTGGGTTAGTGATAAAAAAAATAGATAAAACAACGTATTTATTAAAATAAGAATAATTATTATTCTATTATATTCTATTCTATTCTTATATCTAAGTTTAAAATTAACAGCCAAAGATAGTAATTATTTTTATAAGAATGATAATGTTTCTTTGATAAGAACGAGTTTTTATCGATAATGGCGTTGTGCCCGCGCAACATGCTCACCGCCCTAGCCGGACTGAGGCCGAGTTTGATTTATGACCCAAACTGCACGGAGAAAATAATTCTACTATAGGAAGTAAAATTAAATTTTAACCTATATGTATGACCTTCAAAAAGTGTTCTCCAGTGGAACTTATTTTGAATAATTTCATATGAATGATCGCAGACGAAGTGTACATAAACAAGCCGTGGTTCCAATTCCTGAAGCAACGCTGGTCGACCAGTTTCGACAGCCTCGAGCAGTACTTCCTCAAGATGAAAATACGCGACGACGTATTGGGGAAGTACCTGAAGCAGTACGAGCGCTTCCCCACTTCGTACAGGGCGGCCAGGATCAGGCACGGCCACTGGACGCAGCCCTACTTCGACTGCGAGGGCCACCTCAAGCAGTGGGTGGTCACCTACGCGGCGCCCTTCTTCGGCTGGGACAACGTCAAAGTCAAACTCGAGTTCAAGTGAGTTATCTATACATATAATAAAGTTGTAGAGGTCGAATTTCTGCACAATGAAAAAAAATGCTAAAAACCGCGTCTGAGGGATGCAAAAAGTGAAATAGAACTCATTTAGATTAAAAAATAAATAAATTTATTTCTCTGTTTGTACCTAATCTCCGAAACGACTGGATGAATGAAATTTTGTATAATGGTAGTTTATACCCCTGGTCAACATATAGGATACTTTTGATCCCGAAAAATTGAAGAGTTCCCGTGGGATAGTTAAAAAACCGCACCACGCGGACGAAGTCGCGGTAGTATTAAAATATGATTATGTCACGATGTAGTTTGTTCACGGGTTGGACCCGATAGGTGGCGCTGCTATCGCTATATGGATTGAAGCTTTTTCGGGCAGGAAGACGTCTGCCGGGACAGCTAGTTTTATAATAGTACTAACTTCTGCCCTCGTAGATTAGTTTTAAAAAAACCGCCGATTTTGAAACGTTCTTAGCGTGATGGATGATATGAGGCCGTCAGTGCTAAAGCAGCCTAACCCTTAATTTATTATATTCGGATATAAATACTGGAAATTATGTAAAACGTGCTAAAATTTAATGCAAGAATGGCCTGTCACTTATCACTTGATAATAGATGGCGTTCCAAAGACTTTTTTGCATTTCCTTAGTTTTACATAATTTCCAGTATTTATCTCCGAATATAATAAATTGAGGGTTAGGCCGCTTTAGCGCTGACGGCTTCATATAGCCTATAGCCTTCCACGATAAATGGGCTATCTAACACTGAAAGAATTTTTCAAATCAGATCAGTAGTTCCTGAGATTAGTGCGTTCAAACAAACAAACAAACAAACAAACTCTTCAGCTTTGTATATTAGTATATATTATAATGTTTCTAATTGATAAATGTTTAACCTGGAATGTCAGCGACACATCATTGGACCCACACCATTACAACCCTTCGTGTCGTGAATTTTACAGCTATCCTCATTTAGCTTGCCCACTGTTGGGCAATGGTAAATTTCCCGAATGTTGCCACCATTTACGTTTCATGTGAAATGTAATGAAGAAGTCAACTGAAAAGTTTTTATTTTTTTGTGGATAATATTTTTTTTTATCGTTCACCTCGTTTTACATAAAAACGACATTCCAGGGGGTAATGAAAGGGCTTTAAATTTTCTATTACATAGTTTTGCGAGACATTATTCTGTGGACCCACCCATATTTAATTTGGGTAGATAGATAAAACTTTATTATTTGCCAGGTGGTAGGGCATTTGCCCGAAGGGGTGGCTACCACCCCTGGACTAAAGTATGTTGCCATAACAACCTTGTGTTCCGGCATTAGTGACCAGGTTCCAGTCTCCCTTAAGAGAGCAGCAGCGCATTTGTAGCACCTTTGGTGATTCAAATGTCCGTAGGCGATGGTAACCACTTTCCATCAAGTGGGCTGTCTGCTGAACTCCTGCAATAAAAGAAAACAATACTCCATGATTTATCATCACGCTGTTTTATCGTACTGGCATTATAATAATTGCGCATGTTTTTTACACTTTCGTAAATCCCTCCGCAGTCTCCTTGTATTGAAGTAAACTCTCGTTTACAATTTGAACACTTGATTTGACGGCCTCTGTGGTTGAGTGGGCTAAGCCTTTGCCGGCCTACCTCATTGCAACGCAAAGTATCTGGGTTCGATTCCTGGTATAGTAAATTTCGGAAATGTATTTTCTCCGTTATTTACTATGGTCTGGGTGTCTGGGATCGGGCCCAGAATAGTCCGTTGTATTCTTACATAACACGAGCGTAACTTGCTTAATTTGGGGATATACAATGTGTGTTTGTCTGCTGATTATTATTATTAATATTATTGATTTGGGAAGAATGATTAGGCGTTAATTTAATCTTTATTATGTTCCAGAGGCGTGGTGGCGGTGACGATGTCCTTGCAGTCTTTGGATATCAACCAGTGTCCCGATAAGTACTATGTAGCGAATGCTTTCAAAAGCACAGATAAATGTGACAGAAGCTCCTCTTATGTAAGTATTCTAACATAAATACTATCTTTTTAAGGTTCAGCTATTTTAGGGAAAACGGAATAAATACATATTTATCGTATATCATATCCAACCCTCTTCATTGTCTTTGTATGCCAGAATCAGTTTAATCTGGAGCTATTGTGTTCATATGAAAGCAATTTAACAGGAAAGTGTAGAAATCTGCATGGTGCTATAATTTTAGCCATGATTTTAAAGTTATTTTTTTTGATAATATTGAAGATAAATTATAAGTAAAGAGTCGCCACTAATTGGTTTGTAACCAAAGCCACATTGAAAAATATGAAGAAAAATACTAACAACCTATAAAAGTAACAGAAGGAATTATATTTAAGACTTGCTGTGCCCGCGACTTTGCAAGAGTCTATTTTTTTCGCGAAACCCTAAAAAAAGTAGCTTAAGTTCCCCCTTTTAAGATCGGCTATCTGCCAGGGAGAGTACCGTCAAAATAGATCTAGCCGTTTCAGAGATTAGCTGGAACATCCCAACAGACAGACAAAACGTTTGAAACATATTTTTTGAAATAAGTACCTATATACTTGCATGTGCATTTAGTAAAAAGCTGTTAATTTGACATTATTATTGTTATTAATTAATAATAATAATTATTTTATCTGTGCAGGAACGGAGAAAGAATACAATTTCCTGCGACCGGGCGGCCTGTCGTAAGAGGCGACAAAACAACCCACAGCCAGGTGGTAGGGCATTTGCCCGACTGGATGGCTACCACCCCTGGTCTTAAGTATGTCGCCAAAACAACCTTGAGTTGTGTTCCGGCATTGGTGGCCAGGTTCCAGTTCCCCTTAAGAGAGCAGCAGCGCATTTGTAACACCTTGGTGTTGTAAATGTCTATAGGCGATGGCAACCGCTTCCCATCAAGTGGGCCGTCTGCCTGTCTGCTGAACTCCTGCAATTAAAAAAAATATCTTATTTTTAATAGTATTTGTTTGTGATTTTATTAGTTTTACTAGAGTTTACCCCGCGGCTGCGCCGCGGGTTAACCTCTAGTGCGTGTCTCTTGTTTAAAGAGCAAGTGCTACAGGTTATATTATATTACAATGTTTTTATGTATTTGCCCACGGAAGATTCACTTCATTTTATATCGCTAATTATATATACTATCCCCCGCCTATCTGTCAACAAAATAAATTACAAAACTTGACCAAAAAGGCCAAAATGGTCTAAATGACCAAAAGACCACAGTGACCGACATGGCTAAAATGACGGAATAGGAAAAAACGACCAAAAAGGCCAAAATAATCAAAATGTTCAAAATGACCAAAGAGGCCAAAATGACCAAATAGGCCAAAATGACCAAAAAGGCCAAAATGACCAAATAGGCCAAAATGACCAAATAGGCCAAAGTGACCAAATAGGCCAAAATGACCAAAAAAGTCAAAATGATCAATAAGGCCAAAATGACCAAATAGGCCAAAATGACCAAATAGGCCAAAATGACCAAATAGGCCAAAGTGACCAAATAGGCCAAAATGACCAATAAGGCCAAAATGACCAAATAGGCCAAAATGACCAAATAGGCCAAAATGATCAATAAGGCCAAAATTACCGAATAGGCCAAAATTACCAAATAGGCCAAAATGACCAAAGAGGCCAAAATGACCATATAGGCCAAAATGACCATATAGGCCAAAATGACCATATAGGCCAAAATGACCAAAGAGGCCAAAATGACCAAAGAGGCCAAAATGACCATATAAGCCAAAATGACCAAATAGGCCAAAATTACCAAATAGGCCAAAATTACCAAATAGGCCAAAATTACCAAATAGGCTAAAATGACCAAAAAGGTCAAAATGATCAAAAAGGCCAAAATGACCAAAAAGGTCAAAATGACAAAAGATGCCAAAATGACCATATAGGCCAAAATGACCAAATACGCCAAAATGACCAAAGAGGCCAAAATAACCAAAGAGGCCAAAATGACCAAATAGGCCAAAATGACCAAAGAGGCCAAAATGACCAAAGAGGCCAAAATGACCATATAGGCCAAAATGACCAGAGGCCAAAATGACCAAAGAGGCCAAAATGACCATATAGGCCCAAATGACCAAAAAGGTCAAAATGATCAATAAGGCCAAAATTACCAAATAGGCCAAAATGACCAAATAGGCCAAAATGACTAAAGAGGCCAAAATGACAAAAGATGCCAAAATGACCATATAGGCCAAAATGACCGAATACGCCAAAATGACCAAAGAGGCCAAAATGACCAAAGAGGCCAAAATAACCAAATAGGCCAAAATGACCAAAGAGGCCAAAATGACCAAAGAGGCCAAAATGACCATTTAAGCCAAAATGACCAAATAGGCCAAAATTACCAAATAGGCCAAAATTACCAAATAGGCCAAAATTACCAAATAGGCTAAAATGACCAAAAAGGTCAAAATGATCAAAAAGGCCAAAATGACCAAAAAGGTCAAAATGACAAAAGATGCCAAAATGACCATATAGGCCAAAATGACCAAATACGCCAAAATGACCAAAGAGGCCAAAATAACCAAAGAGGCCAAAATGACCAAATAGGCCAAAATGACCAAAGAGGCCAAAATGACCAAAGAGGCCAAAATGACCATATAGGCCAAAATGACCAAATAGGCCCAAATGACCAAATAGGCCAAAATTACGAAAAAGGCCAAAATGAAAATTATCCCTTGTCCATCCTCAGTATTTAATTTACATACGTGCCGAATTTCAGCCAAATCGGTCCAGTAGTTTTTCCGTAAAAGCATAACAAACAAACAGACAAATATCATTTTATCCCGGAAACTATCCCATTTTTCGGGATAAAAAGTATCCTATGTTCATCCTCGGTATCGAAAATATATACATACTGAGTTTCAGTCAAATCGGTCCAGTAGTTTTTACGTGAAAACGGAACAGACAGACAGACAGACAGACAGACAGACAGACAGACAGACAGAGTTACTTTCGCATTTATAATATTAATAGGGATTTTAGTTTAGTAAACCGCCAAAAAAATCGTTTATTGAAATTTCCTTTAAAATCTCCTTCGACACTGGGTTGCCTGGAAGAGATCGCTATAAGCGGTAGTGCCGCCCATTGTTCTAATGCAAATGTATCCATATCAAATGTATAGACTTAAGTTTATGGTGAACAATAAAGAGTTTTCATTCGTTCATTACAAATTATCATTAAAAAAAATTAATTTGCAGTGCGTGCCAATCCTCGGTCGTGGGTTCGAAGTGGGTGGTTACAAATGCGAATGCCTCCAAGGCTACGAGTATCCCTTCGAGGACCCGATCACGTACTACGACGGGCAGATAATGGAGGCCGAGTTCCAGAACATAATCCAGGACAAGGAGACCAGGATCGATATGTTCAAATGCAGGCTGGCTGGGGCTGGTGCTATACAGAGTAGTGCAGTCATCTTGCTCGGCCTGCTCATGGCACTGTGGAAATTGAGATAAGTATTATGTAACCTTTTAAGACGGAGGCACCACATATTTGTTGCCGAATTGTCACACACGGCTAATTGGGAACCACAACAAACTTGTTACGAACTGTCACACACGCGTAATTGGAAACCACCACAAGTTTGTTGCCGAACTATCACACACGGCTAATTGGGAACTACAACAAACTTGTTGCCGAACTGTCTCACACGGCTAATTGGGAACCACAACAAACTTGTTGCCGAACTGTCACACACGGCTAATTAGGAACCACCACAAGTTTGTTGCCGAACTGTCGCACACGCGTAATTCGAAACCACCACAAGTTTGTTGCCGAACTATCACACACGGCTAATTGGGAACTACATCAAACTTGTTGCCGAACTGTCTCACACGTCTAATTGGGAACCACAACAAACTTGTTGCCGAACTGTCTCACACGTCTAATTGGGAACCACAACAAACTTGTTGCCGAACTGTCACACACGGCTAATTAGGAACCACCACAAGTTTGTTGCCGAACTGTCGCACACGCGTAATTCGAAACCACCACAAGTTTGTTGCCGAACTATCACACACGGCTAATTGGGAACTACATCAAACTTGTTGCCGAACTGTCTCACACGTCTAATTGGGAACCACAACAAACTTGTTGCCGAACTGTCTCACACGTCTAATTGGGAACCACAACAAACTTGTTGCCGAACTGTTACCCACGGCTAATTGGGAACCACAACAAACTTGTTGCCGAACTGTCACACACGCGTAATTGGAAACCACCACAAGTTTGTTGCCGAACTATCACACACGGCTAATTGGGAACTACAACAAACTTGTTGCCGAACTGTCTCACACGGCTAATTGGGAACCACAACAAACTTGTTGCCGAACTGTCACACACGGCTAATTAGGAACCACCACAAGTTTGTTGCCGAACTGTCGCACACGCGTAATTGGAAACCACCACAAGTTTGTTGCCGAACTATCACACACGGCTAATTGGGAACTACATCAAACTTGTTGCCGAACTGTCTCACACGTCTAATTGGGAACCACAACAAACTTGTTGCCGAACTTTCACACACGGCTTATTGGGAAGCACCACAAATTTGTGGTCAAAAACAGATAATTGAAATGAACGTTGATCTGATACTTTCTCCCTCTAACTACATATAATTTGTATTAGAGTAAAAGAGATGATATAATTCTGTTGGTTTTGGCGCGGCACTTTTGACGGCAGGCTGCTTTTGACAAAAATAATATTAACTTTGGCTCCTTTTTCATGAAATAGCTCTTGATTTTGGACTTTTCTGATTAGAGTATGTATATATAAATTGTATTCAACAGGTGTCGGTTACGGATGTGAAATTATTTTAGATTTGTCCGTTAGTTTTGGATATTAGATTTTTACTTCATAGTATTTAGTTTTTGCAACGTATGAAGGCGAGTTGTCTTCACTTGTGGTTTAATGTGTACATGCACAATATATTGCCTTGTTAGGTGTATCAATAAAATTGAAACAATTTAGTTGAAAGACACAAAACTGAAAGAACACTGTGACATTGAATGTTTCAGTTTTGATCACTGGTTGATTCATCCAAATTAATAGACAGGTATGAACCTTCTAAAATCTTAGGCTTTATTTAGCAAATTTGATGTACCTCAAGTAGAACCCAATTGCCTTCATCAGTTGGAAGAATTAAAATATGTAAGAATAATAAACATCTTGATTCATTATGCTATTTGGATGGTGTGCACATTTATAATTTAGCAATAATTTGTATGCCAATTATTATTTGAATATTTTTAGTTTAATTACCATCAACAAAACCAAAATTATTAATGATTTATTTTATAGTAAGTATGTAGTTCAGTGTATACCATAGACCTAGTAAGTCTTTCCCTATGGTATTTTGAATTGAGTGGTAGTGGCCAGTGGAGTAGGATAGGTGGTAGGGCATTTGCCTGTCTGGATGGCTACCACCCTGGTATAGAGTATGCCACCCTAACAACTCCCTTAAGAGAACAGCAATGCATTTTTAGCACCTTTGGTGTTGCATATGTTTCATGTGCACTTCACTGTCAAAAAATATGTAACTTGATAGACGTGCAAACATCAAAAGTAAAATGAACGCTTGGAAACAGTATCACGAAAATACATTCCTCATTATAATCAAATTTTATTAATTTAATTCCTCTTTTTAAAACTCCACCATAATTATGTTATTGTACTGTATTAATGAATATATTCAAGGCCGTCCATTAAATAGACTGAAATAGACATACAGAATCTCATAGGAATATTGTATTATAACTATGTTTTTAATATAATTTCTTGATTAAACTTTACATTATGTATAAGTATTTTGACTATGTAAAATATACCTGAGTTTAGAGTTATTTTTAATCAGCTTAGGTTAATTAAATTTAATTTTGTATTATAACATTATTTGAGTGGCAGTAGTATTGATTAGGTAAGCTTTACTAATTAATATAAGGCTTGTCCAACATGATTTTAAACTACTCAAAATAGGCGCAGTATAAATTTTTCTTTCGTAAATCTCTTCTGCGCATGTGTCTGATAGATTACAGTTTGAAATTATATTGGAATATACCTATAGGCCAACAAACTTTATGACAATATTAAAATCAGTTAACGATAGTGAAGATAAATTAGTAGATTGATATTATTGTTATTTGTCAGAGTTAAATTTAAACTGAGATCTTTGTTAAGATTAAATTCAGATATAACCATCAATAGTCAGATATGTATTTCTATTGAATCAATTATAGTTAGATTTTTTGAAAAATTTGTGTTAAAATATTGTCCATTTCAATGTCCAGATTATCGTTGACTGATGTTAAATATTATTAAGGCTGGGGTGCACCGAAATTTAACCGACGGTTTACCAAAAATAATCACTGTTTTTCCATACATTTTTGCCGATTATTTTATTTTAACCATCACTTAAAAGTCTGTGCACACCAGCCTAACTGTGAGTTGATTAAGTTTTAAAATAAGCAGCTAAGTATAAATTATTAAGGGGCAGCTATGTTTTTCTTCACAATATACTTTAAGGTATAATTTAGTATTAATAATTTGTCAAATCAAAATGAATATTTGTTTCATATTTGATGTGATGGTTCCTTTATGTCGTTGCTAAAACATTCCTTAGATTTTTCGCGTCAATTTTCAAGGGACCCGGTGACTATATTAACATTGACAATGGTACAATAATTTATTGTCCCTGAAGTATTGTCAATCGCATTTACACAATTGAGAAATATTTCTTTTTAAGTTCGTTAACGTTGCCAATTGAGCTTTTCACAAATATAAAACAGTCAATGTATTAATTTAAATTTTTGACGTCAAAAAGCAAATTGGACAAAAATATTGACTTGCCAAATGATAGGCGAATCAAACGTGGCGAACTTCACACATAACTTATATGTAACTATGGCGAAGTTACCTCCGTGTATACAGCTATTGTGTTCTGCACGTGACATTTACGAACTTCAGGGAGGTATTTAATTTTTGCTCGAACATGTCACTTTCACAGTATTTCTTAAGACAACGATTATTAATACTTGACCAAGTTAACTAGATGAATGCGTGGAATGTGGTCTCCCCGTTTGTAGCTTTTATTTTGTGTTTAGTTCTTTTGTTACAATTTTATATCGGTTATTAGGTTTTACTTGTTTTTTTGTTTGTAATCTATTTTTTTTCTCCATTATCCTATTTTTACTGTCGCTTACAAATATTTCTATTTTTTTTTACAATTAATAAGGAAAATACAATCCTCAGTTATCGCCTTCCGTTCTTATTCATGTTTGAGTTAGAATATGTTTGTAGGCTTCTTTAAGAACCTTAAGGTTGCTTACACACTTACTCTAACGCAATATGAATAACACAATTATAAATTAATATTCGTCGTGAAAAATATTATGAACAAATAAAAAGTATTGTCTATACACTTCTGGTATTCTTCGTCTACTTAGCTTGGTCGAATAGTATACATAATTAAAATTGTTTTAACAATTACAATATAACGGTACTGGGACCCTTTAGACAATTAAATTTACCAAGTGTATGTTCATATTTTATATATATTGTTTTACATAAACAATTGTTTTGAATATTTTAATTAAATACAAACCGTGTATAAATTGACAGTTCTGTTACACACATATTCGAACACCGTAATAGCTGTTACTACGAGCTGTTTATCTGTATTTCTATTGATTGTGAAATACTAAGTGTAAATAGTTAGGGCGTGTTCCCACTATGTCGTAACGATTAATTTATCGTTGGACGACTGTCGTCTCTGGCTGTTCTCATTATAACGATTATTTGTCGTCAAATTTTTTTACCGTTTAGCGACTATCGGATCTAGCTGTTCCCATTGGATCGCGACGACATTTTATCGTTTTAAGGTAGGCTTTGTCGTTTACACATCATTGGCAAGCTACAAATGAACAATCGCTTCTATGTTCTCTTGGAAATCAGTAGTGCGTTTATGCTCCTAACTTCAATGGACGAAAACGAAATTTTATTAATGTATTACTTTTTGAAAAGAAGGAATATGAAGCAAGCAATCGTGGCTACGATCGATTTCCGTCACGATTTAGTCATAACGATTTTTGTCGTTTTATGACTGTCGTGCTAGCCGTTCCCACTGTCATGACAATCTGTCGTCACTGCAAAAATCTTGTAGACGACAGTAAATCGTGTCGTTCTAAATGTGAACACCTCCATTTAAACATAAGCCACGACACTTAAAATTGCACGATTATCTGTCGTCGCGACAAAGTGGGAACGCGCCCTTGCTGTCAATGTTTTAACTTATTTAAGCTAGTACTTACTATTGGCTAAGCACATATCGGTTGCCCAGTTTTAGTAAGAACATTATCACGAAGAAACAATACATAGTTACTTTTTTTTTGCGTAAACACTACACATTGCGCAACCGAATGTGTTAGTTTTATACAGACTGATGCATTTTTAGTGTTGCCAGTGATAAAAATTTATACATGGTATAGAGCTCGGAAATTTGTAATTATGGTAGTGATAAAGGCCTTTTGACAGAATTTCAATCGTATTGAAATTAGAAAACTAATCTACTTTAATGATTTTAAAAACATTATAATTAAGTACATGTCGTATTTGATTTGATTTTTCTAATATTAACACTTTAGTGACATGCGTTTATACTACGTATGTTAAACTAGTACTAAG
The DNA here is from genome assembly GCA_012273795.1 of Dendrolimus punctatus. Lineage (NCBI taxonomy): Eukaryota > Metazoa > Arthropoda > Insecta > Lepidoptera > Lasiocampidae > Dendrolimus > Dendrolimus punctatus. The sequence continues at coordinate 4,579,636 of CM022535.1, read as the reverse complement.
ATAACAACTTATACCATCACTCGAGTGTGTCATTATCATGTCAAAAGTCCATTTAACAAGAAATGGCTGTGCAGTAGACGATTTTTTAAAACAAAACAGCTACGCTGGAGTCCATCACAGCTCAACTGGTCAATAAGTATAACGTTTTTAGAATGCATCCATGTGAATGAATATTGTTTAAGATAAGGTCAGTAATTAATTATGCCTAAGTATTCCGTTTAATTAACCTCATCCGAAATGTTTACCCGTCCATTTTGAGTGCCTTTTGCAATAAAGATTTTTTTAATATTTGATCTTGTAGTTTTATTCTTCATTTATGAACAGTTCTTCAGGAATGCTGGAAAGTTATGTATAAGATATATTTGATTATATACTTGTTTACAAAAAGGAAAAATAATTATGTAAATATTCAGAAATATTCTTGGAAATACCCATATTGATTTAAACAGCTGCCATGTGCATTTAATTTTGAGTCTGCAATAAGAGCATTTAATGTTTGTAAACAATTTTGCCTATGACCTATAGAGGGTAGAGGAGAGGAGAACCATCCCTATAGGTATATGAAGAAGTGTCCATCGAAATGCATTAAATTAAGGTGGCGCCACATTAGCATCAGGGTGAATTTTAATAGAAGTAGTGGTACTTCACAATTGGCCTCAATTAAGGACAACTTGTAATATCTTATTGACTAGTTAATGCGTCATGTTAGGTGAAGTATAATTTTAAAATGAAAGGTATCTATAATTTATTAATTGGTCAAATGAATGAGCAAATACAGACAAGTCTCGTATTTCATGATGATCATTAGTGATAATTAAAAAAGTGTCAAGGTAAAGCTGCCGCGTTCCTCATAACTCACAGGGCGCGGGTACGAATCTTGGCCAAAAAGCATGCACCAGTTAAGCAGTTTTCTGACTTAATGTGCAACTTTGAAGCAAAACGTGCGGGTATACTGTCCGTTCGTTTATAATGGGAGCCCCGTGCCCAGCAGTGGGACGTTTGTGGACTGTTATTATATCGAGGGGTGAAAGGCTATTTGTTTTAAGCGCTAAAGCTAGTATTTATATATTATATAAATACTAGCTTTACCCGGCAGACGTTGTCCTGCCTTTAAAAAATAAAAATCTAGAACCCAATTCCAGCGTCATCTACCGGGACCAAATGTTAATCTAAACTATTCTCAAATCCACTTGAACAAACAAAAAATTCATCAAAATCAGGCCCAGAGTTTAGGAGGATTATCGCGACGCCACCTACTAGGTCCAATCGTTTATTTAAACCATTCCGGGACAAACTTCAACACATATAACAACAAAAAGAACACCTAAATTCTGGTACCCGATTGCAGCGCCATCTACCTGGTTCAAATTAAAATCTAAATCATCCCAGTAGAAAATTATAAAAATACTAATATCGCTATTAAAAAATAGGGGTTGATCGTAGAGTGTTGAAAATTTAGGTTTGTATGTATTTTTTAAATTCTGTATCATAAAAAAATAATTAAAAAAATATATTTAGGGGTGGCCTACCCTTAACATTTAGGGGGATGAGAAATAAATGTTGGCCGATTCTCAGACCTACCCAATAGGCATACAAAATTTCATGAGAATCGGTCAAGCCGTTTCGGAGGAGTATGGTAACTAACACTGTGACACGAGAATTTTATATATAACATATTTCAATTATTTGGTTAAATACCTTTGGTTTAGAAACGTGCTTCTTACATAAATAAGACCACCGACGAGGCCAAAATAAATCGTTATATAAACGAGCATGTAGAGCACCACCAGTAGGCGGAATAAACTCATATTAGGTAGGTGATCATTTTGCATTTAAAAGCTCTTTTAAATCTTACATGGTTAATTGCTTACGGTATTGTATTTTTTTTTTGGATTTTTACTGTTTCGTTTCCCATATTTTTTTAAGAAACCATGTTTTTAAATTATGCATTGATGGCTTTGATTCTTGAAAATGTTTTAATTTATGTTTATTTCTAAAACAAACGTGCTTGAGCAAAAAGGCAAGGTTATACATTTTTAAATTGCCCGCACTAACTATCATCTTTTAACTAGTTGTACGTGTACATATTATTCTGTTTTGTCTTATTTCGAATATGTTAATTTTATTATATATCCCATCCTCGTCGCCAATATTATTTATGCGGAATAATAAAACTACACTAGTTGCAGTCGTACTCATTTACTTCTCTAAAAAAGTGCGAAACCTGAGTCTGCACAGATACACAACAAATTTAAAAAAGTATATGAATTAGGTATATTAACTGTGATTTTACTTTCTAGTTTTTTTTGTTTTTACAACCAAGAAGCATAAGCTTCTTGTTTATTATTGAAATTTTTCTGGTATCTTGAACATGAAAAATCAGAAAATCCATGTTCCTTCGTTCATTTTTGTTTTCTGGACAATGACATTGACATTTGATTTGACTTGATTTGACAATAAACTTTACCCAGAAATTCAGAGAAGTAAAAGTAGTTGTTTATTAGAAATTAGAATATAGTGATTTTAAAGTTTTATCAAAAGATATTTTAGCATCCTTAAAAAGGACTTTTAATTGATAATTGGTTCATAACAGTAGGCTGTAAATAATAATTAGGTATGTTATTTTCCTATTTTATCACTGCTTTTATTCATTAATATTTTTAATTCAAAAACATGAGAACAAATCTTTTAACCTTGACTTCAAAGAGTGATATAATATAGATGAAATCCACATAAGTCGTGATTATTTTTATTAATTTATGGTTACGATATGTTTCTATTATCTTTCTGCGAGTTTTGACCTTGTTTTGGTTTATTATACTTATAATACTAGTATCATAACCGTAAATGCTATCACTTTAGATAGATGAAGTTTTTAAGCATATTTTACAGGAATAATTTTTATTTTCAGTGAAAATGAGTGCTATAGTAGGAAAATTAGTCAACCAGCTGAAAAGCAAAGAATTTAGAGATTATTTAATGAGGTTTGTATCAATATTTTGTTAATGTAAATAATGAATAAATGAATCAGTAGTACCAAAGCAATGCAAAGGGGTTTAGCAGAGCATGTATTATTATATCTACTATAAAGATTGATTATTTTTATGTCTTTGGGTTTGATTAATTAATTAATTACTTGTCCATATATATTCCAAATTTTTCATTTTATCACAATAATTATATGTTTTTAAATTATGTTAATTCTGAGCATGACACAATTATATTCAATTGGTATCTTTATTACTCAAAGTTCTAACAACAGTATCTATCTGGAATATCGTTTTGTACTATATTATACATCAGACTAGAAAATAGAATTTGTATTTGATTAAGGTTTTATGTCTTTTCCAGCACGCATTTCTGGGGGCCAGTAGCCAACTGGGGTATACCATTAGCAGCCATTGCAGACACAAGGAAGGACCCCAGTTTTATCAGTGGAAAAATGACATTAGGTTAGTAATACAGGTCAAAATTAATCATAATCACATTTTTATTTTACAAATAAGTTATGGCAACAACTCAATGCATTTTAATCCATTTTTATGTTTATTAGAATAACATAAATTTTCAAGTAGGACAATTAAATTAATAACCTAATTATGAATAACCTAATATTGCCTGCAATCTCTTAAGATTAATATGGAGAGTTAAGGAGGACCATTTGATATGGGAGAATTGTTGAAGACATGTCCAGTTTTAAGCTGCGAGTTACATTTCAAAATCTGTTCAGATTGGCACTGGTGTAGACAAATGTTATGGTTTGAATGTTGCCGTTGTAGATGAATTTAAGTAGACTGAGTAAAAAATAAATCTTTTATATTTAATTCTTTTATTGACTAGAGTTGTTGATGGACAGTACACTATTAATAACATCAACTATTTACATACTATAAAATAATGTAGTAAATATATTCTCAAAGAATTATTGTGTGAAAACATGAAGAGTGATTTAATTTCTTGAATTTCGAATAACTCACTTAGTGATTGCTTAATATCTATTTGTATACAACTTAAATGCTCTATAATACTATGCTAATAACTTTTGGTACTTTCTTTAAAATTCACCCCGATGCTAATGTGGCGTAAATATTATTTAATACATTTCAATGGACACTTCTTCATATACAGAGTTGGTTCTCCTTACCTCTATCCTCCATAGACTGTACGTAGAATACTATGGCTATACATAAGGCTATGTTACCTTGTTGGATCACCATACTGGTCCAATGTCCAAGGTAGGCACTGGCCCTCTGTTCACCTAGAGTCATTTAGGAGTTTTGTTTGTATTTCTCTCTTATTCCCTCTTCATAGTGATGAATAGTGTTGAATGTCTACATACTAATTGTTTGACAGTCTCTATGGTTGAGTGGGCTAAGTTTTAGTGGACTGAACTTGTTGGAATGCAGAGGCTTGAGTTTTGATTCCTGGTATGGTGAATTTACTATAGTCTGGGTGTCTGGCATCAGCACCAGAATGGCTCGTTGTATATTCTCAATTACACAAGTGTAACTTGCTTAATTTGCGGATATACAATGTGTATCTTTGTCTGCCAATTATTATAATAATAAATAAACATGAAATATAGTTTCAGTATATAAGCTAGTAAATGATAGCTTAAAACTACTTTAGACATAAACATCTGTAACATAATTTATATTAATTTAAATTAATTGCATTAATGCAAGTGTTTGAAATTTCAAATTGTATGTCACAATTTAAGTGAAAACTACTATTTGTAAAATATGTCTTGAATATGCTCTAAAATTGGTGTAAATTGTTAATTTAGATTTATGATTTTAGATTTGTGTGTTGTCTGCCAAAGAGTAGTAGCTAGTTGCTCAGTCTCTCCTTTTCTCTATCCTCATATATATATGACCAAAACCATAATCATTATTATGGTATTGTTATAATAATAACAACTTCAATAAGAAACAGATGCAACAGAATCCAATAAAAATTGTATATTATAAAATGATATTTTGTTTTCTGGTGAACAAAGTAATTTATCTTAGTGTCATAATCACAGTCACAGACATGATTTGTCAAAGAAACTACTTGTTTTTATCTTTGAGAGGCTTGACCTCCAAATGATTTACTGATTCATATCTCAAATGTTGTAAATATGAATATTTATCTGGTTTATTTTGTGGACAACCTTATTTTTTTTGTACTCTTTATCTGAAAGCAGTCTTCATAGTTATAAGCAAATGTGTTAAGCGCATGAAATGTCGGCAGGCGACAACCTTATGTAAGATTAAAATTACATCAAATTCTGATCAGATCTGAAACTTTTCATTATAAGTCTACTTATATGTAAAAATTACGTTATGTAATGCCAGAAAACAACTCAAGGTTGTTATGGCGGCATACTCTAGTTCAGGGGTGGTAGCCATCCAGGCGGGTAGATACCCTATCACCGGCAGTGGATGTTGTTGTCACCTCATTGTGTTCTTTCTCTGTTCCTACACGGATTGAGGCTTCAAAATTATATTAAAAAGGTTGGTTCTGTTCATAATAAATGAAAGGTGATCCATAACTATAGCTCACTTGAAAAAATATTTGTAGTATAAATGTTCAATCTGGGTATTTATTTGACTAGTTGAAAATATATTCTTGCGCACATTTCATGTGCTGAAATAGGAAGGACAGAAAGGGAACTCATGGGATCTCCATCAAATGTTTTTGTTGTTATATATTTTATTGGCCCTATTATTAAGTCTGTCAAATGATTAGATTATTTTTATCACCATACAATTTACTCAAAGTATTTTTAATATTATTTTCGTCTTATTATCAGTTTTCTTCTGTCGTTTTTTCTCACCCGTGAGCAAGTCATTTTTGGCTCAAATATAGGCATAAGTAATTATAAAGGAAAGAAAGGGATGGACAATTACATGTTATGCACTCAAGTGTTGTTTTAATTTAATAATGAGGCGAAGGTTTATTTATTGTACTACAACAATTCCACATATTAAATTAGTTGCAGATCTTTCTCTTTTTAATATTAATTTAATTTATGAGTAATATAAATGGTGTAACAATATACAATAAATAAATACAGTACACTAATAATCCACAGACAAACACACACATTGTATATACCCAATCCAAGCAAGTTATGGATAATATACAACGGATCACTCTGGACCCAGACACCCAAACTATAGTAAATAACAGAAAGTTTGTTTCCGAAATTTACCATGCAAGAAATCGAACCCAGAGCCTCTGTGTTCCAGCGAGTTCGGCCTGCTAAGACTTAGCTCGCTCGTCTTAGACAGAAGCCGTCAAACATTGCTGTTTGTTTGTATACTGATATAATTATTAAGTATACTTTTCACTTTTCAGCTCTCTCCCTCTACTCATTGATGTTCATGCGATTCGCATGGAGGGTCCAACCGAGGAACATGCTTCTCTTCGCTTGTCACTTCACGAACGAATGCGCGCAGCTGGCTCAGGGCGCGAGGTTCGTCAACTACCACTACATACAAGGGCCAGATGCCAAAGTGAATGAAGTGAAGGAGCCAGAGTTAAAAACTGTGGCTCAAAGTTAATTCATATCATTTATCTCAACTGTAATGGTTGGATTTGAATATAGAATACATAGGGCGTTGTTTATTGTAACTTTGATAAACAAAAAATGTTATTGTCTATGGTTGTTGGTTAAATAGCGTTAGTAATTGAAGATGAGTAGTGAAAAAAAATGATTTGAAGGAAGCCTATAGTAACAGTTATAGTTTATGGTTATGGTTAAATGGCTTTAAAACCTGATGAGTAGCGGAAATGAATACATATGATATCAAGTGTATAGGAGGTAATTGATACTTTAGTACGCTCGAGAAAAGTAGACCATAAATTAAAGGTATCTTAAAATCAGCAATTCAAACTAGATGGCGTTGTAGTCGGAATCCTGGATATTTCTCATGGAGTAATATTTAAGTATACAGTGCATGATTGGCGAGATTCAATACATATATATATTCAACGCAATATTGCAAAAAATGATTAAATATTTTACAATTTTTGGACGACTATCAGCTATTCATAATTATAATAATTATGAATAGCTTTAGATTGATGGAAATATTATCAACTCGTTTGATGCATGTTCATTTATACAAAAATGTCATGTTAAAGCTGGTGGCTCTCAGATTCACTGAGACGTTTAAGAACAAATTATGTTAAACAAAAAAAAACATATTTGTTAAATGATTAAGGTTTGGTTTTTGTCGAGTTTACAGTATAATATATAAACAACTGGAGAAAATATATAAGGACCGTTTATTACTTGTTTCTTTCTCTCGTTAACAAGTGTGTTGCCGTCCCGCTCTCTCGTTATAGTTATACGAGCGAGTCAGCAATATAATTAACGCCACAGGAGATAAGCAATAGAATTAATAATCGAAAACTAGGATTTTTGTGAGTATATTTGGAATGGAAATTAGAAATTTAAATTAAAAAAAAACCGATCTGGTAAACTGTAAACCATTGAGTTTGAACAGAAACACTTGTTTGTAAGAGAATATTTATGAAATATATATTAATTTCATTTTACATATTATGCTGTTGGTCCAGACTTCTAGATGAACAGGAATTTAAAGCAAAAAAACCTAACTTTTCAGGAAATAGAATCGATTTTTTTTGTATAACTCCTGATTGATTAACTCAAAAGATATATATCCGACGCGAAGAGTGATTAGATCTGTATATCACGTGCGTTCAAAATGTGTCTTTATATCTTTAAATCTTTAGTTCATTCCTGTTCCACGCGACGAGAAAGAATGATGAGCCCGCGCACTGCGCATGCGTAGTGAGTGAACGAGCAAACCGAATATAATAGCAAGCCAAAATAAATCGTAACACTATAGCTTTATGGTGTAATTTTGTAATATTTACTAAATGTCAAAGGCCATCTAAATGGAGTGTATGTTATTTAAATGTCAGATATTTTGCGTTGCCACAGGTACGCGTGTCGGCTCTGTTAGTATATCACTCACAGATAATAACTCATCTTGTCTGCAAATGACACTGACACCTATTCACTGTAAAGATAAAGAGTTAAAGATATAAAAGAGTGATATATATCTTTGTATCAAAAAGATATATATCACTCTTTTCTTCTTGGTGAGTGATATTTCCCATGACTAGTACGACTGCTAGTAAAATGAGGTGACCGAAGCCGATCACATCCGATCCGTACCGAACATTCCCGAACTCAAAGTTTTGTACGGGACCATAAGGGAATGACGCTTATCGCCTCATAGCTTTTAATGTACTGCCGCGTAGCGATGCGTAAACTGAATCACCAATGAGATCAGTGATTTATAAATCGTTTTCCTTAAAAGATGGAAATCACTCTTTTAAATCTTTAATTCTTTTAAATCTTTGGTTTCGTATGATATAATTTATTCAGTTGACCGGTTTTAAGCTTTATAATAAAGCCAGAGAGGTTAATTTACTGTGTATCATCATTGTATTTCTTGAGTGCGCATGTTATCTCTTTTAAATTCACAATATCCTGTATCTACTGTCTCATACTACATCTAAGTATCTGATTTGATAGTTTTCATCATTCCATGTGACTAAAATCAATATTAACGTAGTGAGTTAAAGATGTATTTCCCAAACCAAAGATTTAAAGAGTGATTTCGAATTTTGAAAGATTAGATAGATAGATAGATAACACTTTATTGTACACCAATACAATCATGAACTTAAAGATTATACATCTTTTAATCACTCCTGAGTTACACATCTTTACTGCCGCGGTGCAAACCATACTAATCTCCTCGCCTCATTTGAAGTAGTACATTGTGCTGGTTCAGTACAAAATGTCATGTTACTCTTACAAACTCATTTTAAAATCATGTCCTACCCGACTATACACTACTGACTATACGCGGGTCCATATTTAATTCGAAGTGTATATATTATTATACCTTAAGACTAGGAATTTCCCTATATCAATGCATGAATGATATTTTTAAATAAATAAAATAGCTAGAAAGTAAGTCGAATTATTTGCGAAAAATGTTTGCATTGTGATTGATTTTGAAACATGAGTCTGAATGCCATGTTATTACTAAATAAAGGATGCTGGTCCTTACGAGGCTATGTAAAGATTTTTATTAGATCTTATACAACGCCCTTGTATGTCTATATTTATTAGTTTAGTATTGTTACGATACGTACGAAAAAACGTAAAACGTAGGTGAAACTAGTGAATCTTAGTAAAATGCTTAGCGTATATCGAATATAGATAACAAATGTTACTTTTTACAAGGACATGTTTTATAAATATTTATTTTCTTAATACTGTGAAGTATATTTGAATTTTTTTATTATACTCTGTTGTTGATCTGTTTGTTTTGTTTTATTTATTAATTACAGCATGTCGACATTTCTCGGCTACGTTCCACATGAGGCTACAACAACCACGCTCATGATTGTGTATTTCCCGTTCCACCAGCTTGCGAGCGTTACAATCGTAAACTCAAGTGAAACGGATTATTCAACCTACCTCTTGACATGGGTCGTTGTGAGCGCTGTGTGATCGAAAATAATAAATGAAGAAAGTATGACGTCATTAGTGACATAGTCGCTATGTGGAACAGATAAAGAAGCATTTTGGGCTTTGTGAGTCACAAGTGGAACGTAGCCTTAGTGAAGTGCAATGGCAATAGCAGTGGCGAAAACGCGACAGTTACGCCGCCTTTTTGGCTATATTCGGCCATTCTATAGAAACGTATGATTTATCTGGATAAAAAGTATTCTAAGTTCTAACCTGGAATATAAGCTGGTTTTCCGTCGAGTTTCATTTAATTCTGCTTAGTAGTTTTTACGTGACGCTCTAAAAGAGAGACTAAATTTTTATTTTCGGTATCAGCTGGTACGACTTAGTTAATTCATTGTACAATCTATTTTTCTACAGATTTATAAAAAAAATCCTCTTAAAAGGTTCCCTCGGTTAGCGTGAACAACTTTTCGACATATTTAAACAGAGTTTTTACTTTTGCAATAGTATTAAAACCAGGAAACTTTTATGTAAAAAGAAAAAAAAGCCCGCGTGAGTGAAGGATTTATTATATTGTAATAAAAAATTTAAAAATTGCTTATCTATGATACAAAATTGCTTAGTTTAGATTTTTAATTCCGTATTCGAATTTAAATTTTAAAGTATTTTTGTATACACGAGGTATCGCAGAATAGAACATTATGAATTTAGTCATTTTACGTAGAATGAGTAATGAGTAATACATATATACAATGTAATTGTTTTTATTTGATTATTTGCCTAATTCTGATCTCTGAATGCACCTACTGATTTTGTAGATGATAATCCATTTATGTTAAAAGTTAATTATAAAAGTGCTTAGTTTAATGCATGAAGCGGCACAGGTCACAAATACTTTTATATTTGTTTCGATTATCATCTCAAGTGCCTTTAAGTGTCGTTTTGCAACTACTAACTTTTTTTAGAGATTTGAAATTCGTGTTAATCTGAATCAAACAATACACAAATCCATTAAAAATATTTTTTAATACTTTCAATAGTGAAGTAAATTGAGAAAGTACATTACCAAAAAAACTCTAGTGTACTATACTGTTGCATTTTTTTCTCGATCCTATGAATATGTTTTTTCCAAATTGTAACTAAGTAACAAAATTTTAATTATAATGACAATAATTGGCTCAAAATTCTGTTCTTATTTGGTACCCTATCGATTCAAAGTCCTACTTGATTTTTTACCGGAGTTCTTGTGACTTGAAAGACCACATTTACTACACAGTTCACATTTCTCACAAACACTTAATTACTACTCAAAAACTATCTACTATACGTAGTACGTATAAGTTACTATATCTAACTATCAATATTGTAATTACTGGTCATTTAAAAGTAATTTTTACACATTTTATAGAAAATATAAACCCTTCAGCTCCCGCCAAAAACTCCTGTGATCATAGTGCGCATTCTTCTTGTAGATCAAAACGCTCAAAATGCTCTTCAGTCGTTTTCCACATAGCGACCACGGTCGTTATGGTGGCTGTGAAAACGTCACTAATGTCTCCATATTTTTCGATCACGCAGTAATCACATGACCCATGTCAAGGGTCGAAGTGGGTATTGACCACAGAGCTTTAATTCCCTCTAATCGATACGTTGTCAAAGGCGTAATTTTCAAATCAAGCATAAGCAATCAATGACATTGTGTATTTAATGACACGAACGCTATAAAACCCGCTCCACTTGAGTTTATTATTGTAACGCCCCCAAACAAGTGCCTCTGTATAAACTGCGGTCGTGGCAAAGTCGTTGTGAACAACGTAGCCATAGACGTATAAGGAAAAGGCAGATGATTTATTTTATTGTTTGACATATTTTAGTGTCATTTTTATAATTTTACTTCACGTTTAAACAAGAATATTGAACATGGTTTTGATATCAAAAGTTTATTAAATATTATCTTAACTACGTATGAATTTTACATAACTCATTCAAAATGAGTGGAGCAATAAATAACTTTTTTGTTCAGCTAAAAAGCAAGGAATTCAGGAGTTATTTAATGAGGTATTTTTTAATCATATCCCAATAATTTGTCCTTGAGATGTGTTTCAGAAGAAAGTTATGGTCAGGTTATAGCGACTGTCTCTGTCTTCTAAAGAGCTAAACGTTAAGCTGTTTGCTACTGGAGCACAAAAGGCCCGGGTAAAATTTTCGGTGGGGGTAATTTTGAAAATTAACCTTCCGTTATTTACTCTTCTCTGGGACTCTGTGATACGGCCCCTACCGTGGCGCTTGCAGAGTACCATAATACAAGCGTAACTTGCCTAGCTTGGGAATAAAGATGTTTTATTCTGTGTATTTATTATTTACCCCTCAGGAATAATACGTTTTTTCCCGAGTAACAGGTATTCTAAGTCCTTTTACGTCAGTGCCTTTCTTTACATGTGTACATTATTTCATGATGATCCGTTGATTAGTTAAGGCAAGCATAACAAAACAAATCGATCTGTGCGTGAGCACCATTTATTATTATTTTTGCTGACACAGGCACATAAATAATATTGCAAATAAATAGAGTCTTTCTAAAGAGGAAGGAATTGGAACTATTAATTAACTACTATAGACTCTGTTGCGTACTGCACTGTCGGCAGTGAAACGTGGCCTATACTTGAGCGATACAAGCAAGAGCTGCGTGTCACGGAGATGAACATGCTGCAATGGATGTGTGGAGTGACGCGGATAGACCGGGTCAGAAACTCCGCATCCGTGGCAGTCTTCATGTCCGTGACATAGGAAACAAACTACAAAAGTGTCGCTTACGCTTTTATACCGTACGCTGGTACGGCCACATTTTACGGAGACCGGCTAATTATGTGGGGAACAAATGTCTAGCCATGCCACCTCCGCCAGGTCCCAGTCGAAGGGGAAGGCCAAGATATGTTGGCTTGACATTGTGAAGGATGACATGCGTACCAATGGTCTCAAAACGGGGGATGCTGAAGATCGCGCGAAGTGCAGTATAAAAAGTAGGAAAGCGGACCCTTGGCGTCGGCGTGAACGCTCCGAGCGCAACCGAGATTTAACACTCGGATGATGATGATGAGACTCTGTTGCGGACTCACGGGACCGACGCGTCGGCAAGCCAACTAAGACTTGGAACGATTGGAGGTTGTTACACTGTGACTGTCTTGCGAACTGACGGGACCGACGCGTCGACAAGCAAATTAAGACTTGAAACTATTGGAGCTCGTCACACTGAGACTTTGTGTTGCGTACTGACGGGACCGACGCGTCGACCAACGAACAGAGACTTGGAACTATTGGAGTTCGGCACACTGAGACTGTTGCGGACTGATGAGAGCGACGCGTCAACAAGCGAACTGACACTTGGAACTATTGGAGCTCATCACATTGAGACTGTGTTGCGGACTGACGAGACCGAAGCATCGACAAGCGAACTGAGACTTGGAACTATCGGAGCTTGTCACGCTGAGACTGTGTTGCGGACTGACGGGACCGACGCGACGCGTCGACAAGAGAACGGAGGCTTTTAGGTCCTACTTAAAAGTGTTTAATTTACTGGAACTACTCGGGTTCTTAGCCTATCAATTATATGGTTAGTATAATTTACAATGTATGGTTTTTTTTATTCCAGCACACATTTCTGGGGTCCAGTTATGAATTGGACAATACCAATTGCAACTATTTCAGACATACGGAAAGATCCGAGGTTTATTAGTGGTAAAATGACGCTAGGCAAGTATCCTTGGAATATCCAAGCGTGACTTTGGTATTTTTAACCGACTTAGAAAACGAGGCGGTACTCATTTCGATTCTATATTTTTTTCTATGTTACGTGATTTCTCCGTCTGGATGCTCCGATTGGTGACCCATAGTCACCAAGCCAGGATCTCATGATTGGATCTCAGGGAAATCGAGAGCAACTCTCGCAAGGCACGTACAACGTGTTACGTATAATTTTATTTTTAAAGCTATTCAAGTAATTAATTTGCGTAACACAAAAAAGTAAAAAGCAGCAAATATTTTTTTTACCAAAAAACCAAACCGACTTTAAAATAAAACTATACTATATTGAATTTTTTGATAACTACGGTCCGACTTCACGATGTAGAAATATTCATTTTTTGTTCTTGATATGTTTGTTTTAGATTTTTTGTAGCATAATAACTGAGCCTGCGACTTCGTCCGCATGTATTTTTTTTGTGGAACCTTAAAAAGTAGCCTATGTTACTCCTTATGACATCTGTCTGCCATTGAAAGTCCCGAAAAATTGGTTGAGCCGTTTCAGAGATTAGCCGGAACATCCAGACGGACAGATAGGCAGACAGGCAATAGTTTAAAAAAAGTTTTTTGATAAAGTACCGTATGTACTTCCATATGCATTTAGTAAAAGCTGTCGTTTAGACATTATAACAGACACTTCAATTTTATTTATATGTAGATTCTTTTGAATCCTGGAGTGCACGGCACTATTAGATCATTGAATGACGCTTTAGGTCTTCAATTTATGGCACATTCACACCAAAAGGCAAGCACGGCTTGTATGTAAAGTTCAATGAGATATTGAAGAATGGTATGTAAAATGTTCACTCTCGTTCTTTCACGGAGTACACAGAACGCCCAGATTGTGCCTTAGTGCGTTGGAGACTAGTTTCGCTATCACGCAATACTACAAATACTATTCTACTAATTATTAACATTAGTTAGTAGAATAGTATTTACTTCAGCCTATTGTTCTAATAGCAGGATAAACATTTCAGCTCTCACTTTGTACTCGCTGATGTTCATGAGATTTGCTTGGAGGGTGAACCCCAGGAATCTGCTGCTCCTCTCTTGTCATTTCGCAAACGAATGTGCCCAGTTGGCCCAAGGAGCAAGGTTTATCAATTACCACTATATTAAAGGTCCGGAAGCTTATCATAGCGAACAGGACATGAAATCCAAAACGAAGGCACGGAAATAACATAGTATTTAGATTCCAATTTGTGGCTAGACTTATGAATTACGTGACGCGGAAGACCAAGGTTAATTTACTTTAAATAAATGGAGGGTGCTTTTCCGACACTACATCTTTATCCTCTTCGTATAAACAACTGGTTGACCTTCAATTACTTCGCTACAGGGTCTTTGAAATAAGGGGCCCATCCAAAAATTACTCAACACGAATTTCACAATTTTTGACCCATTTTTTATGGAAGTAAGGGTTTGCGTTTGACCATCATCACACCTGATGTTGAGCGATGACGCAGTCTAGGATGGAGAAGCCTACCTAGAAGATACCTATTCACTTGTGACTTGAAGACTTCAAGATTGTATTTGTCAGGAAAAACAGACTCCGGCAAATTATTCTAATCTTCGGCAGTGCGCACCAGAATTCATGAAGCAAAACGCTTGGTTCTGACTGGTGGGGTTTCCAGCATGTAACGGTGGCACAAACCGGTGTGTCTGGCTGTCCGATGGTAAAATGGGGAGGGAGGAATCAGCTCGTGCAATTCTAAGGAACACTCCCCAAAATGTTCCGATAGAAGACGGTTAGCCCCGCGACCTTACGTCTATGCTCTAGACTCTGAAGTCTAGCATTCTATTCGTGAAACTCCTATATTTTGCAATTTTACATCAAGGAGTTATTAAATTAAAGCAGCAGTCCCGTAGTTTTATTTGATGATTTAATAACTTAAAACAATGCCCATACAGATGGAAATATTTTAAAGGCTTTCATTAATATTAGTTCAAATTTCGTGTTGAAAGCTTAAATATATTAGATTTTGAAATGTGACGTCACAAAATTTAGCACACCTCCCATCTCTTGTCACACAATATCATACTTCGTCGCCCCCTCCTCCCCTTAAAGTGTGACGTAATTTACGATTGGCACCTAATAAATGTTTGGTATATTTTCTATTGCTTGTAGAATTATACTTAATATATTAATAAGAATGAACTCGCAGGAGGGCTTTTATATGTGAACAATTGAGTATGGGGTCACAGACTTGTGTCATCATAAGGGAGTTCTATTAGCCTGTTGAATAATTTTAATTTACATTCGTGATGAGTAAGAAGTAATAAGTATAAAATATACACACGTTTCTACGTACGTTGTAAATAAGATTTCTATTATTTAAAATACACCAATCCTAGAAAAGAAGAATGTACGATTTCCTAGTGTATTTTATCTAGCAATCATCTGAAAAGCAGCGGAGCGTAGTCGACCTACTAACACTTGGTATTCACAAACAGCACTTGTCTCCACGAGGAGATGGAACTCATTGTTATCGTTTCTAAACGTTCACTATTGTCTGAATAAACGCTGCGGCGCCTCGCCACCGGCTGAATAGGTATGGAACCGTATAGATATCTTGGAAATAGGTTACCTAGCGCCCCTATGTGGCGAATGAGAGTAATTCGACCCATTTATATCTCGCAGACAACTGAAGGCATAATGCCTATAATAAATAGTATTTCACATCGGCCTCTATGGGAGTTTTGTTACAAATACTTTACATTCTATTCATTTTAATATTGTGGCGAGTGAAGTGGCAAAACTAGTGGGTTTGAGAATTTTTGGAAAAAGGTAGAAGATTCCGGAAAGAAAATATATGTTAGAAAGGGATCGGTGATGAACGAAATTTCTGGATTAGAAGGTTCGGGAAGGAAAAGACAAAGATAGATGTTGAGAAAGGGACGGATAGTAAATAAAAGAAGATCGAAATTATGGGTTCTAGAAGATTCTTCCGGGTATATAAGCAGCGTAATATGCGCCTACCAGGCAGTTTAGAGTTGAGTTCAGTTCAAGATAAAGATGCGACAAGGGCGATACGAAAGAGTTGGAAGACAAGTTTAATAGAAGACGAGTTATGTGGTGAATGAAGTTTAGTGGACAGTTAAGTAAAGACTCTTAATTTTTTTTATTGTATGAGTTCAGCAGATGGCCCACTTGATGGAAAGCGGTTACCATCGCCTATGGACATTTGCAACACCCTAAAATCCGCTGCTGCTCTCTTAAGGGAGACTGGAATCTGGTCGGTCTGGTCAGTCGGGTAAATATCCTACCATCTGGCTATGGGTTGTTTTATCGCCTCTTACGACACCCCGGCCGCAGGAAATTGTATAATTTCTCTGTTCCTGCGCGGATATGAAAATATTTTTATTAGCAATTTAGGTACTAACAAAAATCTCGTGGTCATAGCAATGTGAAGGAAGTGTCTTTGGCACTTTCGAGTTTGTAAATAAAGCAGAAAATTAAAAAAATGTAAAACAAAATATCTCAAAAGCTTTTATATCTGAAATTGAATTTCAAATGCACTTAATGCAGTTTCCAGTGGATTTTCTCGTAAATAAATAGTTTATGAAAAGCGGCTGGGAAACATTATTCTCGACACGCGGAGTGTTAGTTTCAATTAAAATCTCGTTTAGATGCAAGCTTTGTTTGCGATTTTGACACGGATTTCTGTAGTACAAATCAAGATAGACTATTAAAGCTAATGAGATATTGACTATAAAAATATGCATAATTTATGCTTGGTTTCCAAACGGGAAATTATATTTTCTTAAGTTTTCGCGACTAGAATACATAATGAAACTACGTTTTGACTTTTTTTCATTAGCCGTGATCACTGAAGACAAAGATGTCAAGGTGTCAATGAGCACTTATTATTAAAGTTTTATTTAGCCAACCGCCAACTTGTTCCTTGTAATGATTTAGTTGAAATTTTGTTTATGGTTATTATTTACTCTATGGAAGGCTAATCTAATTTACCACCGCTTCGCAACATGTTGTGGCTTGACTAGCTCTAACTATATCGAGGGCTTCATAACATGGGAGTATACGCAAAATGCATTTTTTTTGTTGTTGACTAAAATCTATGCATGTTACTGTAGCCGCAGACGTCCGATCACCACGGCGGCCGCTCACAAATTGTTGCGGACAGAATCACTCCGCTGACCTCACCCCCGTAAAGCCCGTGCGCCCACGCCCCGCCTACCGCGGGGACATAGCTCGCTCCGTTAGCTGCTAAGCGTCTGCATTTTTGTAGTACTTTAGTAAGAGCGAAGCGAGCCTACCTCATGCATTCCTGAACTGCAATTCAAACACACAACATTGTTTCACTTCTACCTGAAGACCTCTAAATTACAATTTAGAAAGTCTTACCAGTATGCAAATGTACCTAATAGAAAGGTATCCCAAATTTCAGCCTTATACAATCAACTAGTTTTGTTTTATTCACAATTTTGTCCCTTGTATAAAACTGAACTTTGGTCTCTACACCCGTTTGTTATGAAGCCCTCGATATAATCACCTTATAGATTATCAAAACTATAAAGACCTAAATCCAGCAAAAACTATCTGCTAGACCTCAAGACACAGATCTTTTTGAGTGCACAATAACACAAAGCAACTTGATTGACAATTTCTTTTTATTTTACCTTCCACCCATTTAAATATTTATTATATAAAATTATTAGAGCTAGGTATGTTGCTGAAGAACTTATTTACTATGCAGGTTATGACATTTGTGAGCTTGAATCAATTTCTGCAAAAAAATCACAAACGGTAAACTAAGGGAAAGGGTTGATTGAAATACGAAGTTTTCAAAATTTTATTGTAGTCAAAATATTGATTCAATAAGCGTCAGATACAAGAATCATCATACTAATAAGATAGCACCCATGCTGCCTTCTATATGGGGGCGCTCGGGGCGTGTTAGATCCGGTTTTGTAGGATCACCGTGCTGTTGTCTAACATTAGGAGCTGGACGTGCGCCCATTACTATCGCAATGATGGATAGCAATAGGATTGTGAATGCAAACTAAAACAAAATCAAGAAAATAAAAAAAATTATAAATTATTATTTATTATTACTAACTTTGTTAAAGAACTGTTGTTCAAACATTAACATAGATGTACAGAAAACAATCTGGTTCCGCAAACCTAGACCTAGACCGCTGTAGTTTAGAGGACTGTTGGAATTATTAGCGGCTATTTCCAGGACACGAATGTTATAAGTATATGACCAATGACCAATTGGTTACAACGGAATACAAAAAGAAATGTTGTGTATTTTTGACCAAAGCCATTCGTGTGTATTTTAAGTGTACATGAGTACATGGACCCAACTGCCCCAGATTCAGGCTTTTGGTCCATATACCCTCAATAATTTAAGTATCTATGGACCAAGCTGACCTCATAATCAGTCTTTTGGTTAATATCTCCTCAAAATTTGGAGGGTGTATGGACTAAACTAACAACAGATTCGGATTCAGCGCATCAAAATACATAGATAGATAGTAAAAAGTACACATCACTATTTTTTGTGGGCCGGAATTATTATATCAACTCAACTACGCTACGGTTCTCTAGAAAGTTTATTTTGCGTAAAACAATGATCTGGAGAGAACTTCCTGCCGAGGTTTACCTCTGCACTACGAGATGGGATCATCTAAGAAGGGCGTTATAAAATTTCTTAGAAGCTGGCAACTTGTTGGCAACGCCCCTGGTGTTGCAAACGTCCATAGGCGAAGGTAACCTAAAGACCAATTATATCTTAAAATGTACTGTCTCTAAACTAATATTAAACCTACCTAACAAACTTTGTACGTAGTAGAGCCATGCTAGAATCATTATCTTGATTACAAGTTCTCCGAATCACTTCTACTGCGTGTGAACTGAACACACATAGATACGAATAGAATATACTTTAATGTAAAATAACATATTTTGAAACAATACACATAACCAGCTTAGCATTAAGTACAAATGGCAGCTTTACTGCTGGCAGCGATCTCTTCCAGACAACCTTGTGAGGAGAGAGGAACTTCCACAACATTAGTTTATTATGTCTTTGCAAATTGTCTTACTGAGTATGAACTGTTTGCTACAACTCTATTAATTCTTCGAAAATAATTTTGTGACATAATTCTGTATAAAACTTATAAAAAAAGCTTGAAACAAATAGAATAAGAAATAGAAATAATAACAATTTTTAGCCACATATCTTGCTGAGGAGTTTCTTGCCGCTCCTTAACAGCAATAACATGTTGCGAAGCGGGTGTACATAGACGAGGAAGTAAATTGAAATTTTTATATATGACCTTCAACAAGTGTTCTCTAGTTTAACCCATTTTGAATTTTAATTTGAATCTAAGAAAATATTTAAAAATACATACTACTATTATTACATGGTGTGTACCACATCACCACGCTCTCATAGAGTATTGGCGTCAAGTGGCTTTGAGCTAATCGTGTTTCATGCGATAAGTGAAAGAAAGAAAGACTTAATTTGAGAAATAGCGACGTAATTACATTCCTTATAAACTATTCAGAGCATATTTTGAGAATTTGTACACTGCATTTTCAACAAACAAGGTTTGCACTCAGCATATTGCTGTGCGGGAATTATATCCGACACAACGCTGATTTTCAGTGCAAAACTTACTTTTGGCGTAAGACCAAAACGTCCCAATCTTGTTAAACTAATTATACTCGTGTAATATTTGATTAGTAAATCAAATGCATTAATTTAAACAAAACCAACAATTCTGAGAGTGAGAAAAGTGAGAGTTCCAATGGTCTCATCTCTCTCCTTCTATGCCATCTTTCTTATCCTGTCCTCCTATTCTAATCCGATTTGTCTCATCTGATACTTCTATCTTATCGCCCTATCCAATTCTTCTTGTTCCATCCTAAAGGCAGGCAACACCTTGGCTCCACCCCTGGTGTTGCTACGTCTATAGGTGCGGTAACCACTTTCCATGAGACTCGCTGTCTGCCTCTTTGCCAGCTTCACAATAAAAAGATTTCTGTATGTAGTAGTATAACAACAGCCCATGAAACTCCAACTGCTGGGCTCGGGCTTCCCACTATAGAGGACCGGACAGTATACCCGCCACGCTTGTCCAATGCGGCTTGGCTTGGCTTGCATCACGATGATTTCCTTCATCGTTATTAGCACGTGGTTATTGTAACAATATGCACATTAGGTCAGAAAACAGCCCAAGTTGTGCATGCGTTCCGGCTAGGATTGAACCTGCACCCTTTGAGTTTGGGACGCGTGCGCTAGCCATCACGCTACCACGACTACGTATGTAGTAGGTATATAGTTACTAGCTGTGCCTGCGACGTTACCCGCGTGGAAATTGTTTTCAAATCCCCCAGATTTTGACACATTCTTATTGGCGTTCCGCTCCTATTGGTCTTAGCGTGATGATATATATCTTATAGCTTTCCTTGATAAATGGGCTATCTAACGCTGAAAGAATTTTTCAAATCAGATCAGTACTTCCTGTGATTAGCGCGTTCAATCAAACAAACTCTTCATCTTTATATATTAGTATAAGATTTGTAGGTTGCGATCAATATTTCAGTTGTATGGGTTTGTTATGATTGTAATTTGTTTTTAACCGACTTCAAAAAAAGGAGGAGGTTCTCAATTCGTCTGGATGTTTTTTTTTTGTTTTTTTTTATTATTTAGATTTATTTAGATTTATGATCCGATGATCTTGAAGGAAACATCTTGAAGGCGGTGCAAAGTAAAACATAAAAATTACTATATTTTGAAAATTATTAAGCACCGACTTTAAGATGTTTTAGATATTATATATTAATAATAATACATTTAGAAATAAGTTATTTTATACTTTTTAATTTTTGAAGTCGGTTTTTTTAAATGAAGTTTCTTTATTTTTGTATATCTATAAAATAAATAAAGCGATTATTAAAAGAAAATATCCGTGCAGGAACGGAGAAAGAATACTAATTTCCTGCGGCCGGGCGGCCTGTCGTAAGAGGCGACAAAACAACCCTCATCCAGGTGGTCGAGCATTTGCCCGACTGCATGGCTACCACCCCTGGTCTAAAGTATGTCGCCATAACAACCTTAAGTTGTGTTCTGGCGTTAGTGACCAGTTTCCAGTTTCCCTTAAGAGAGCAGCAGCGGATATGAAGGTGTTGTAAATGTCCATAGGCGATGGTAACCGCTTTCCATCAAATGGGTCGTCTGCCTGTCTGCTGAACTCCTGGAATTTAAAAAAATGAAATACGAAGAATTTTGATTTTTTTATTTAAATATAAATGTAGTTGTGGTGAAAAAATGAGGAATAGTATTGTTAATCAAAACATTGGTTCAATAAACATCATGTACCTACAAGAATCATCGTCCTAACATGCAAGCAAGCGTGCCATCAGGTACATGGGAGTGTCGTGGACCCTTCGGGTTTGTGGGATCACAACGTTGTTGTTTGACGATTGCTTTAGGACGTGCGCCAAGTACTGTCGCAATTACAGTTATCAATAGGATGGTGAATGTAAACTAAAACAAAACGAGAAAATAAAAATTCATAATATAAACTGGTAAACAAGTGCCTTTTGGACCAACTTTTTTCAGCAGTCTCCGAAAATTATAAATGAGGTGTCATTCGATTTGGAATGGCATCTAGATGATTTTTGAAAAAAAAAATGAAGTTCCGCTTGCAAAAATTGTACAAGTTATTAACAATTAACTAAAAAAAAGGGGATTTAGTTTTTTGCAAATATCTCAAAAAGTAATAAAGATTTCTCAAATTTGAAAAAAGATTCGAAAAGAGGAGGAAATTTCCTAAAAAAAATTTTGACTCCCGAAACTGTAATATCAATATTTATAATTTTCCCAGAGGGATGAAAATACGGCCGAAAACGGGTACTCTGGCTTACGCAAGCCACACCAATATGAAAATAAAAATTGAAAAAAAATCAGGCACTAACTGAATAGATAAATGAACAATAATCTGCTTGAAAATTTTTTTATAACAATTTTTCATTTAGTTATTCAATAGTTAATTAATTATTTTTTTTGCTTGAACATGAACATTGCAAGTGTGATAATTGTTAAACTATAAATTTAAGATTTTTCTCCTTTCTTGGAGCAATTCTTGAAAGGCTTTAAAATAGAACGCCGTTGGAAAAATTAGAAAATGTTTATTATTCATTTTTTTATTAATATTTTTCGGAGACTGCTGAAAAAAGTTGGTCCAAAAGGCACTTGTTTACCAGTCTAAATATTACCAAATTCTAAACTTGCCGTGCCTGTCTGTACATTCAAGCTATTTAAAAAGCAACTGGAATCTGATCTCTTATATATAAAAATTAAAAATGAATGTTTGTCTGTATGTCCTTTATAGAATCGTAAACTATACATTTGACCATGTGATGATCTTTAGCAAAGTTGTTGTGCATGGAAGGTTTCTGAGTTGGTTCACAATTGGACCCGGTAGGTGGCGCTGCTGTCGGCATAACGATTGAAGCATTTTCCGGGCAGGATGACGTCTGCCGGGATAGCTAGTATACTATATCAACGGTGGAGAACACGAAGCAAATATACTCACTCTCAATAACGACAACAATTAAGTAATAAAAAGTACCTTTTACTCGAAAGTTGCCAAAATTAGTAAAAAGTGCGCAGCTGGTTACGTTCTTTTATCGCTTTATTATCCTAGCCCGTAACAAATTCGACTGTTGGCATCATGCACACCGAAATTTCTAAGTACTTCATTTATTACCAAGATGCCTCAAAATTGCAAGATATTAATAAAGTAAGTAAAAAATACAACAAAATTACTGGTGCAGCAAACGACGTCAGACAAAAATAACAGACTTCTCTCCATTTAACGACAAGTCTCTATAACGCTAAAAATGCACATTCCTTTGAGTGTCGTTATATAGAGTTGACACTGTATATCGCTTCTATAAAGCCATTAAATTTTAGTTGCGCTTACGGAAAAGTTCCACGTGAGATTTTAAA
Organism: Dendrolimus punctatus; assembly: GCA_012273795.1. Taxonomy (NCBI): domain Eukaryota; kingdom Metazoa; phylum Arthropoda; class Insecta; order Lepidoptera; family Lasiocampidae; genus Dendrolimus; species Dendrolimus punctatus. Next base: position 4,556,338 of record CM022535.1, on the reverse strand, counting down.
AACATTGGATACATAATGCGAGCGAGCTATGTAGGTGTTCTCTATGGATAAATCAGAAATGAGGACATCCATAGAGAACTAAGGTACGACATAGTCGCTAAATAGCAAATTGAAGGCAGTGGCCGTAAGTCTGTCGCAGGACCGACGGCCGATGGAGCAAACGATTCCTGGAGTAGCGACCACGTCTCGGCAAACGCCCTCCAGCCCGGTGGATTGACGACCAGCGCAAGATCGCCGGCAGGGGTTGGATGAGGAAGACAGGAGACCGGGCTATGTGGCGCGTACTTGGGAAGATCTACGTCCAGCAGTGGACTGAATTTGGCTGAAGATGATGATGATGATGATGAGATACATAATAAATTTAAATTTTGAAAAAAAAATCTAGAAATTTCTAACAGGATGAGTTTTATTTAGAGTACTTACATGATATAAAATAAATAATATAATAATACTTACGAACTTCATTGTAAAAGGTGGAACACACTACTGCTTTTAAACTAGCTTATTTTATAGATTTTATAATAAATAATACTTAAAACTTGTTTCACATTTGATCTTTGATATTTTTTTGCATACATTTAATGATCTTTTCCTGAATATTAACAAATTTCTGGGAAATAGATAGCCTTGTGCGTGTTGGACACGCGAGTGAGAGGTTCCTACATAATGTTACGAGCTACAGGACTCGGATTAAAATGCCGTTGGAATTACTATAGAATTTATTAGAACTATACAAACACGTATAACACACAAACTGCACGATCCAATAACACGCGCAAGGTCCGTCACTATATCGCTTGTCGAATATACTACACACGGCTTGCTCCTATCGTAATCGTCGCTTGATTGCTTGGCACCCTCACCCCCTCCGTTCGGGCATCGTTTTATACTAATACTACAATTTTAAGGTACGATGATAAGTTCGTTTCAACTCTTGATCTCCAGCCGCCTTCACTGCGTTTGGTAAACATCTATGCATAGGTATAGTCGACAAAATTTAAATCAAATTTTCATCAATCAAATCCTAAATTTTCTGCCCCCAAATTTCGACGACAAGGGGAAGGGACGGTAATTTTTTCATTATTTGCTCATCATTAAAATAATGTGCAAATCATATAGTTTCAATGAACACAACATTGAACTGGCTGAGGAGTCCTTAAGCTGCAGAGTGCAGAAGGCAGCCGCTCTGTATGACGTCGGGCGGGAAGTTCCTCTACCAGCGAAGGCGACAAGAAGATGGTTTATTTATTTATTTATTAATTTATTCATGACCATAGAATCAAAGTCTTTCAGTCGGAAACATGTTAATTAATAGGTCTTCGTATAGTAGCGCAGTTGTATTGCAGTCTACAACCGACGCCATTCAATGGAGTTCTTGTGAAAACTCGAAAGATCACATCTGACTATACAGTTCACATTTCTCACAAAAACACATAATTTCTACTCAAAAACTATCAATATCCTGCAACTATTGTTCATTTTAGAGTAATTATACACATTTTTAGAAAATAAAACTGCACAGCACAACGTCTCCTTTCAGTTCCCGCCAAAAACTCCACAAGAAGATGGAGAAGATCAGGGTTGCCAGCTGTACTATAATATATAGTATCGTACTATAATTTAGCCAATTGTACTACATATTATAGAAACATAATATAGTACGCAATGTATTATATGTATTTTTTTTCAGATACCTACTTATGATTATTTTAAAAATAGATCTTTGCTGGCCAAAGATAAGGAGTAATAAATATACATGGAAAATGTAATAATAAAATATATAAGAAATAATGAAATGCATGTTATTGTGTGGGCAAACAGAGTTCTAAGTAAGTTACGTAGGTACGTAGTTTGCAGCAGTTCCAACGCGAGGAATACCCTAATTTAGTGAAATTAATATTCTTGTTTTAGTATGTTTATTATATTTAAATATTTCATAGTAGCGAGGATAAACAAGGTCTAGTCAAGAAGGTCAAGGAGTCAAGGTTATGCAACACCTGTTTAACCAAATAATAAATGTCATTTTTGTGCACTGTTTTAGACTATCGATGATTGTCTTTGGTGTACTGTTTTGGCAAAATAAAAGTGCCAGTACAGTGGTGTAGCTTACCTTACATAGGCCCTTTATCAAAATGTCTTGAGGGTGCGGCTAAAGGAAGGATAAAGTTTTTATATAAAAGAAACAAGAACTGCTCCAATTGAATTAAAATAATTAAAATAATGATTGTAAGTAGCTTAGTTAGACAAACAATTCGAAATAAAGATACACTTTTCTCGCCTTTTTTTGCGGTAACTTATTTGTGAAATCATCCATAGTTGAAGTTGATATGAGTTTTTCAGCATTTCCGTTTCTGTTGGCCCAGCAGTTATTCTCAAAAATGTTAGAGATTGTGGATAACGTTTTAGGAATTTTGTTTACACAGTTTCGGGGCCCCTGTAGCCTGGGTGCCCGTATCGGCTGATACGGCGATAGCTATCTATTCCCTTGTCGGTATCAACATGTTATAATAAATTTTAACATAATTTAAGACGTTATAAAAAAACCGACTTCAAAAACTAAAAAACTAAAATGTATAAAATAACTTATTTCTAAAGCTATTATTATTAATATATATTATCTAAAACATCTTAAAGTCGGTGCTTAGTAATTTTCAAAATATAGTAATTTTTATGTTTTACTTTGCACCGACTTCAAGATGTTTTAGATAATATATATTAATAATAATAGCTTTAGAAATAAGTTATTTTATACATTTTAGTTTTTTAGTTTTTGAAGTCGGTTTTTTAAACGAAATTTTTAAATTTTATTTGTTACTTTTTAGTGTCCAGCTATCTATGGGTGGACCTACGAATGGTGCCGCGCTTCTTAAAAAACATAGATCCCAAGAACCGGGAACAAAAAAATGTTCGTAAAATGAAAACTACTGGGCCAAACTATGTCAAATTTTTAGGGGACCACATAGCAGCGATTCCGCGTCGAACAAAAAAAGAATCACGTAAATCGAATCATAAATCTCAGAGTAATCGGTGTACATATGGAACGGAGTGAAAATTATTTCCATGAAAAATGTTCGTAAAATGAAAACTACCGGGCCAAACTGTGTAAAATTTTTAGGGGACCAATTGGAAGCTATTCCGCGTCGAATAAAAAATCACAGAGTAATTGGCGAACATACATAAAAAAAGCAACAATAAAGATTCCGACGAATTGAGAACCTCCTCCTTTTTTCAAAGTCGGTTAAAAATCACATTGTATCATCATCTTATGTTAAAAATATCATGATAAAAACAATTTTTATTATTAATTAATGCCCCATTTACTTGTATAAACTTATGGCATCCAAAGTTTGTACGCTCGTGCAAAATATATAGATAGGGCTGCGACGTTTCGTAAAAAGATGTGGTAGTTTCTGAAAATGATGTCTTCAAGGTTTGTCAGAGAAATTAATAAAAAACTATTTTTTTTACATTCAGATTTAATCCGAGTTGCATCTTACCTAAGATCTGAGAATTAAATATAATGATAAATTAAATAAAGGTTCTAGATCGTGTTAATTGTGTCTATTTTATTACAGTTCAGGTTCGCGTTTGACCATCATCCCGCCCAATTTAGCGCGGAGATATGGTCTGGTGTTTGTACCTAGTATTAACTTTTGCAGTCCATTTCAAATAAGAAAATAATAATAATAATAAACATTTTATATCCGCAGGGTGCTTTGTGGCGAAGCCTTAGGTGAGTAGCGACATTTCGGACCTCCGTGCCTGGTTGCCTTAGCCAGCCGGCGCGGAGTGGAGATCGCTAGGACTAAGACTCAAGCTCAAGGGGTGTAGTGATAAATCGCCTAACGTCGGAAGCTTCGTTGAAACTAAAGCCCAGCTCTTGAGTCCCCTTAATCACTCACATCCATGTTGCCCCTGTCTTCTATATCATTTTTTTGGGCCCATGCAGGGAGTGGCGAGTCACGGTCTGCCCATTTTTCGTGTTCCCCGAACATTGCGACGAGCAGACGCCATAGTTCTCACATTCCCAGACCTTTAGTACCACTAGCAGTTCACCCCAATAGCACGGTACTTTTTCTTCTTATTTCCCACGATAGTCCTACATTGGCCGGGCCTTGTTCTTGGGTGCATTATTATATGGTGTGGACCGGTTAGTGTCATGCTAAATTGACATTAAAATCGTCAAGGGGCCTCTACGTGTTGGCCTTCCTATGGCCTCACGCAGACCCTCCAAAGGTCCTATTCAAAGGTTTTGTTGATACTAAAATTACATAAATACATTTTATTTTAAAAATATTATGACTAACTACTACTGCTACTAACAACTAAACTAAGCCAAGCCTGTCTCTTAGGTGTTAGTCATTTCCAATGACATAAGTACTATGTAAGAAGGTATGTAACAATTTTAGTATTGCTAATAAAATACTTGTCAATGTAAGCTCTGCATGCTTGGGACTTAGGAATATTTCTGTTTATAATAATACAAGATGATTATTTTGTAGAAAAGTTTACGACAACACTACAAGTTTCTATGCGTGCAGGATACGAGAAAGAACACAATTTCCTGCGGCCGGGCGGCCAGGTTGTAGGTATTTGTCCGACTGGATGGCTACCATCCCTGGTCTAGAGTATGCTGCCATAACAACCTCAAGTTGTGTTCCGGTATTAGTGGCCAGGTTCTAGTCTAACTTTAGAGAGCAGCAGCGTATTTGTGGCACCTTTGGTGTTACGAATGTCGATAGGCGATGTTAACCGCTTTCCGCCAGTGAGCTGTCTGCTTGTCTGCTGAACTCGTTTTATGGATATGACAGACATACCGTCTTATTTGAAATAGACTTTAGATGTCTCAATATTAGTTAAATATGAGGTTATGTGTTTTGGGCGTTTGTAATCTTCCGATCCGAGAAACGCAGCATCAAACAGCGCTCCAGTTTATTAGAATAGGAACAACCATTATCCTCCGCTTCTGGAAAATTGAAAAGTGAATTATTAATTCCTAAAATCGTATATATTTAAGTTTATTTAGAGTTATTTAAAATGGAAATTATATATAAGCAGTTAAACAAAAGACAAAGGTTAACTAACTCTAAACAGGCCCTACTTAAGCGAATGTTGGTTGATAACAACCAACGCTAATCTTCCGTTAGTGCCAAGCAGTGAAGTCACCTTCACAGAAGAAAAAATAACTAATGAACATTTAATATTATTTATAATTAACAATATCAAACAAAAAATAGACAAAAGATACATCATTTAAACAATTTAATATAAGTGTTATTTATTAATGTAAAAAATAATGATTTTGAAAAATAAAAATAAGTACGTCACGTACAAAAAGAAATTAAACGAAATAGAACTATAACTTGATGAAATGAAAAAAACTCTAACCCGCTTATTATAGGCGATAATTAGGGTAAATGCTGTCATTATAAAAATATGGAAAGAAAGAAAGAAACATTTATTTAAAGGCAAATAAACAATTAAACTTGCGTTTCAGGAGACGTGGGTGGGGTCGAATTCTGACCGGGAAATATTTTTTCATTGCAAAGTTGGAAAGTAGTCAGGCGGCCCATTTCATGGAAAGTGGTTGCCACCGTCTATACATGTCTGCAACACTAGGGACGAAGCCTTTAGTATAAGATTGTGGGAATGGAATAGAGGAATGTAACAAGTGGATGAGATAGGGTTTCATAATAATAATAGGCAGACATTTTATCTGTGCAGGAACGGCGAAATAATACAATGTACTGCGGCCCGGCGGCCTGCCTTAAGAGGCGACAAAACAACCCACAACCAGGTGGTAGGGTATTTGCTCGTCTGGATGGCTACCACCCCTAGTCTAGGGCATATCGCCATAGCAACCTTGAGTAGTGTTCCGGTATTAGTGGCCAGGTTCCAATCTCTCTTCAGACAGCGCACATGAGCACACCTTTGGTGTGACAAATGCCCATAGGTATTGCTAACCGCTTTCCATCAGTTGGGCGGTCTGCTTGTCTGCTGAACCTATGAATAAAAAAAGAAATAAACAAATACCAGATTGAAGTTCTTGGAAGCAAGCACGAATTTGGTCTCGCAATGCAGAACGTGACTGCTGGGAAGTCACCGACGATTGTATTTTATTCCAAAGTTCAACTTCACGGGGAATCCCACGAGAATCCACCTGGATAATTACAGACATCATAAGACCCTCTAAACATTATTGGTCTTACTTATAAACGTTGGTTAAATTTTAAGCAACTGTTTAGCAGCTGATTAGTGAAAATCTTACCCATAAACTCCTTTTAAGGATAAAAGATGGTAAAGCAACTCACAAATAACTGTCAAATTTAACCAACCTCGAGAGGTAGTTTAAATGACTGCTAAAAGGCAAAATGGCTATTCACATTTGAAACAGCTGATTCTCACGGAGTGAGGAAATAAGGGGATCGAATCTGTGTATAAAAATATATCAGTAAAAAAAGCATTGAATTGGTGTCGCCACCTACCGTAGCTAAAGGGATATTTATTGAAGAAAGTGCTAAAAAGTTTTATTATACAAGCAAACAATGTAAAATCACTAGGGTGTTATGTATTCAAAAAGGAATAACAATTAAAATAACTAAAAAAACATTGTTACGTGGGAGCGGGAGTACGTAGGATTGGAAGGAAACACCAGTTTTTAACTAAACGCTTTTATTGACTTACACAGCCGCGATTCCTCTTCGCAGAGTTGGCCCCACATGCACAACTAACAACGCTCTGTCCCGACAATTATGTCTTACTCACAATACCGTCGCCGATATTGCGTAGACCACTTTCTGCTGCTGCAGTGCCCACATTCGAATTTACCCCATGTAGCTCGCTTCTGGATCTTCTGTTAAACTACGCTACACTCCTCCTTCACTGAACTGTCCACTTAACTTTCACAAAATTCACCACTAAATTTAATAGAAGACTGACAAGGTCTTCTATTAAACTTCTCTTCCAACTCTTTCATATCGCATTTGTCGCTTCACTGTCTTCAATTGAACTCTTTGAACTACCGGTAGGCGCGCCTTACGCTGGTTATATATCCGCAAGGAATCTTCTAGAACCCATACTTCCATGTTCTTTTCATTATTCTTTTATTTACTATCTATCCCTTTCTAAAGTATCTTTATCTTTAACTTCCTATCTATCTATCTCTGTCTTTTCCTTCCCAAACCTTCTATTCTACAACTTTCGCTCATCATCTATTCCGTTCCAAAATGTTGTGTATTCCTTCCACAATCTTCTACCTTTTTCTAAAAGTCTTGACAACGGCTTATGCTGCCAGAAAATTCTACCCTCGGTCGCCACAATATTAAATATTTTCACTCGGCACATAATTTAATAACTTCATTATTGTACCCTTTACCGACACTAGCGCTATTGTCTCTTGTGGTTATTTCTTGGACTATTACTGCTCTCTCAGTTCAAAGTTCTAACCCGACAAGCTGTGTTTAGTATGTATTACAGTTAATACTGGTGTGTGCTGTTGTTTTCTTGTTTCTTGGTATAAAACATGGAATTCGACAATCTCTACGATTTTATACATGATATCGAGAAGCTGCATACTTTTGCTGCGACAAGAAGACGGAGAAAGACATACAGAGCTCGTTTCAATCTGTTGCATAATTTAACAGATGATGAGTTCAGGCTATGATACAGATTCAGTAAGACGAATATTTGTAAAGTAATAGAAATAAGAGCTGATCTGCAAGTGGATACCTGAGGTGAACATACGGAGTAAGGTAGCAATCGCGTTCGCTTCGAAAAGTTGGCGGTACATAAAAATGCCATCAAATTTAACAGAAGAAGTCAATGCAATCTTATTCAAACGTTCGTTTGTTTGTTCGTTTGAAACGCAGATTTTTGGGAAAATTGTGACATTGTGGTCATTGTAGAGGCAGCACACATGATGCAAGGATATACTGAGAAAGCTCAGTCAAGAGGAAATTTGAAGAAAATGAGTTTGTTGAACGGCTAATTGGTGATAGTGGTTATGCAAGGACTTCTCACCTTGTAACACCACTGCTGAGGCCCCACACTGCAGAAAAGCAGTGTTACAATCACTGTCATATCCAAACTTGTAATGTTATTCAAAGATGTTTTGGTGTATGGAAACAATGGTTCCGAATATTATTAGAAGCCATGATAGGCTCATACACCTCAATACAGGCAACTATTATTGTTTGTACAGTATTGCACAATTTAGTGATTGAGCTGAATGAAGAACAAGGTGCATATTATTCATATTAATTTAATAATATTTTTTCATATAATAATAAAATATGACCTTTGGCCAGTTCCTATATCTGACTAATAGTTACTTCTAGCCCTATATCTTATTAATATTTGCCTTATTACTGATTTTTTGTTTGTTTTCAGATAGAGAAAATCTTCAACCTGAAGTGCCTGTATAAAGATTTTAATAATGATTTAATTTTATCATTCTTATTTAGCTATAATGGAGAAGATAAAGAATAGCCCTTTCTATGACATGATACTGATCAACATTATCACTGACCTTCCTTAATGTTATTGAGTGCAGTCTATTACAATATTAATTCTACAGAAACCACTAAACCTAAGTAAATTACCAAACTCATGGCGACCCCAATATCTGAGGACTGCCATTACTTGCAGCTTAGATTATTAATATTATTGATGACCATGTAGAACAAATAAAAAGGAACATTTTTAAACAATTAAAACACCTCAAAAAATTTAAATGCACAATTTTAATAAAAAATTATACACAATTATGTATTTTTTATTATTTTTGATAGCCAGTCTTCTTCCAGATACATTATTTTCAATCACTTTTCATGCAACTCTTATCACACCTCATCGTGCAGTCAAGGGCTTCTCTTTTACACTTCATTCCTTCTTCCTATGCTGCTTTGGCCAACACAAAAAATGCTTGTTTATGGCTTTCCTTGCAGTAGTCTCCTGTATGTCTGTGAAAACAAAAGCTATAATAATAACAACCTATAAACATACCAATATTGGACTTGAATGTCGCATTCAGTAAGGGAAGGGACTGACAGTATACGCAATATGCTTTTCCAAGGCCGATTGGCGGGTTTAACACATTGGTTAAACCGACCTGCAGGATTCATCTCAATGTTTTCCTCCATTATTATTCACCTGAGTGATGTATGTTTTCCAATCAGAATTCGAACCTGAGCACTTTGCGTTTAGGACACATGTACTAATCTTTTTATTTAAATGGCCCATATGGCCATGTATCCCCCTATGTACAATCCATTAATCTACTACGGCTTTGTGTGGGAATAAAAACGAAAGCAATACGAAAATATATATCATAGAGACAGTGACTCTTTGTTGTTGAATGTACTAAATAAAAACTTGTAGTTACCTATTTAATATGAATAATATCACTGTCAAAATTGTTGGAATCCACAGTAAACTCATGGGATATGGTCTCCATCAAAATCTGAACTTCAACAGGCCGGCTACCTAGGCGGAAAATCTCCTCCACAAGTCATTGTTCTCGCTCTTTTAAATGCCAACTCAGATTGTTAGCCTTGTTTTTCATATTAGCCAAGCGAGCTTTTTGGCGACTTCCGCGTTTGTGCTCGTTTCTTTTTCAATAATATCCGCACACTCAAGTACCAGCATTTCGAAAATTTGCTAAAAAAGCATAAAATATTATGTTAGCGTGCATTAGGCATTTGTTAATAGAGTATTCAAAGAAAAATAAGGATTAATGGTTATTTTACATATTGTGCTGGAGGATGGAGGATGCTACGTATGCTATGTCCTATAACGCTTACACTTGCTGTTCGCTCAAGTTTTTTTGTATTCTTTTCACATGGCGTTCCGCTGTGATGTATTTAAAGATTATTTTATCAATTTCTATTATTTTCTATTTACACACGACAAACATAAACAACTCAGCTGTCACTGTCAGTTGTTAGTGTCAACAAAGTCACTGAATACAGACTAAAAAACGTAGTACTGACAAGAATTTCGCTCTTTTCCGGTCTTTAGTCGAATATTTTGGGTACAACGCTACGTCAATCATTCAAATTTCATTTGTCTGTGCTCTTCTGCGGTAAGCAACAGGTAATACACGTTTATAAGTGAAAAAAAGATATTCATTAATTAGGAGCTTAAGAATCTCTTATTTAAAGGATGGCTAAACCTTTCTTAACGAGATTTTTATAAGTAAGACCATAAATAATTAAAAAAAAAGTCAAAACGTGGGCTACGGTCAGGGTTGCCAACCGTACTACAGTATATAGTATCGTACTACACGATACTACGTACTACACGTATTTACAGAAAAATAATATAGTACGAAATGTTCTACATTTTCTTCATTAGTTCTTTTGTGTATCAAAACCATTTGAATTAGTGCTATAAACAAAACAAAAGTGTAATGTAATGTGCTAGCTATTAATAAGGAACATATGAACGAAGCTGCGCCCCTAGATTTTATAGTCACGTACCTAATGTTGTCGATACAGTAATGGTAGTCACGTTACTTACAATATATTATTATAGGTTAACTACAAAAAACGCGCTGTGCGCCCGGTCAAGTAGCGTTCACGTGATTACCATGTTTATTTATTTGACTATAAAGCAGCATCTCCTGCGGTTGTTTCCCCTGCACACTACATGCATCGTGTAGGTGTTTCGTGTTGTGTGTAGATGAAAACAAGGGCGGGCGACACGGCTTAAGAAATTTCTCGATTGCCCGCCCCTGGGCCAATTGCTGAGTATGCCCAAGGGCGCGTACACACTGTGGTATCTTTGGTTCTAGTAACTGCAACAGTTACGGTTACGGCTCGTAGGTGAATACAGGGCTTTAGACGTACCTTATGACTATGACCAAACCATTTACATAACATTAAATAGTCTAATTTACTGCAAAAATCATGTGCGTGTTATACCAAAATGAACTTCTGATGTCCCTGCTTCATATGGGATAACGTTAGTGTTAGTGTCTGAGGCAAAAAGAGCCTTAGTTTATAACGATAATACAAAGCCGTTGATGTTTAGATACATACGTTGTCTGTCGATGTGTAAAGGCCTGAGCCTGTTGAGACTCCGGTTGTGTCGTGGACTGTATCATATATTTGATGATTGGAAGAATGATCAACGTGTTGATAATAATGATTTAATTGCTTGGATGGTTATTACAATAAATTTAAATGTGGTGCGCGCGCGCGTTGATGATAGAGGCTCGTAAGCGTGTCGTGTGACACCGGCCGAGGCGCCGCGTTGCCCCCGCCGCGGCTACCACCTCGCGCCAACCGGTGTGGTGGCTGGCTGCAGCCGTAACACGATGTTTAGGGACATTAACAATGCATAAAACCCAACGCTACACCTACATGGAACTGTCACCAGCAGTAATATTATCAAGGAAAAACAATGTATTTAAATAATTTATAATTTACCTTAGTATTACTATTTAGTCTACTTACCACTTGTAGATTAGCAAAAACACACTGACTCAGGCACTGAAAAAAATTATAAATATTTAATTGACGATGTTTTTTTTCATGTAAGTTGCGATGAAATTTCTGTATGTTGTGTTAGTCGTGACTAAATTGGGTATTTGACTTATTGTACAAAAAAATTGACTCATTCTCATCGCCTATGGATTGTAGTGAAGTATGTACTAGAACAGTTAGTCATTAAAGATCATAGCCAAGAGACGGACGTTTAATTAATTATTACCCATCACTTCTCGCCACATTACATGGCGACCCTGCTATGGGCAGGCTGCGCGTCCGCGTCGCGAGTTAAATAGTAGTGAAGCTCCGCATACAGCTTTCGTACAATAAATACATAACAAAATTTTAACGCAAAAGATACAAAAATTTAATATAAAAAGTTATTTTATTACAAACATTTTTACAAAGTCTCAATATGGGTACGACTTACACAAAGCAGGAGGATAAAGAAATTATTCTGGCACAATCTAACGGAAACCAAATTCAAGAACAAACATATAATAATGTTAACACAATATTGTTGGGGTTAATTTTGGCAATTATTATAGTTGGTGCCATATATGCAATATACAGATGTCATAATAAGAGACAAGAGAAATATATAAATGAACAAATTAATAAAGGATTTATGCGGCGTGTTGCTGAGAGAATGTCCAGGAAGGAGAACAGATGCAACGAGGAAATATAGAACAAGACAGTGCAAAGTGTTTAGTGAGAAAAAAAAGTGGTATTATAAGTGAACATGAAAATAAAAATCGTGAGTGTTTTATTAAGATAGATATAAGTACCTATGTATTCACTGTAAATGTATAGATATTTTTTTTTTACTTAAAACCCGATGATATATGGATGAATTAATAATCATATTAAAAGCATTAAAATATGAGTATGAAAACATTAGGAAATTAGGTCCAAAGAGGAGAGAAGAAGAGTTAGGAAAGAAAAAATTTGAAAAAGTAGATATTTTACATGATGAATATAAGTTAATATTAAAAAATTTAAGTTCAGGTGCAAAATTATCCGATATAATACCGATTTGTGACGATATAGATTTAATTTATAACAAAATTACTTATTATCAATTAACGGAAAAAGTTATAGTAGGGAAAATGGATTCTTTTGATTTGAAAACTGCATCGATGTTAATTCCTATCATGGACAGTACAGAAGAAACCACCGAAAAAATAATAGATGGTATAGAAATGTATAATAATTGTTTAAAATCGAATGAAAGTAAACAATTATTAATATCTTTTATTTTAAAAACTAGACTGTCAAAATCTGGGAAACTAAAATTAAAATCCGATTATACGAACGTAGAGACTTTAGTTAAGGATATGCGAAATTATTTACTGACCAAACAATCTGCCAATTCTATATTAACTCAAATGAATAATATAAAACAAAATAACTTATCAATTTCGAAATTCGGCGAGAAGTTAGAGGAATTATTTATCGGTCTTACTATAACACAAGCAGAGGGAAATCCCGAAGCAAGTGCTATTTTAAGACCAATAAACGAAAATTTTAACACTAACGGTGCCACTAATGTGCTGTCGCTCTCTAAAGAGTGATTGGAACTAGACCATTAATGCTGGAACACAAGTTAAAATTGCCATGGCGGTACACTTTAGGCCAGGGGAGGTAGCCTTTTAGGCGGAAAAATATCACCTGGCTATGAATTATTTTGTCGCGTCTACGACAGGCTGCCCAGCCGCAGGAAATTGTATTCTTTCTCCGATCTTGCACAGAAATGAACTTTTTATTATCTATCTTTCAACAGTTCATTATAAAATTAGTTTACAGTTTAAACAACTAATATCATAAGGCAGTATTATAAAATAAAATCAATAGGGTAATATTTTGATAGATAAAGTGATAAAGTGTCTTTTTAAATTTATTTATTATCTATGAATATGTGTATTTTTTTGTTGTCTTTAAATAGGTTAGTTTTTTATCATTATCGAATAGCACTGTACATTATGTATTATTATGTATGTGTGTTGTATTCTCCTTCGTGACTTCACTTGCTGCATGGTCCCAGGCGGAAGAACAGCGCTGGTCTCAATTGGTCACCTTATGCTGAGACTGAGTCCAATTTTAGTTATTTTACTCTTTGGTAATACACTTATTTGTCCTAAATAAAATATGTCTTTCTTTCTTTCTAAATTATCACGAGAAAACTAAATATCTCCACATGAAGAGATACAAAAATATTTATATGCCACGCCAGAACCTTCATGTTGGTGATGTTACGTATAAAGGGATAGCCAAATTCAAATATCTGGGCTGCACAGTCACCGATACAAACAACAGAGAGGACGAAGTCCGTATACGCATACAAAATGCTCTGAGGTGTTGTGCGGCCCTGCATAAGGTATTGGTGTCCAAGCTTCTAAATAGAAAAACTTTAAAAATCAGGATCTACAAAACCGTCATACGTCCCATCCTGATGTATGGGTGTGAAGCTTGGACGCTTACCCTTAAAGAGGAGAACCAGCTTTTAATAGCGGAAAGGAGGGTTCTCCGTAAGATTCTGGGTCCAACCAAAAGAGAGGATGGTAGCTGGAGGGTCCGAAGTAACCTCGAAATTGAGAATCTCGTGGCCGAGCCTAACATAATAGGAGAAATAAAAGCTCACCGCCTCCGCTGGCTCGGTCACGTAGAACGGATGGGAGAGGATCGCAGCGTGAGGAAAGCATATTTGGGACGGCCGGTTGGTCGGCGTCCGGTCGGCCGTTCTAAATATCGCTGGAAGGACAGAGTAGAGGCTGACCTGTCGGAGATAGGAGCCAGTAATTGGCGAGAAACCGCACAGGATCGACGAAAGTGGCATGCTCTCGTTTCGGAGGCCAAGACCCACTTTGGGTCGTTGAGCCAACGGAGTAAGTAAGTTTCTTTCTAAATTGGTTTGCAAAATTGAATATAGATTATATTTTTTTTTAAATATATTGATTAAACCGTTTCATAGCTTAACACTATATTCTATTTATGCAAACACGGTATGCCTACGAAAATTGATTATCTACGGACTATGTATGTATCATTTAAAAGTGGTAAAAACAAAATACAACTAGGCGTGAAAAAGTTAAGAAGAGGATTTGGACAAAGCCTTTCTGCTCCTTTCTTAATAGAAAGTGCATAGTCGGCGAATATCGACCTTTGTACGTACGGAATTACTATAGTTCATCATTCTGTATAGAGGAGAATGTTAACATTTATATGTTCTTACATGTGGTAACTTTAAAGTTTTGCAAATAATTAAGCGACTTTCGGTGGACACAAATGGTCACACAGTTGATTTGTTGTCAAATACCCAAATCTATGTGATGCATTAATTCCCTCCAGATATTTTTTAATACAAAAATTAACTATTTTAAATACCTGGTCTGAGTCACCTTTGTTCAACAGTGGGTCATTTCGTCTAGTTCTGTTTATACTAGCGTTCCCACTTGGTACAGACTGAGTTACTGCAGTAAACTGCTTCGTTCCAGCGTCTTCGGTATTATATCCATCGTAACCATAGTCAGTAGAATTTACAACATAATTCTGGTCTCTAGTATTATTTATGCCACGTTTTTCATGTCCATATTGATTGGTTTCTGATTTTAAATTATCATCTATACGAGATCTTGATACGTATTGGTCTTTGTTAGATCTGCGCTGGCGTTGGTTCGGCAGTCCGTCATTAGTAGGAGCAGTACAAGCTCGTAGAGCATTAGCAATTTCATCTTCTAGAATCCTTATATTGCCGTCACCTGAACAACTGATGAATGAAGGCAGGAGTGTGAGGATTAACACCGCTCCTATCATTGCAGTGGAACTGTATGATTACGCCATTATAATTCATCTTTTTATAAATCAGATTTGTACAGGAAACTTGGTAATTAAGTTGATGTGTGACAATATGATTGCCAGGAAAATGTCATATGGATTTCTTTACAAATAGTATTTGCTATTATATTAATGTACTCTGTGAAATATGGTAAGCTATGACAGGGTAATGATCTATGATTATCATTATGTTGTCACTAGGTTTTAAGTGTAACTGACTGTAACGTCCACCCGACCCTCAAAGAGCCAAGGAATGACAAACTCAAGCCGAAGCATAGAGTGAGAAATAAAAGAAGTTATAAAGTGAAAATTAATAACATTTATTAAGTAAATAAACTTACTTTGGCCATAAATCGTGATCATCTAGTAATAAGAACCCTCGTCATAATACCGTTAACCCTATGTTCACAAGGTAGGTTATATAGGAGTGTTGATCAAGGAACAGGAAGACTCAAGGATCGGTGTATAATATATATCTATATAAATAACAGTTTTGTAGTATAAGTTGTAAGTGTAAAATGTCATGCGTTTTATGAATAATGACAAATGTATCGACTCATGACATAAGCTCATCACCTGAGTACGCCGTGCCTTTATTAGCCAAAAGGAATTTTAATGCACATCTCATAACAAATTATATAATTTTGTGTAGGCACCCCTCCTAACCACCTCTCTGATATTATGCCACCGCATTCTTTAGCTATCAGTAAAAGAGCTCATATCAGAATAAAAGAAGAACCTCCAATCTTTTAATTAGAACTTATTGAATTGATCATAAACATTATCTAAAACTAGCGTCGGTTCACAACGTACTATCGCTGGTGAGAAGAGCCGACAAGAAACTCACTAGCAGTACGTCCTATCAATTTGGAAAACACATTTGGAGTGCCTTTGTGTAAAATGAGTTGGAAAGGCCAAAAGACTTGAGTGAACATTTCATCTCAGAGTCACCCTTCCGAAATATCAAATAAATTTGTAATTATGAGGAATATCACCTCTGCGACCTCCCCTGATGCAAGTAGAATATCACAGTGAATTAAAAATAAAATTTAAATAAAGTTTAAATAGTGATACTCTCTACATCTCATAAAATTCCCTTTCCTAAATTGTTGGAGTAAAAGTTTCAGAATGTCTCTCTATGAATTGTAAGTAAACTTTAAATTAAAATTAGGCGAGAGACACCTTCACTTGTATTATGTATCCCCTTGTCAAAGACAGATTTCTGGATCCATCGTGAAAATGAAATTGAAAGTTTAAAGTTTAAGTAAACTGATGGACCCTACACCTGTCTAATGACCCTAACCCTTGAGATGAGAGCATAGCACCGTAAGGTAATGATTTAAGATTAAATTAGATGTGAATTGGTGATACTCAGCATCAAAGATGTCAACATCAGTAACACTGCTCATATGTAGTTTTTATTAATCACCCTTTCCAATTCAGTCAAGCTTTGCCAGGCCTACCTACTTCTAAGACTCTTGTGAAATCACATATTGTGGAAAGATGTAAATTTTGATACGAATGATCCGCTTGCAATAGCCAGTAGCTGGCCTCCGGGGCCCTCAACTTCGCCTCCAAGCTGATCCGCGATTTAACAGTCTCCAATCCCTCAGTTACTCATTCAGTTAAACTCAATATGTGAAATCAACCTAGTCTCATGAAGGCACATATTATAACCAAAACAAACTAGGTTGCCTAAAAACAGCACGCGAGAAAACCTGGATAATTGACGAAACTATCCTAGGTAGATTAGATTGTCCCAATAAACAAATGGTTTGCGACGTCATTTGTCCAAGGTTACAAAGACCATAAACCGCGTCCCTAATCAAAGTTAATATAGAAACAATCAATATGTGCTTTCACCCCCTTCTCATTATTTTGTAATATTAATTGAATGCCTATTTTATACACATTTAGCAACAGCAGAGTTGTTTGGTTAAGGAAGTATAGTAAACCTGAAGAAAACCTTTAGCAAAATTTGGATTATAATAAGCAACTCCTTTGCGCCAAACAAAGCCAAATGCCAAGGCAAGCTTTCTCAACAGGAAAGTATTTAAAACATAAAAAAATCCAATAAGCCAAATAAACTTTAAATTTTCTAAAGTCAGTTAAGCCTTCCCACATAGAATGCATGGTTGTTGTAGAGTGTGGTGTAATTATGTTGTGTTATAAAATATACTTAAATGTATACACATATATGAATAGACTAAATAGTAGATAATAAATCAAGACCATGACCTCACAGACCTAGGTCAGTAATAACCCTGTCTATGTTCAAAACAATCAAGACTCAATACGACATCTGACTTTAAGCTCACTGCGACAAGAGCAGATAGACATTTACAATCAACACCCCCATCAAGTAAGTGACCGCAGTCAGGTACAACAACATGTATGCAACAACAAGACAAGAACTCCTACAAGTAAATCCCCATTGACATATAATTAATCTCCCTTAACAAATTAATAAATAATTTAATAAATAATTATATTGCCTAAAAGAATCATCAGAACCCCTTAGTAGCTCCCGACTATGAAGTAGTAATATTATTTAATTCAGTTTCTAAAACCAAAGTTATATCTCAGAACCCCTTAAGTTAAATTCAATAAATTAGTATTTTTATCCGCAAGAGACTATGTGTCATACTTCCTAAGTAATATATTAGCACACTCGGGCTTTACAATTAACCCTTATTAATTTAGTTAACTATGAAATTATAACAATGTATAAACAATTCTTATCTTATAATAACGCACAAGTCAATCAAGACTTACATCAAAATTAATTTAATATTGTATAGCTCATTCTCCATATAATATACAAATCAAGGACAATAAATAGTTAAGTTCTAAAACAAGAAGGTCAGTAATAGATAGTATACAAGTCTGTCTTTTATTACATATGATCATGTAGGTCTCCACAGTAAATAGTTATGTATGTTAGCATATATATCTTTTTGAAGATAATCCCAGGTTTATACATATAGACACTCATTAAATGCAAATATTCCATAATTCCTAAAATTCAAATTATTAGCACAATATTATTAGTAACATCTCTGTAAAGGAAGGACATTAGAATTGCCTGCAAAATAATGTAATTAGTACACAAGGAAAATATCAATAATCTACACATAATTAATTATAAAATACATGTTCAACAAACAGATTAGTTTAAAACACATAATTAGATATATCATTAATAACATACAAACATAAAACTGTCTCTGGATCATCTGTGAACAGAAATAAAGGCAACAAACACAGACTAGATTAATGTTAGTAGATTATTAGTATATAGTTATTAATAGTTATATATTACAACAGTCCAGGAGAACATCTGAAACATAGATAAACACAACAAGCAAGATATCGGACAAATCTACATGATTAGTAAAATTATTAATGTATTAATTGTTGACTTGAAGATGTGAACTAGCCCTTTGGTGAAATCCATAGCACCGAAGTCTGTAGCGCACATATCGAAGATATAGTTATTTATTGTTAGTATTGATCATTTTGTCCACAAATAGTTTTTCTCCATCTGTAATATTATAAAACACAATTTTTTCCGAGAATAATTTTCTTCATGTCTTGTTCTGTCAAAAACGAATATTCAAGTCCCTTCTCTTCTCTGTCAAATTTTCAAACAAAGAAAAATTCAATTATATCATACAAAGAGAATAATAATAAATACACATATTATGCGAAATAAAGGAGGGAATACATTATATGGAGAACAGCCATTACTTTATAAATAAATAAACATTAATAAAAGAAAAAAAATTAAATTCATGATGGTGCGTACCGTCACATGACGCTATGTTCCATTAGACACTCACAACGGCCACGTTCACGACCGAGATTTTTCCCGTTCCACTTGCTTGCCGGCATTACAATCTTAAATCCAAGTGGAACGGTTATTCGACCCACCTCTTGACATGGTTATTAACGTCATTAGTGACGTTTTCACCACGATCACAACGACCGCAGTCGTCTAGTGGAACGGCTTACGTAGCATTTTGGGCGTTGTGAGCTACTAACGGTACGTGCTGTGAGTCTACGCAAATACGTGATTTATTACAAACCGGTTTGTTTAAATTAAAACAGAAGTAACATTTTGAAAAAAGAATTTATTGTTGATTTATTTATGGAAAACCTACAGCTAAATAAACTTGAAAAAATAAATACTATTGTGAACAGAAAGCCAGTGACAGGTATAAACTTATTGTTTAAAAGTAGCAGAAAAGTTTAAAACAGATGTAAAGTGCACCGATATATACATCATCTATGGTAAAACCATGCTATTTTTTAGAATTGAAAATAATTTAAAATATATTCATTAACAGAGTTAGTTCATTTGTTAACCTCTATGGTTAAGGAGCCTAAAGTCAATATTAGACGGTTCATTTCTGTCTTTTAATTTGCATGAATCAGCCAAAGTGATCAATGTAAACTATGGAGGGTAAAGGTACCGTTTTATATGGGTGAGAAGTTGTAAAAGTGTCCACCTAGAAAACAGTAAATAATAGTTACAAACTCTCCAATATGGCGCTAGCGTAGGCAAGTGGTAGGGTGCGAATGTAGCCGTTGTTAACGGATTGAAGTATGCCGAGTAAAAAAAAAAATATTTTAGTGACTAGAGTAGTTGGTGGATAGTACATTATTTTATTTTTTTAAACAACTCCACCGACTAGTTCCGTACCCCTTTTACAATTTATTTTGGAAAAAAGCTTAGAAATTATACACGCTTATTTGATACTTTTGTTAGTGTGTGTGAAATTTATTGAATGTATATTTGTGTTGCGGTGTACCTTAAGAATATTATATTGTATAGATTTCTATATTATATATTACACAATAAATTTTGTATGTTTTGTCTCCAGTAATTGAAGGAGCATTTTTCATTTAAAATTGAAGGTATGTACATATATTTTACAAATGTCTTATGTGTATCCTTTGTTGGAGATTCTAATAATAATAATAAATAAATAAATAAACAAACATTATTTCGAAATTTATTGTAACATTTATTTCATATTATATCTAATTGGGACATATCTATTGAAATATACGTAGATATAATGGAACCAGTTAAAACTCAAATACCTTGAACACACAATACACAGAAATGTATCGCTGCATTTATCCATTCAAAACGTGGCACTCGTACAAATGTGAAGCAATAACTAACGTTGAGTTCAACTGTAGCCGGTAATGGGGGTGTTTTGTGTGAAATCGCCATCTTATTCTTTTTCCCGCGCGTCCGCCATGTTGGGAGTCGGAACCGGACGGCGTCATGGCGGCGCCTCGTCCGGAAACGGCGGGTCGGGTGCGTTCGCAAACTCTCACTTGAAACTCAATCGACCGTGAACGCGTGTGAGGACTTTATTTAATTTGAAACGATCGAGTAGTACTCTCTAAAAAGAAATGTTTTAAATTGGCAAAGAGCCGAGTTCTTGGATTTTCACATTGGCCAGATTATAGTCTCGCTATTGTAGTATTTTATATACTAACATAATGTACGCTTTGAGATCTAACTTGAATTGGTTTCACAAAATTCAAATATCAACTTGACTAACTTAATATTGTGTAAAACAAAACAATTCACAAAATGTTCAGGCATTTTGTGAAACCTTGTCTGGTTATTGAATTTTTTTTTTATTAAGTAAAAATAATACAAATTGGTTTGTTGAACTTGTACAGACAAAACGAATTGAATATTTTCGTAACTGACCTACGTATTAATGCAATTTATTTTGACTTTTCTATATTTTACGTGCTATATTTGAAATAAATTTTGAAATGGTAATTATTATCCTTTTGTGTATACTTATTTTCTTAAATAAAACCTCATCTGAGAAATAGATTTCCCACTTGGGATTTATTTGATGTCGCTCTCTTCCTATTAACATGATTTTTTTTGCATGCTACTAGCATCTAAAAATAACATTTGTGTTTAAATGTTAAACACAAATGAAACACAACTAAAGTACAACACAGTCGTCTGAGTGAGTGACAACTTTTGATGGGCGGGAAAAAAACTATTATAGAAATATAGAGATCAGTAATGGGGGCCTAATATGTTTGTTTACTGCATACGTAACCAACTAGACGAGAGTTCGAGAGGAATGATTCCGCTTTATCGCTGTTTTTCCGACTTATTTACATTACAAACTTATACATTGCCTGTCTACTGATAGTATCAACTTACATCTTTCCAAGTACCGGTAATGATGGTCGTTTCGGTTATTTGTCATTGTAAATTATTTATTTTTGTCGAGTTGGGCGATTTATTTTTCGTGCCTCATATAGCAGTTGTTATCGTACTTAATGAAGCAAGAAAATGCTTCATACGGCTTGATAGTTAAGCCATCCACGTCTCATTCTAACGTTCCTGCTCCATCTGGGATAATATTGTTACGCGCGGGCGGGGGTACGCACTATGGATTGGAAGAAAGCACCAGTTTTTAACTAAACGCTTTTATTGACTTACTCAGCCGCACGCAATACCTCTCTGCAGGGTTGCCCCTATACGCACGACTAACGATGCACAGTCCCGAAGACAAGGTGTCTCGCTCACAATCGCCGATATTGCGTAGCGTGTAGCTCGCTTTTGGTTCGTCTCTCGAACCACGCTATACTCCTCCTTCACTTAACTGACCACTCAACTTGTCACTAGAATCGTCACTAAACTCATCAGTGTTTTCTATTAAACTCTTTTTCCAACTCTTTAGTATCGTACTTGTCGCTTTACCGTCTTGAACTGAAATCAACTCTAAACTGCCCGGTAGGCGCACCTTACGCTGTTTATATACCCGGAAGAATTTTCTGGAACCCATCTAACTATCTCTGTCTCTTCCTTCCCGAACCTTTTGTTCGGGAACTTTATACATCTATCTCTGTCTTTAGTTCATCGTCTATCCCTTTCTAAAATATATCCGCCCTTGTCATTTCCTTCCAGAATCTTCTACCTTTTTCCAAAAGTCTTGCGATCTGTTTCCGCTGCCGGAAAGTTCTACTTTCATTTGCCAGAAGAATATTATTGACTGTGGCTCAATGCCTCTTGTTTATACCGTTAAAAATAAAGTTATAAATAAATGGTTATCTAAATTAGTTTTAATAGTACTAGCTTTCCCGGCAGACGTTATCTTGTCCTAGAAAATATAAATCTGGCACCCGACTCCAGCGCCACCTACCGACTCTAATTGCGAATCTAAACCATACCAGGATCCGAAGATAAAGAGAAAAGTAAATAAATGGAACCGGCCATAAATCAAAAGAAGTAAGGCATTTATTTGTGACATAAACATGCACAAACCAAAACTAAACACACGCACGCACACACCCACGCACACACACACACACACACACACACACACAAATATATATATATATATATATATATATATATATATATATATATATATATATATATATATATATATATATATATCTAATATATAAAATTCTCGTGTCACAGTTTTCGTTGCCATACTCCTCCGAAACGGCTTGAAGGATTTTGATGAAATTTTTTGTGCTTATCCGGTATCTATGAGAATCGGCCAACATCTATTTTTCATCCCCCTAAATGTTAGGGGTAGTCCACCCCTAAATTTTTTATTTTATTTTTTAGACAAAATTTTTATTTTCTATTTTTTTATGATACAACATACAAAAATACATACAACCCTAGATTTTCAACCCTCTACGATCAACCCCTATTTTTTACCGGGCAGGACGACGTCTGCCGGGACAGCTAGTCTAATATATAAAATTCTCGTGTCACAGTTTTCGTTGCCATACTCCTCCGAAACGGCTTGACCGATTTTGATGAAATTTTTTGTGCTTATCCGGTATCTATGAGAATCGGCCAACATCTATTTTTCATCCCCCTAAATGTTAGGGGTAGGCCACCTCTAAATTTTTTTATTTATTTTTTAGACAAAATTTTTAATTTCTATTTTTTTATGATACAACATACAAAAATACATACAACCCTAAATTATTAACCCTCTGCGACAAACCCCTATTTTTACCGGGCAGGACGACGTCTGCCGGGACAGCTAGTATATATATATATATATATATATATATATAGTACACACACACAATACGTAGAAATAGGGAGTCATGATCGGAATAAATATTAGTGTTATAGGAACGTCCTTAAAAAAATGAAAAAATAACTGGAACGATATTACAATTAAATTAAATACCACTTGTATCATGTTTCAGGTCGTGTTGTGAATGTTGGTGCTCTTTGTATAATAATATATCGTATAATGTATAGTATAATATATCGAATATCGAATTGAAGAAATAATAATACACATGGATTACTCGAACATCCGTATCGATGTATCGCTCAGCAAGTCCACTTCACATCAACTTCCAAAAAATAAAAACAAAAATGTATCTCTTGATGTTCGAGGTGACCTAATTGATCGAAGCGTAACGAAATGGAACAAAAGAAAATTTCTTTTTTTTCATCTCCAAGCTCGACCAGTGATGTCTAAACAAAATCATAATCCAGCATTCGTTCTTCGGCGAAGCGAGAGCTAAGGCTGCATACACACACACTTAACGATTGTATTTCGGCGGCATTTGTTGACTTTAGATAAAAGAGCTGGTTGACATTAGGTCGGATCGACAGTTTACTGTTGACAGCCTTCGAGTCTTACTGTTCACATTAAAGCTAATGATCCGACCTAATATATTAATTCAGTCGCTGTGCCACCCTATTGGTTTTCTAGCTGATCTAATTGTTCGAAACGTAACGAAATGTAAGACAATTTCCTTTTGAGGTGAAGCTTCTTTAGTATCGTTGTGATTTGAAAGTCGATTAAACGAAAAGACGATACTAAATTCCTATTTTTTTGTTATTTGCCATTTTCATCATTTTGGATATTTTGGTAGTTTTTATAGTACAGTAGTTTTAGTAGCCTCCTCACTCTTGTCTACTAAGCTTTGTAGATATAATTATATTCATGTGTATATTCTCTGGAGCTTCACTTCTACTGCGTGTGAACTGCATGCGCAGCTACATACATACATAAAATTCTTTTCCCTCCAACTTCGGCCAGTGATATCTAGACAAAATCTTAATCCAGTAATCGTTCTTCGGCGAAGCGAGAGCTAAGGCTGCATACATACGGACTGAACGATTGGATTTGGCGGTATACTATGACTTTAGATATAAGAGCCACATCAAGTCGGACGGACAGTTTTACTTTTGGTAGACTGTCCAACCTAATATGAACATCCAGCCGCTACGTACGCTGTCCGGCAGTTGTTAGTTAGCTTTTACATAATTTGGATGACAACGACTTTTTGGATGTAATGAACCTGCTGGCGAAAGCGGGGAACGCGCGGGTTGGTGGTTGATGGGTGGCTTCGCCGCTACAAGCCGTCAAGCGTGACTGGCGCTACATAAAGGGGCCATCTACAAATTACGCCACCCGAATTTCATGATTTTTTGACCCCTCCCCTGTCCTTGTTGTAGCTGGTCACATTGGTGAGACTGCTTCATCCCTAGTGTGACATCACATATTTTGCAATTTTATATCAAGAAATTATTAAATAAAAACAGCAATTCCGTAATTAGCTCAGTTATATATTTTTAAATGTGACGTCATGAATTTATTAGGACCCTTGACACACATGTTACACTTTGTCGACCCTCTTCCCCTTACGTGTGACGTAATGTATGGGTGGCTCCAAAACAGTATGCCAATATTATATCCGACCCGACAAAATCGTGGTTTAATGTCCGGTAAATTTTATCGTGTCACCGTAAAGTGAAGAGAGCTATCGAAATACATATGCTAACACGCATCCGATACCTTTGTCGTTCCGGTAAAACTGTCAGTCTAGCCTAATGTGAACCAGCCCTAAGTTTCGGCTGACAGTCGAATGTATTCCGGCGAAGGTTGGTCGCTATGTGTACACGGCCTAACAATTACCGGGACCGCACTCGATTTCCCCGTGGATATAATTTTGATCGAGCTTCAAAATTGACGACGCCATACACCGTAGTCCCCGATCGGGACACCCTAATTGGTAAGAGAGTACTTTTTTTACAAATTGTTATGCGGCTAATTGGGGCTCGATACTATCTCTCGAATAATTGAAATATTTTTACGTAACTTTGTCTGCGTTTTTGAGGAAAAATACCTCATATAGGAATGAGGTTCGTTTTGTAAAGAATGTAACTCCTAAACAGCCGTTTAAAACTTCCTTGACTGGACAGACGGCGGCCCAATTTTTGATAAGTACTACATGTGCGCCATTTCCATGCGGCGGTAAGACGCTAGTTGAGTTGTAAATAATTACCATATTTTTTAAAATTATTACAATTAGTTCAAATGCCGACGGGTAATAAATGTGTTTCTACAAATCTGTACGTGGAATTTGTCTTTGTCGGCGCCTAGGTTGTAACAATATCAACGAGTACTTGAATATTGGGGTCATGCAGCAGTCTGCATGACTGGCCAATGAGAGCCGTTGAGAGACCGCCGTCAGGAAGGCTCCAATGGCTCCAAGCCCCGCCACCGACGGATAGTTCTCCGTTGAGTAGAAGCCGGGGCAAAGAGGTTTTCCTCGAGGCCCCAACACCCTCGCCGCCTCAAAAGTCTAAGGGAAGAAGACCACCATTGGGGTCACTTGTAATTTGTGGAGGCTGGTACTCAAAATCAGCGTTGTGTTTTGACAGAGCATAATGCTGAGTAGCCAACCTCATTAATAAATATGTCTATTGTAATATATCTTTGTATATATAATTCTTCTGTACGTATGTTGACAGTGAACTCCTCCTAAGCGGCTGGACCGATTTGAATGAATTTTTTTGTCTGTTTCAAGTGGATTCGAGGATGGTTTAGATTCACAAATAAGCCCGGCAAATGGCGCTGCAGTCGGGTTTTAAATTTATTTCTTCAGGGCAGGACAACGTCTGCCGGGGGGACAGCTAGTGTTAATATAAAATGCTTTATAATGTTAAGGAATATGTTTTCTTAAGTTTTCGCGACTTGTACACATAATAAAACTACGTTTTAACGGTTTTAAGCGCGGTAATTTATTTTATTTAGGTTTATCCGACGTTTCGGCCGCTTTTCAGTTGCCGTGGTCACGGAAGACAAAGATGACATTTGTCAAACGTGTATTGTCAAAGATTTTATTCAGCGTACCGCCAACTTGTTCATTTTAATTATTTAGTTTTAATTTAAACGTCGGATAAACCTAAATAAAATAAATTACCGCGCTTAAAACCGTTAAAACGTAGTGTTATTAAGGAATATGTTTATTTAGATTATTTTGTATGTATGTATATATACGTACATTATTACTATTATTTACTTATGTATTAAATTTATAAATTAGTGTTGGTATGTATATTTAAATTAATAAATAAGAAATAATGTTGATTTATTTATTTACAGTCCTATCTTCTTTCTGATGAACCTAAATCGCCAGATTAGTTAAGAATTACTTTCAAGCTAGGTTGCCTGGAAGAGATCGCTTTTAGCTTAAAGACCGGCTGTTGTATTGTCAAGAAGTACTGTAATTTTGCATTTTGTTTTTGTATCTGTTTATTTTGATGAGCGATAAGTATCTATCTAATTGCTGTGAATGTTTTTTAGTGTAATGAACTGTTGCATCTTAGAAAATTGTGAAACACGAGGCACTTTACGCGAGGTGAAAACTCTGACATAGATACTTGCGGGTGAAAATGCAGGGTGTGTCTAAAGTAAAAACTCACCCAAAACCACTTATTCCATTGACAGTATAAGTCAATGTTCCCATATTCCGAAACGGTTTAATAGTGGTTTTCCTGCCAATAATCGCTGCAGACGCGCAATACTGACTGCACTGCACTAATTGCTTTAATGGACTGAAATGGGTTCGGAAAGTTCGGACCATTAACACTGGTATTAAGTTAGAAATCGATTCAATAATTTTTGACTATGAATCTTCTATATATCTAATAGTCTTTGAATATATAACAAAATACAAAAGAAACAGTTAAATATTATTTTTCCATCACATTTTAAAACTAAGCTTTAGTATTTTATTTTTTTATAAAATATCATTTTAGAACTTGTTTACGTGTGCATCTACGGCATTTTTTTTAACAACTCTACGGACTCGAGTTTCGTTCCCTTTTTATAACTTAATTCTAAGAAAGTTTTTGAGTTTATACACGCTATGGTTATTTTTGTTATTGTGTGTGACATTAATTTAGTGATTTTTGTATTGCGGTGTACTAAGGTACAATTACTTATTATATTAATTTATTATAATTTTAATACTAAACTTATACTAATGTAGAGTGTAGGTCTGTTACATGCTGGTGTTCTGAGAGAGTGCATGTGCAGCGTGTGCCTTATGTCTATACCTATATATATTATCTTATTTAGTGCCATGTGTGTTGTTTTTTTCCTTTCTGTGTCTGCGTTATTAATTTTTATGCTCTTCGTGTGTCTTGGTTTGTTTGTGAATTGTGCGTGTAATGCAATGCAGTGGTATTGCGCATTGATGTGAGTAAGTGTATAAGTTTTGTTGTTTTTGATTGTGTGTTTGTGACTTTGTGTGGTGTTATAATTTATTGTTTAATTGTTGTGGCAATGTTCTTACATCTACGGCTTTGTTAACTAGCTCTTCTCTTTCTCCCTTTTATTTCGCTTTGTCCCAATGATTTAGGGTCGGCACAATATGTTTTTTCATTTCATACTCCTCTATTCTGAAATACGTCCTCTGTTACACCACAAATCATCGTGTCATCCTTCTCACAATTTTATCCCTCCTCTCACTCTCTTCTTTCACTTCTCCCAATCAGTTGGTGTCGACAGTGGACATAATATGTCTTTTTGTTCCATACTCCTCTATTCTGACATACGTCTTTTGTCATGGAGAACTACTTTATACAAAACAGGTGCCAATCACAGAATAAATAAATAAATACATTATTATTCAATTAAGGAAATGGTCGATTGGATCTTTTAGAAACAATAGGGTACATAAAGAGGGTAACAAAATTATTATTAATCTTCAAAAGATAACACGACAAGACAAGAACAACTATGCAACTAAATTAATGTAACATTAGCTAGTCATGAATGGCGTTATTTTTAACGCTATAGATATAACCCATTCGGTTATAGCTACTAACACTAATATTATTGCAGATGGAGCAGGGACATTGTTAGGCATTAGAACCTATTTTGTATTATATGTATTTACTTCTAATGTTGTCACTGACTTGACATTGCTGTTATAAAGAAAACCATGAAAAGAGCACGCTTTGTTTAAATAGCTTATCCCAATAATTTATCAAGTTTTCATAGACATAACAGTGCCTTCCACTTAACTATTGTAATTCATTCAAAACTAGCTTCTGCCCGGACTTCGTCCGCGTAGTGCGGTTTTTTACTATCTCACGGAAGCTCTTAAATTTTTCGGGATCAAATTCTATATGTTGACCGGGGATATAAGCTACCACCATACAAAATTTCACGTAAATTGCTCCAGTCGTTTCGGAGATTAGCCGGTACAAACAGACAGACAAACAGAGAAACAAAAAATTTAAAAAAAAACGAAATTAGTTCTATTTCACTTCTTACATCCCATTGACTCGGTTTTTAGCATTTTTTTTCATTGTACAGAAATTTGACCTCTACAATTTTATTATATGTATAGATGTTATTGTACGTGCACACAATGTAGTGGCTATATATAACAGCCCATAAATGTCCCATTGCTGGGCTCAGGGTTCCCACTATAGCGGAATGGACAGTATATCCCACGCTTGACGCGCTTGGCAGGTTTGACACATCGGTTATCTCGGTGTGCAGGTTTCGTCACGATGGTTTCCTTCACCGTTGTTAGCACGAGGTAATTGTAATAATATGCACATTAGGTCAGAAAACTGCGTAAGTGGTGCGTGCGCTAACCATTACGCTACCACGCCCATAGTGACTATTTCGATCAAAATTTCAATTAAACACCGACCGTGCTTTAATCAAAAGCCGATGTGCGGTGTTCAACATCAAAGGGAGAATACAATCTATTGACGCCAGTTTTATTTGCCGTTTTTTACGCATTCAAATTTAGATTTTCGATATGTAGAACGGTCCGTGTATTCAGTACTCTTTTATATCAATATTTTACAAAATACCCGCAATAATATTAAACTGTTAGAGTATTTCGTGTGGCTTCTTTCGTTGCATAGTTTAGCGTGTAATTTTCAATTTACTAAAATGCTTTATTCGCAGAGAGTTCTTAATAGACTGACTATTAGAATTATTTAAAAAAATAATTAAAAACTGTGTCAGAAATTTTCTTCGAGGTCGGCAGCGCGTTGGTAATATCTCTGGTAATGCAAAAGTCCATAGGCGATGGTAACTGCTTTCCATCAGGGCCGGCGGCCTGTCTGCTGTACTCCACCAAAAAAAAACTTTCAATCTACTGTAAAACTAGCTTTGCTCACAGCCTCACCGCGTAGATTAAAAACAGTCATAATCGAACCTACTTTTATCCCCTTATAGGTTGGATTCCCAAACACGTGACATTTATTTATTAGCAGAAATAAGTATATAAAATTCGTGGTTTTTAATTGGAAAATGATGGATTTCATACAAACAATCATGTCACTTTTTCTCACCTTTGGTGGGGTGAATTTGAAAAATCCTTAGAACGCCTCTACAGAATAGAAAGAATCTGCATGCAATTTTTCACAATCCTACCCCAGTAGTTCGGGCTGTGCGTTATATGTCAGCCAATCAGTCAGTCAGCCAGTGAGGCCAAACAATTATAAATTCGGCTAAGGTAAGCCTTTTGAAAAATCATACTGCATGATGCAAGTGCTACGTTGACATTGAAAAAACTCGCTGTGTTTTTTCTTATTAGAATATGTATTTTTAATTTTGCAATCTTACCGCATATTTTGAAACCAAAAAGGCCCGGGTGCCCGATCGGGTCTGATATTGCTATCGTCAGCTAATAGTATAGGCAGCCACACATAAAAAGAAAATAATGTAAAGTAAGAAAAAGCCATTCCTTGAATCACAATACAGGTATACGATTGCAAGTCTCAGACGTCAAAAGTGTCGACTTAGAGCTGGATGGAGTAACTATATCGACAATACGTTTTGAGTTCAATGCGTTAGAAGAAGAAGAACAGATAAAAGTATATAGTATACATGATACAATTTCAAAAGCACAAATACAATATTGGCATGGTAGAAACAATAGGGGTCCTTAACGCTTAAAGCAATCTTTTCCAGGCAACCTAACTTAAGGAATAATTTACCTAATGTGGTGATGTAGGTGCTGCAGATTATTAAGTAGATGTTAAACAAACGTACTTAGTTAAGTACTACATATGTTATAAATTAAATACATACAAATATATTTATAAGATATATATATTTAGTCTGTATTTGACAGGTCCTTTATTCTATCTACATTCCTTTTGTGGCCTATTTAACCTTTAAACGTACCTTCAAATTAGGTTGCAGGCACTAAAGGAGACGCGTTCAGCCTTGCAGTATCTAATCTATCCGTCCTGTTACAAAGACCACTTGCTAATTGCCTGTGAGAGCTATTACCTGCATGAATAAGTAACTACAACCATACATGCCTGCAGTCACAAGACTATGTTCTATTAAACAGCACACACAAAATTCCACAATTTGTATTTATTGACATAACTTCATAAAATCCACCCGGATCCCAAACCGGTGGTACTTGCCAATCATCTTTATTGAAATTTGGGTGTTTTTGAAGTGATAACTTCATATGGGAGGGTAAATCGCCTCGTTACGTAACGCATTACGGCGCCAGTCTGTCCGGCTTCCCTTTCTCTCCCACATACGGCAGCGGTAGGCAGGTTTCTCCTCTCTCACTGTAACCCACAGCGCTAGCCGTATTTTGGCAATTAGTTTAATGATACTAATATGTACATACATTACACAAAATTCTAATAATGTACGTATTCAAAAATTGTAAGTAAGAATAAAATATATTTTATAATTAATAAAAGGTTTTATTTATAAATAACCTTTCCTTACATTATCATATTAATATCTTATATACTAATATATAAAGCTATAGAGTTTGTTTGTTTGAACGCGCTAATCTCAGAAACTACTGGTCTGATTTGAAAAATTCTTTCAGTGTTGGATAGCCCATTTATTGAGGAAGGCTATATAATCACGCTAAGACCAATAGGAGCGGAGCAGCAATGAAAAATGTTTCAAAATCGGGAGATGTATGGATGGCTACCACCCCTGGTCTAGAGTATGTCGCCATAACAACCTTGAGTTGTGTTCCGGCATTAGTGACCAGGTTCCAGGCTCCCTAAAGAGAGCAGCAGCGCATTCGTAGCATCTTTGGTGTTGCAAATGTCCATAGGCGATGGTAACCGCTGTCCATCAAGTGGGCCGTCTGCCTGTCTGCTGATCTCCTGCAATAAAAAAAAAAGACGTTAATAACTATTCAACGCGGACGAAGTCGCGGGCAGAAGCTAGTACTACATAAAATTTAAGTAATAACCTAAGATTTTCTCAAGTTAAATAATTTCACTATTAAATAGTTCAACTTAAATGCGTTTTAAGTTATTACTTCTGTCGGGCGTCCCGAGACGCACACTTTTTTCTATTACAATAGCTTCACGAATCATTCTAGGTATGAAACGATTCTCTTTTGCGAGGATTTGTGGTTTATGGATTATGTTTTAGTGGTTGGGTTTTTTTTTTTTTTTTTTTTTTTTTTTTTTTTTTTTTTTTTTATGGTTTTGTTTATCCAGCGTGTGTTCACTGATTTTAGTAAAGTTTTATGTGAATTATCAACGACGATAAATTAAAAGTTGTAATCGATATAGGAAGCACACATAGCATTATTGAAAAACAAAATCTTTAAAATGTATAAAATACTAGTTGTCCCGACAGACGTCGTCTAACCCGGAAAAGCTTTAATCGATATTTAACAAATAAAAATAGAGAGGGTTGAAAATTTAGGGTTATTTTTTATTGCTGTATCATAAAAAAACTATAAATTAAAAAAAAATAGGGGTGGACTACCCTTAACATTTAGGAGGAGGAAAAATAGATGTCCGATTCTCAGACTTACCCAATATGCACACAAAATTTCATGAGAATCGGTCTAGCCGTTTCAGAGGAGTATGGTAACTAACATTGTGACACGGGAATTTTATATATAAAATGTATAACTTAATAACGATTTATTTTTAAGCTTTTAGATTACACATCAGTCTTCTTCTTCTTTGTTCAATAATGGCTTGGCACGGTTTGTGCATTCAGCTAGAGTCATGTGTAATACA
This sequence comes from Dendrolimus punctatus, assembly GCA_012273795.1. Lineage (NCBI taxonomy): Eukaryota > Metazoa > Arthropoda > Insecta > Lepidoptera > Lasiocampidae > Dendrolimus > Dendrolimus punctatus. The sequence continues at coordinate 4,523,677 of CM022535.1, read as the reverse complement.
CATCAGTCTTCTTCTTCTTTGTTCAATAATGGCTTGGCACGGTTTGTGCATTCAGCTAGAGTCATGTGTAATACACATCAGTCTTCTTCTTCTTTGTTCAATAATGGCTTGGCACGGTTTGTGCATTCAGCTAGAGTCATGTGTAATACACATCAGTCTTCTTCTTCTTTGTTCAATAATGGCTTGGCACGGTTTGTGCATTCAGCTAGAGTCATGTGTAATACACATCAGTCTCGAGGTCATGTTATTAATATTTAAGAAAAAAAAGTGTGACAAACATAACATTGTGTTACGTGTTTTAATAATTAAGCTAGTTAGTTATGCTGTTTTAATTTATTTTGATATTGTTATAGTGTTATGTAGTCAGTATTTTTATGCCACTTCAAATAGGGCTTCTTAGGAGGGCTCAACTATAGTTATCAAATAAATTAAATACAGTGTAAACTCCATGTAACGTCACAAGATTTCACGACAAACTCCCTTAAGCTTCGAAACCTCTTGGCTTTGGTTTCCATACAATGATACACTCTTATAGCATTACATTCACTTTCAATAACAAAAAAAAGTAAAAAAAGTACACTTTCTTTAAGCTGCCAACATTAATAAAAGTTGCGCATCTGTGTAAGTTCTTTTATAGCTTTAGTATCCTAAGCCCGTATACCGAAATTACTAAGTTCTTCATTCATCACCAAGATGCCTCCATATCGCAAGATATGAACAAAATAAGTTAAAAAAATACAACAAAATTATTGGTGCAGCAAAAGACGTCAGACAATAACAACAGACTCCTCTCCATTTAGCGACAACTCTCTATAACGCCATAAATTGCGCAGTCCCTTCCGTATCGTTACATAGAATATATAACAAAAATGACACCCTAGCTGCTTGATTAACAAAACAAACATTAAACCTTGCGAACATACCACAAAAACGGGATTCGCAAACAAGTGCACTGGTGCAATAGAGTGCGCCACTCTCAAATCCAGGATTTATCCGTATAGTCGGGCAGCAAGAAGCTTAACTTTGTTGCCGGGAGCAGCGATTCAAGCTGGAATTAAAACGGAATTAAATCAAACTGCAGCTTGCTCAGCTCACCGCTATGCAGGCGACGCCGCGCTAAATAATTAGTGGTAATTAAATCGCGGTAGAACATTAATTAAGGTTGGTGAAATGCGGGCCGGTAGGGATTTGTGTTAGGATTTGCTATGTGTAAAACACTTGCTTAAATATTGTTATGTTAATGGACAGTTTTTATATGATTTTGGTTCGCATTTTAATAGTTAATCAAGTTGCAAATAAGTCCTTATCACCGTTTAAACAGACATCTAAGTCCTACGTGTCGACAATTTTTACTTAATTGGAAAATTGCTGACCTAATGATGATAAGGACTCAGTTGCAGGAGTGCACGTCAGAAGTGAAAACTATCTGTCGTAGGACTGTACGTCAGACATGAAGACTGTCAGTCGTGGGACTGTACGTCAGAAGTGAAAACTATCAGTTGTAGGACTGTACGTCAGAACTATCTGTCGTAGCTCCGTAAAGCAGTGAAAGCTGTCTGTTGTAGGACTGTGTTGTATCTAAGCGTGACGGTCAGGCGAGTTCAGTGCTTTTCCCCGATTCCAAAAGTGCCCCAAGTGCTTAAGGAAGCTTTCACTTAAAAAAATGATATATAAAAATGCTCTTTAGAGCATCTTTTCTTCATTTTAAGTATATGAATTTCCACGATTAGAGTATCTCGCCTATGTTTAGTAGGTGGCCACGAATATGCATTTCATTCATTCATTCCAGTGTAGGTTATTCTTCAAGCAAAAGCTTCGGCCAAATGGATTCAATTGATGGGAATCAACGGTGTTCTCCTGACAACTCGAAAGGCCACATTTTATCACTAAAAAGACACTCGTCCTGCCTACTCATCTTGCCACTTTCCGGTTTGCTGCCGTGGCAGTGGGCACAATGTAAACGAACCATTACATAACACTGGGTGGCCTTTACAGCATATTAAAACAGAGTAAAAACTCTTTGTCGGAGATTCCAATACAAAGTTTGCGATAGCCATTATGGTGGGGCTTTGTCTGTGATAATGTTATAGATAAAGACCGTTTCACGCAGATATTTCGATACACTAATGTAACCACATTAGTGAACAACCATTTGTTAACGGCGTTATTTTTTAACATTTTAAATAAAATGCATTCACCCATAGTGTAAATCTTTAAAATTATCGCGGACAAGTTGTAATATTTTTTAGGAAATTCGTAAAAATTTACCGCCCTTTCATCTAATTCGTGAATTACGAAAAGAACAAGTCTTAAAAAAATATCGTGATAAAACTGATATATTTATTTATTATAGATTATAAATTAATTCATACTATTAGTTTAGTAGTTTAGTAGTTTATACTATTTATTCTATGTATGTATATATTATAATTTACAAAGTAAATAGTTTTTAAGTTAAATAGATTTAAATTATTCGGGTCGTATTATTATTAGTATTAAGCCAAAAGAAGGTTTGCACTGAAAATCAGCGTTGTGTCGGACATTATGCCGGCACAGCAACAAGCTGAGTGCAAACCTTGTTTGCGGAAAATGCGGGGTACAAATACTCAATATATGTTACTTTTAATACATGTTAGCAATGTAAGTACTTCGCTATTTCTTCAAATAAATTCATTCTTTCTTTCTTTCTTTCTTAGTTAAACTCCAATAAACTGTATATACAAATTAATAAAAACACTTGAAAAATCAATTAACCAAAATTGTTTTGAACAAAATCAGAATCCTTTATTATGCGATTACCAAAATTATAAAACTTTAAACTACCCGACTAGATTTAAGACGGTACCGTAAAACGGGGGGAATAGGGTCTAGGGGGTGAATTGGGACTAACATCAAGTTTTATTTGCGACCTTATATACACATTTATGTTACGTGTTTCACTTTGTCGTAGGATTTAAATTTGAAGTTTGCAATATTTTTTCTATAATCTTTCAACATTCAGTGAACCTGTCATAAGTATTTTTTTTAAAAAGCACTTCAAAACATTGGGTCATTTATGATAATATATTGGGAGACTGACACTTTAAAAAATGGTAGGTATATGTCAAGTGCCTACGTACCTAACCTAAAAACTAGCAGGTACCTACAATACCAACCAGGTAGGTATTGTAGGTACCTGTCTATATTATGAAAGTGTCAGCCCTAGCGAAAAACTCTATTAACCTATTAAGCGACCCGATCCACCCCAACGCCTGGGTGAATAGGGACAAGTAAGTTTTTGTAACTTTTTATGATTATTATTTAATAAACTATATCTTAATGCATTAGAAATGAAAATTTAAACTACCGGAACCATTATGATCTCCGTTTTATTACGATAACTACAAAAAAAACGATAAAAATCAATGGCGAAGCTAAAAAGTGTCCCGATTCCCCCCATTTTACGGTACTTCGACAAAAGAAATCTGACCAACTTGCTTTATTTGTTGGCGCTTACTCGGAATCACAGGGGATCCCAGTGAGATCAGAGCAAAAAGTTATCTCAAGTCGTACAACAATATAGTTGTGAAAACAAAGTTTAACGTAAAGAAAACGAAAGAATCGTTTTTGAGAACTAAGTAGTTGTACGAAGTGCGAACTCACTTACTCACACTTTGACAGACATATCCACGCACAGACCTAACTAATAGGGCCGTGAAAATTTGCCGTCACGGTTAAAGTTTGGTATATTTGGTACTTTCTTACCTCAAACTCTTCAAGGCGTTACAATATTGAAGTTTGCAGACCAATAAAGAAAATACAATAGGGAATTTAAGTGAGTGTAGCCAGCCCTAAGTGCGATCGTACTTTGGCACCTAATACGTTTGATGTGAACTGTTGCGTATGCATAATTATTACCTGTGCGTGCTTCAGTACATATGTAGATAGTATATGCCACAATTCCACATATATACTGCTTGGTTTGTTATTAGTGATGCAAACTACAGATGCTTTAACAAAACAATATCATATTACCAAGTTATGTTGTGGCTTATATATCACAGGTGATAGATAGGCCGTTATTTGGCGGTCATGAACGGCACTAGCGGAAGACCAGCGCTGGTTGAGCCAACCAGTATCATGCTGTGTTAAGACCGATTCAGAACTTCATTTCAATTGTATTGTCTTATTTATAAATACGGTGTGTATGTAGTTCTGAATAAATATTTTTCTTTCTTTCTTACCTATTTATTATATTTTACAATTGATATTTCTTTACACGTGTCGGTGCACAATTATATATAATATATTTTATGACCTCGACAGAAGTTGTCCTGCTCTGAAAAAACAAAAATCTAGGACCCCATTCCAGCGCCACCTACCGTTCCAATTGTGGATTTTAACCATGCGGGCACCCACTCATACACACAAAAACGAATCACCAAAATCGGTCCACGTGATTAATAGGATTCTAGAACTTGATCTCAGCACCACCTACCGGTTCCAACTGGATAAATCGTATCCTATGTCTAAGCTACCTCCCCACCAATTTTCATTCAAATTGGTTCTTAAAGTTATAAATAGTGTAACTAACACGACTTTCTTTTATATATATAGATTAATATATAAATAATAAATAAACATTCATTCACGTGGTATTTGTGGAAACTAAAATTAAATGTAATGAAAAATACCGAAATAGTAAAGAGTTTATTTCAGATTTCATGTTAAATTAGAATAATTGAAAAATGCAGAATTTTAATATTAAAAACCTTACATAACTGCAAATCAATGGCAGTCTAATATTGCGTGTTTTCTCCCCGTACTGAGACTAGAATAGCTTCTATCTATCTGGCTACGCTGTCGATGTTGTTGAACAAGGACAAATGAATGAAAATTTTTGTGCCACTATTTTTCTTTTTTCAAACGAGTGCTACGACATACGAGTGGTATGTATATATATGTAAGTCATTATTGCATTGTGAACAGTCTCAGTGTGACGAGATCCAATAGTTCCAACTCCCTAGTTTTTAGAAATACTCTATGTAAATAGATTACTTGCAACATTATTAGTGTCTTTGTGTGCGTGTCAATTACATGGGGCTCACGCACACATCGACTGGCTTTGTGCTTCAACTCTGAATGTAATTTCCTAAGAAGCTGTCGGAGACAGACAAAACAGACGGAGAGTCGGACATAGCGATTATATAACGGCGCCAGATTTGTCAAAAAATCGTTGATATATTTCTAGCACATCACACATTTAAAAAACTAACTCAATTCAATATATAGGTACTATATCCAGTAATCCTTTCGTAACATAGAAAATCTGTCGAGTTTATTTCCTCTTTCCAATGAAAACTGGCAAGCATAGTGCACCTGGAAATAACGAAACGAATTTGAACGCGACCTCTTTGGAGGTTAAACTTGTTTACGTCACTTCTGTTTTTTTATTAACTAGCTGTTGCCCGTGGATTCACTTGCGTTAATGGAGATTTATCAATCCATTCGGGTTTCATTCTATCCCTCGGAAATAGTTCATTGTTACATGAGAGGTGAAAGTGACCTATGTAGACAAGAGATGGTTAATAGTTCGAGTGCCTAAATAGGCCTTTCCCTCGAGATTAGCACAATGATTTCCATTTCGAATATGAGAAAATAAATAAAAATTGATTTTTTTATTGCAGCAGTTCAGCAGACACGGTCCACTTGATGGAAAGCAGCTACTATTGCCTATGGACATTTGCAACACCAAAGGCGGTACAAATGCGTTGCTGCTCTCTTAAGGGACACGGGAACCTGACCACTAATGCTGGAACACAACTCAAGGTGTTATGGCGACATACTCTAGACAAGGGGTGGTAGCCATCCTGTCGGGCAAATGCCCTACCACTTGGCTGGATTAGTCAAACAAACAACTACTTCGCTAATAAAATCAGGCGTTAACTACAAATCTAAATGTAATTAGTGTAGTCATCTACGTCACATATGAAACGTAAAGTAAATTACAGTCAGGTGGTAGGGTATTTGCCCCTCTGGAGGGCTATCAGCCCTGCTCTAGAGTATGCCACCATAAAAACCTTGAGTTGTATTCTCTCCCTTAATAGAGCGGCAGCAAATTGTCGTCAAAAATTTAATGTCCATAGGCGATGGAAACCGTTTCCATCAGGTGATCTGTCTACCCGTCTGCTGAACTTATATAAAGAAATTCATGTTACTAGTTTATTTTTCGCTTGAAGATTTTAAAGAATAATTAGCATTATAAATCTCCTGCACACACTATTCATCCTATTATGATAATCTTTTACAGTGCAGGCTGTCAATTTTGGAATATGCTACCTCTTAGTGTCACAGAGGCCAAATCCTTACCAACATTTAGAAGTTTACTCAGAAAACACTATTTGTCCATAAATAGCATGTCTGATTAATACAATATAATCATGCTAATACATTTATTATAATAACATATGTATTTTGTAATATATTATCGTATATGTATATTATTCTATATTTTATTTATGACTATATATTTATTTGTTAAATTTGTTTGAGTATTTATGTGTCCATTGCCTTTTTCCCGCACCACCTACATCGCCTGATTCAAATTTGTTTTGAATTAGGTTGCCAGGAAGAGATCGCTTTAAGCGATGAGGCCGCCTATTGTATCGCCTAGAAAATATTGTAAATAGTCTGTTTTGTAAGTGTATATTTTGGTGTGCAATAAAGAGTTATAACTCTCTCTCTCTAAATCTCAGAATATTTTCTTTATAAGACAATAGTAGTACTAAAACTATTTCGTCAACGCTTTACGATTCCCAAGGACAATATTAAACCAGCCTTCAAAATCCTCAACAAACACCGAAATCCTTTAGACTAATACATTTTCACACCAAAAGGCAAACTTGGAACAGCATTGTCTATGTAAATTATTAAATTGATTTACTAGAACACCGCGCTGTTCGTACTAAACATCTGTAATCAAAATATTAGTATTAATTATGTAAACTAACTTTCCTTCAGAGTTCGGATATTGTCCTTATTAACCTTTTCAAGATGCTTTTGAAATTAAACCAAAATGATCTCAATCTTAAGACAGATATTCTATTGACTGTCTAACGGTACTTGCGTCGTTTTGGAGTTGAAACCAAAATCGAAGGTTTCCAATTTTAATCTCATAGCATTCCACATTAAATACATCGATACAGCATTCGAATTGAAACCTTATTGCTGATCAGTTAAAGAGTATATTACAGTTGTGAATGCAAATCCGAGGCGTTCGAAATGGTAGCGACAAATTACATTTCACGGAAGCTCCGTGCCGGCAATTTGCAGTTGCCGTCTGCCGTAACATCAATAATGTTCAAATCAGGTGTAGTTTATCATACTTAGCCACTCGGTTTGAAGCGATGATACTATTTAACCTGGATCTCTTCGGATTTACTATCAGTCTTTCATTATATTCAGAATTAAGATTAAGTTGTGAAAGATTCTACTTTTGAAATTCAAAAGTTTCTATTCAGTGGACAGCATGTTGTGAAGTTATATACTTCCTCTTTAGAACGTGTAGAAGAAGCGGCAAGAAACTCCCTATCACCATGTCTAGAAAATAATTATTTTTTGTTTTTTTAACGTATGTACACCGATTACACAAAGATTTATGATCCGATTTACGTGCTATTTTTTTAGTTCGATGCAGAATAGTTGCCATTTAGTCCTCTTGAAATTTAACATACTTTGGCCCAGTAGTTTTCATTTTGAATTATTATGATTTTTTCGTTCGTTTCTTGAGGCCTATATTTTTTAAGGCGGGCGGGACCTTTTGTGGCCTACCCATAGCTAGATACTAAAAAGTAACACATAAAAAAGACCGACTTCAAAATTAAAAAGTTTAAAATAACTTTAAAGCTATTTTTAATTATAATATCTTATTTTTAATATATATTATCTAAAACATTTTGAAGTCGATGCAAATAAAACATAATAATTACTATATATTGAAAATTACTAAGCATCGGAATATTTCGCTGGAAGCATAATTAATACAAATGTCATGTTAATTATGTAGTTTCCGCTTAATACATGTCCAAATGATTTTCGCTAGCTATAATAGAAACCTTGGAACATTTAGTTGCCTTTGATACATATATAATATACGTAGCGAGTGAATTTGTGTTCACTAATTGGTAACACTTTTCGCCTGAAGCTCTCGTGGCAAACAAGGCCGACCGCTAATTGTTCAGTGATATTTATTCAGTTAACAATATCAGACAGGGTGAAAACTGCTTAATCGATTTCTAACGGCTACTTTTTTGAAATTATATTTGCACTAGAGCTTCATAGGCAGAAATACTTCATTTGAAGAAATAGTCATGCACTTACTTATATTGCTTACATATGTAATGTATGTCAATAGTATTAATTCCTTAATTAAATAGAACTATATACATGTCGGAATAGTATTGTTATTATAAAGTAACCATATGACGGCGACTAGATGGCGCTAGTGGAATGTGCATCGGATGCATCATTTGAAAATTATAATTTTGTCATTCGATTAACCAGTGAAATATTCTGACGTCTCCCCTCTCTAGCAATCGCCTATAAAACGAGCTGCGCAATTGAGACGGCACAAATTCCGCGTCCGAATACAAGCCTCGGCGAAAGTCGACGTTATTACAAAATGGCTGGCTCGGATAAGCCCGCCCGTGGTAAGGACGGTAAGCTGGCAGGCACCGACAGACAGACACAGACGGCGGCGTCTCAGATAACGCCAATCACGATCTCTCCACGTCCTCGCGAGGGACGCCAGGAGACATAGCCCCCCCCCTACAAGATAGACTAGGGGTGTTGCTGGGAAGTTTGTTTAGCCGTTTCTTTTCTCCCAGCCATAACAAGTTGCGTAACGGCAGTAAGATAGCGTAGGCCGCCGCGAACCTCCGTTCCCGGTCCGCCGGGATCTTTCCCCTCGGGCTTTATATTACACGTCGCCCGTTCTCAATTAGTTCATTATGTCGCTCTATGGTGGGCATCATCAGATTCATTCCCCTTTCATGGCAACAGTCCAGCCGAGGTAAAACTCCCTAGGGAGCTCCCTCGCAAGTTGTCCCCGGGCTCGCGAAGGCGCTCGCCCCGAAAACCCCGGTAAAGTTGTGAGGTCTTCGGACCAACAACATAAAGTCAAGTCAAATCGTCGTCGTCGTCAGCCATTCACAGTCCACTACTGGATGTAGGCCTCCCCACTGGCGCCGTCTTGAGGAGGCCTACGTCCAAGTCAAATAATAAAAAAAAACGGCACGCAATTCAAACGATTGCGTCGTGGTGCACGGACCACTGTCTCTCGACAGTCAGTACTGCCCGATTATTGGATGTGGAACATTGTCTCTGATAATTAGTACTCCTACTTCCTCTCCTTATTACAATTATTATTGTATTATACTCCGAGTGTCATCCGCTCACGGCAGGAGTGAATCCGATATACACAAATTAAAATCTTGTGTCAGACCACTGTCAGTTGAATTACCTCGATGTATCGCAACACTAATGCGTTGTCCGAGGTTAAGTCCAGTCTTTTGGTCACGTGAGACGTCTACCAGGCGTTTCTCGTGTCTCGATAAAGTGTGTGCGGCTCAGGCCCCCATGGTCCCAGGGTCTCGAGTCTCTCGACCCCAAAGCCGCAATTATATAGGTAACCATTTCCGATGGTGGAATACTTGCAGAATTTTAGGCCCTCCGGTTGTACAGCAGCTGTACCGGCAGACATGCTAGTGACTGAAAGATGGGAGCCAGAGTATCGACGCAAGACGCGTCCCCTACTAAAGTATTAATTAGTTTTCACTCAGTTTGTTGCTGCGTCGCAATGTGTATCCGACACAATGCAAATTTTCAGTGCAAAACCTTTCTTTTGTTGTGATACCAAAACGACCCAAAAAAAATGTATTAATCTGAATTTATATAACTAATAAACCGCAATACAATATACATGAGTATCATTAAATATTTGAAATATTTCGTAGACTTTAAAATAAATAAAAACTACTTAATGCTTGTCTAATAAGTCTATTGTTATGGCCTTTCTTATTTCAAAGTTTGAATAACTACCATTATAGAATGGTATTGCCGTCTATGTTTAAACTATATTATTAGTACGCTATTTAACTCCTTTCACTTGCGTGAAGTAATGCCATAAATATGTAAGCTTGTACAAAATGTATGAGGCTGTAACATTTTGTAAGATGATAAAAAGTATCTTAGTTGATTTGTCTACCTTATTATGAGGGTGTATATCCTTGTGCTAGGGAACTCTAAAAAGAACAGAAGAAATAAGGAAGGGACCCGACCCAATCATTCCAACTTTATTTTCCAAAGCTCATTACGACCGCTAAGTTAAAAAACTTCTCAACTCCCCCAAAGTAGCCGAAATGTCTAAAATAATTTAACTAAACGGCATTCGCCTCTGAAAAATAATATTATGAAATTACTGAAACTACACAAAGTTAGAGAATAACGACATTAGTGAGGGGATTTACTTTATTATTTAACAACTTTGTGCTACGAATTCATTTGGATTTTGTGAATTTTATAAACATAAAATACTAACTAGTAGTCCTGTTAGCGTAATGGCTAGCCGCTAGCGCACACGTAGCCGTAACTCAAAGGGCGTGGGTTCGATCCTGGTCGAACGTGTTAGCAGAAAATAATAATAATAATCTGAAATATAAAAATCAAAGTTTATTACACTAGAATTATTACAATTACAGTACTAAATACAGCATAATAACACAAAGAAATATTACGACCACTCTGAGTTGTCTCCACGCTTGTCAGGTGTCGAGCAGCAATTTGCCCTCCAAGAATACTGCGATTATCGAACAGTAATTATCGATCACAATATGGAGTCTGCAGTGACATCATCCTGTAATACTTTGGCGCCACTTCACTTCCCTCGTAACACCAACTTCTGTATAATCCCAACTTCTGGTTACTCCATTTTCGATACCATTGGCTTGATAATAAATGCTTCTACATTGACGTCCGGTTATACGACTTCCGATTACTACATTAATGAATACTCTATCCGGTTATTGACTACTTTAGACAGTTTTCTGACATAATGTGCAATATTGTTATAATTAGCACGTGCTAATAACGGTGAAGGAAAACATCGTGATGCAACCTGCACATCGAGATAACCGATGTGTTCAACCTGCCAAGTCGCCTTGAACAATCGTGGCGAGTATATTGTCCGTTCTCCTATAAGGAGAGGCCCGAGCCATCAAAGCTATCAAAAATCAAACTTGCTCTAAAACAATATGAATAATGTAATCTTTATAATTTGTATTGTAATTCGTTAAGAAATTTTAAAACTTATCTAAAAAAATCAAATAGACCGATAGATATTTATTATTTAACGTGTAACGTTGCCATTTATTTTGAAATTACAGAAAGATTTTTCAGTTTTATCAGTAAAGATTGATTATAATATTTATTTTTTTTCCTTTCCTTTTTCACTAAGGGTATTTTTATGCTTCTCTTGTTAATAAGAGTTAAATGACGTAAATTAATAGTTATGTTTTCTTTCTGTTTAAATTGCGAATATTGTGTACAAACAGACCGCACGTACTCATTGCATTTTATATGATTATATGGTGGCAACTTATAAACGAGTTCTTTTAGTAACCGATTCATTTTAATAATACATTTAAGGTTTTTTCTGGTAAAAATTCGACTCCCCTGTTCAGAACTAACATTATGATAAGTCCAATTTAAAAGCTTAAGCGGAGAAAGACTGTAAATGTTTTACTGCAGGAGTTCAGCAGGTAGGCAGGCGGCCCACTTGATGGAAAGCGGTTACCATCGCCTATGGAGATTTGCAACACCAAAGGTGCTACAAATGCCTGCTGCACTCTTAAGGGAGACCGGAACCTGGTCACTAATGCCGCAACAAATCAAGGTTGTTATGGTGCCATACTTAACCAGGGGTGGCAGCCATCCAGTCGGGCATATGCCCTACTACCTGGCTGTGGATTTATTTGTCTCCGCATACAACAGGCTGCCTGGCCGTAGGAAATTGCATTCATTCTCCATTCCCACGAATAATATTTAAAAGATCTGTAAGTATTCGATCTAGGGGTAATATCAGCTTAGAGCAAAGTTTACATGGCTCCTCTTATTTATAACTCTTTGCCGAATAATATTATAAACGCACTCCCAAGAAAATTCACTGTAGTCTTAAAAAAGTGGCTAATCAAGGAGTGTTTTTATACTGTAGATGAATTTCTTTAAAAAAGTGTTTGTCGTTATTATCTATACAGAAAAGCTTAGTGATCTATTTGTAATTATTTCTCTTGACATTAATTACTTGTATTATATCGAAAATAAGACTTTTTTAAAATTAGAATATTTATGTTAATTTAATTTTAAATTTGATTTCATTCATTTTGTACACCACCATGTGGTAGAATGTACTGTGCATCTACAATTGTGTAACACCTGTATAAACTACATTCTTGTAAATAAAGATATTGATTGATTGATTTAAAGTATTTGGCACTTCCGACTGTGAACAGGCGCAGGCTATACAAAGATACAGTTCTCGCATGCTTTTCAGAGGGCCATTTAAACAGTTGTCCGTATACAGCTCGCACCTGCCTAAAACGGGTCATTTCGATACTTATCCGAGGCGCCAAGGTAGTACTTTGTATAATATTTTCTTAAGTTTCCGCGACTTGTACACATAATAAAACTACGTTTTAACGGTTTTAAGCGCGGTAATATATTTGATTTTGGTTTATACGACGTTTCGGCCTTCGGCCATATTTTTCCTTCCACCCATTTTAATATTATATATAAATTTTAGAACTAGGCATGTTTGCTGAAGAGTTTCTTGCGCCGCTTCTTCTCTTCTAGCCACAACATGTTGTGAAGCGGTGGTAAATTAGATTAGGCTCCCATAGAGTAAATAATATTCATAAACAAAATTAAAACTAAATAATTAAAATGAACAAGTTAGCGGTAAGCTGAATAAAAACTTTGACAATACACGTTAGACAAATGTCATCTTTGTCTTCCGTGACCACGGCCACTGAAAAGCGGCCGAAACGTCGGATAAACCAAAATCAAATATATTACCGCACTTAAAACCGTTAAAACGTAGTTTCATTAGTACTTTGTACTTTGGTCTAAGCTGAAATTACCCCTAGAGCGGACACTGACACATCTTTTATAATACAGTTTTTAAACATACAATTATATGTGTAATAACGACACAATTGTCTGTATAATCACATACACACACGCACGCTTTCTATACCCTCTTTACTGTCAAACTTCGTTACAAGGTGGCAATAAGCGATTTGGCCTTCCCGCTTCCGCTTGTCCGCTACGCCGGCATAGTTGAAAAACAAGGGCGCATGTAATGGCCGAAGTTGTTTTCCTTACGATTTCTCCGCCTATAACGCGACTGTAAGGTGGAAACGCAAATGGCCGCCCACCCAACTGCTGATTTCCAAACGAATGTTTTTATTGTATTTCCAAAGTTCGCGAATTGTTTGGACGAGCGTTTGGCGCCGATTTGCAGCATGCGGACAACAAAGTGAGAATATATTATTGAAATAGTTTTAAGGGTTCCGTAGCGGTTTTGGCAAAAGTGGAACTCTTATGCTTTCATAGTGTCAATCGTCCGTATTATTATCGTAGTATATTAGTATCGTATAGTATTGTTACGAGTGCGGGACTATAAATGCCGTTGGAATGACTATAGAATTTATTAGAACTATACAAACACGTATAACACAAATATAACTGGACACAACCAGTACAAACTGCACTATTCAAAAACACGCGCAAAGTCCGTTACTATATCGCTTATCGAATGTACTACACACGTCTTGCTCGTATCGTAAACGTCGCTTGATTGCCGCACCCCTCCGTTCGGGCATTCCTTTTATTCTGTACAAATACAATATGTCTCGACTCATTACAATAATTTCCAAGAATTAGTTCGACACACCTGTTTAATGACTGCAATAAAAGATTACAATACACAATAGACTGTTTTTATTAATTACAAAGTTTAAACACAAAGTAAACAAAAGAAGTCTAAATGCGGGAAGTCAATAAACTGTTCTTCATGGCAGGCAGGTGTGTATTTACTTTTGTCGGCATGTAACAGTATTTATAGCTATGCTTATTGTTATTTTATCCGTGCAGGAACGGAAAAAGAATGCAATTTACTGAGGCGACTAAAGGAGAGGTGACTAAACAATCCACAGCCTGGTGGGAGGGTATTAAAGATTGAGCAAGGAATTACTTTAAGAAGGTACTCAACCGATTTAAATTAAACTCGAGACAGAGGTAACTTACAACCTGCATCAACACTTAAGATAAATTTTACGAATATAGACATAACTGTTGCGATGCGATCGCATTCTTTCGGTGCTGCCATTGCAACTCACTGATAAACATTGTTACGGCAACGCGAACGAAGTTTCGTTGTCACCACTAATATGTGTTTTATTTTATAAATATTAATACAATAACAAAAATATTTTGTGTCTGAATATATTTTAAAATAATTATTTATTTTAGTTTTAGATTTATTTTAGTATATAAATCACAAATAATTATTTTAAAAAGTTCATAATTACCATTATAAGAAATGTAAAATTTACAATAACTGTTATTAATTTTACAAAATATTATGTCAATAAAAAGGCATAATATTAATAATAATATTTATATAAACATTTAAAATTAAAATTAATCGTCAACTGTTATGTTGTATGTAATTGTCAATACAAAAGTTTTATGTTAATACATAAGTGTTATGGTAATACAAAAGTTTTGTGTTAATACATAAGTGTTATGGTAATACAAAAGTTTTGTGTTAATACAAAAGTGTTATGTTAATACAAATTTTTATGTTAATACAAAAGTGTTATGGTAATACAAAAGTTAAGTGTTAATACAAAAGTGTTATGTTAATACAAATTTTTATGTTAATACAAAAGTGTTATGTTAATACAAAAGTGTTATGTTAATACAAAATTTTTAATGTTAATATAAATGTTATGTTAACATCAATGTTATACTAATACAAATTTGTATAATACACGTTTGTTATCCTCTTACGCGATCAAAAGGCTGGCGTATATTGCTCAAAGCATTGCTATACGAGTACAACGTGGTAACGACGCCAGATTTTTGAGAACGTTCCCGATAAGCGACAGTGGTTTGGACAAATATTTTATCTATATTTATACCCCTTTTTTATTTAGATCTAGTATTTAATTTCAAGTTTTTATAATTTATTTTATATTTTTTATAGTGAATTTTATTTTTTTAGATTATCGTATAATTTACTTTTATTTTAGTGCATTGTAATAATTTAAATTTATGATATTTACATAAATTAAATATTAAAGTAACAGACAGAGTTATGTTAATGCAAAAAAAAGATTTTATTTAAACCTTTAAAGTGGTTGAAATCAAATATTCTCATCATCCACACTTAACGGTTTTTTTTCAATAAGCCCCTGGTAGGCGCAATTAGAGTGAAAATAGAGGAAGGAAAGCAAAACAAAAGGCGGCGGGCCTGCGACAGACTTGAAATTACAAAGAACGTTTTCAGCCTGAAAATTAAAATTCACTTCCTGTCCCACGTTTTTTTTTAATTGCTGTGATTTCTAAATTGTTCAACGTTAAACAACCTCATTCGAGCGAAATAATTGACGCTTTTAGACTTTCGCAGACATTTGGCAAATTCGGAACCTTTTAAATCATTTTTATTGCGAACTAAGTGTTACTTACGTAGGTCTTCTACAATATAACTGAGAACTTAATACTTAGCTGGCCTTTAGCACCGCAATATTAATGTGACCCATCTCTGTGAAATGTAATATTTAATTTGGTGCCTTAGACATGACAGTTTCATAAAGGCATGTAAAATATAAAATTGTTTTAAAATTGTCACTCCAGGACAAACGTGTCTACAAGTTCGATTGTGAGTGTGGATTATCATACATTGGGCAAACAAAGAGGAGCATAAAAACACGGGCAAAAGAATACGTTGCTAACATGAAACATACAAGGTCTACGAAGTCTGCGATTAGTTAACACACGCTGGATAAGCCCAACCACTACATTAGATGCGATAACCCATAAATCCCGCGAAAGAGAATCGTTTCACACCTACAATGATGCGAGAGGCTATTGAAATCAAAAAACACCCAAATTTCAATAGTGAAGATTGCTGGCAAGTACTACCTGTTTGGGATCCGATCATCGAAACTATTAAGACCCAAACCCAGCAAAAACCAACTGCCAGACCTCAAAACACTGTGAGCTCTTTCTGCATGCAACAGAACACAAACCAACTTGACTAATATTTTCTTTTATTTTTCCTTCCACCCATTTTAATATTATATAAACATTTTAGTGCTAGGCATGTTTGCTGAAGAGTTTCTTGCGCCGCTTCTTCTCTTCAAGCCACAACATGTTGTGAAGCGCTGGTAAATTAGATTAGGCTCCCATAGAGTAAGTAATAACCATAAACAAAATTAAAACTAAATAATGAACAAGTTAGCGGTAGGTAAATAAAACTTTAACAATACTCGTTTGACAATTGGCATCTTTGTCGTCCGTGACCACGGCCACTGAAAAGCGGCCGAAACGTCGGAATAACCAAAATCAAATAAATTACCGCGCTTAAAACCGTTAAAACGTAGTTTTATTATGTATACAAGTCGCAAAACTTAAGAAAATATTACTTCAGTTTACTTCCTGCGAGTATATAAAAAAGTTTCTAAAAACATAACTATTATTAATCAAATAAGGCGCCTGAAATATTATTAAGCCATTATAACGGTAGAAAAAACATCAGATTTGGGGGCCCACGACGCCTCCATAATTCACCGTTCATTATCCTCTTAAGGGTTCCGTGAGAAATTTTTCCTCGAAGAAAGTGTTAATTTTTAAAAGGGAAGACAAAAAGTGAAAGTGCCAACCGATGGAAAGATACGGGACAATATATTGGGCGTTTATATAAAATATTATATCAGTAATAAAAATAAATATATGAAAAACTACATCATTAAATATTTAGGACTTGGATTTTAATATTAAATCTACACTGAATAACATCTAGTAGTCCAAAAAGACTGTCATGAACAGGTGTCTAGACCATCTCGGATGTATGTATGTGTATTTTTTCTTCCACGATATCTATCTAGACAAATTTGTATATTACTAGCTGTCCGGCATACGACGTCCTGCCGGTAAAAATAAAAAAAAATTAGGGTGACTACACTAACATTAGGGGATGAAAATAGATGTTGGCGATTCTCAGGCTACCAATATGCATACAAAATTCATGAGAATCGTCAAGTCGTTCGAGAGTATGCAACGAAAACTGTGACACGAGAATTTTATATATTAGATGTATATGTGGTCAGTCAGTGTTACTTTGCATAACCAAGACTATGTTTCTATAATTAGTTTTACGAGTATTGTTGAAAATTCAAAAACACACGTATTCATTTAGGCATCTTTATCTGCGTGACATAAAGTTTTTGAATATTTGAGTATGCTTGGTAAGGATCGGTCACTGTCAGCAAAGCTATCAAAATTCCACATTTTTGGAATGAAAAGTGGTTGTCCGTCCGTTTATCTCTTATAGACCCATATTTTAAAATAGTACTTATGAGACGATCGAAGGTATGATATATCCAGATTAAAAATTCTTTTCAAATGCCTGAACTATCCTAGAAGGAACATGTTTTTATATTAGACGGATAATTTTATCCGTTCAGGAACGGAGAAAGAATACAATTTCCTGCGGTCGGGCGGCCTGTTTAAGGGGCGACAAAACAACCCACAGCCAGGTGGTGGGACATTTTCCTGACTGGATGTCTAAAGTATGTCGCCATAACAACCCTGGGTTGTGCTCCGGTATTAGTGACCAGGTTTCACTCTCCTTCAAGAGAGCAATAGCCCATTTGTAGTACCTTTGGTGTTGCAAATGTCCATAGGCGATGGTAACCGCTTTCCATCAAGTGGGCTTTATCGTCAGAGAATTCCGACCGCCCAATATTTCCGCACGTGTACCACTCCGACTTAATTTTTAATGTAAATATCATTATGGTGTTGTTTTAACGAGATTGAATCCCTGTTGGGTCTGTTCTCTTACATTTATCTGCATTTTCACGGAAATCACAAAAAGTTGTCGGAGAATCATAAGAGAATTTTTAACCACTTGATTTTGAAAGTTTTTGTTTAGAGAAAATGGTTATGATGATTTACAGTGCTGATGATGATAGGGAATGATAATGGAATGATAAATGACCGTAAATGATGATCACTCTGGCGGCTACAATGATATATCTATATTATATATAGACATACAATATATACTGCTACATCCCAGGCGCCGGCTAAAACAAATCCAAACCTGTATATCTGTAAAAACACATTTTTATGACCTGTCGGAATTTGAACTAATAAAATTTAGATTCTTATATGGTCGTCGTCTTTTGTTTACTTTGTGTTTAAAATTTGTGATTAGAAAGCAGCGTGTTGTTGTTTTGTAATCTTTTATGGCAGTCATTAGCCAGATGTGTCGGATTAAAGTCGACTTACATACGGGGACATTGCAGTAGTGCAGTATAAAACTGTGACCTGAAGGAGGGGGGAGGCAGTCGAGCGATAACCACGAACGAAGATGGACGTGTGTATTACAATCGGGAATCTTTTAGTGACGGACTTTGCGCGTTTTATGAAATTAAGACCTTCTGCATTACGTTTGGACTTGTGTTCGGTTATATTTGTACCTGTGTTATACGTATTTGTGTAGTTCTAATAAACTCTATAGTAATTCTAATGACATTTTAAATCGAGTCTCGCCGCTCGTAACAATACAATACATCTCGAGGTAAACGTTTTTTAACAGCGGTGCTGTCGGCGATTGCATCATATGGTATGTTTTGCCCTAGCTAGAGGCCTGACCTTCTGTCAGGTAGAAATAGAGACGGTCAGGAAGCTGGAAACCGCTTGCTGCCTCGTCGAATGGTCACGAGACCTCGAACACCCTGCGGCCGGCAGCTGTACGGTGGACGCAATCAGGCCACAGCTGGAGGAATGGGTCATCCGCACCAGCGGAACCCTGACCTTCAGGATGACGCAGATAATGACCGGACACGGTTGTTTCGATCAGTATCTGTGTCACATTGTGGGCTGCTTGCCTACTCCGGACTGCCACCAGTGCGGCGCACCCGACACTGCGTTCCACACGCTGGTCGAGTGCGCTGCATGGACACCGCAGCGTTTCGATCTCGAGGCGCACGTAGGAGCCGTCGGATCGCTCAGCGACTTGGTAACGGCCATGTTGCAGAGCGACGACCGTTGAGAAGCTGCGGTTACTTTTTGCGAGACAGTAATGTCTCTCAAAGAGGCCGCAGAAAGGGATAGGGAGTGAAGTCCTTCGGCGCGTTCTACGGTCTGTTCTCGAGGTCGCCGGCCTTCAGCTGGCACCCGGAGAGGCAGGTTCGCGCATTACTTCCCTCCCTGAGTTAGGTTCCGGTACGGGGGGCCCTTAGCTGCTAGGTAAAGCAAGGGATTCATCTGCCCCCGTCTCGAAGTGGGGTGTGTTATCCCGGGGCACACTTCAGGCACTTTATTGCGCTGGATCGACTGTTGCGTAACTATGTTCTATATCTCAGTCTTTCCATCACAAACAAAATGGCAGGGTCGTAAAGGGAGGAGGGAGGGTTTTTAGTGGGTATTGAGGTTGCTCGCCCGTGCGGCATCACTCGGAGTCTCCACACTACTCTGTGTCATCGATCGCGGACGGAGCACAAACAAAGCATACTATTGCTAGTGTTATCGCCCCCGATCGATGCGTGCCGCTTCCTAGCGGCGGCCCAGAGTGTGCGCAAATCGGTTAAGCATTTTCCCTCGCCTCAAAACAAAAAAAAAGGTATATTTTGCGATCGGCTTACTCTGGCCGAATTTCCAACCCGCATCACTGATATACACTACAGTTTGGAAGCCACCTCTTGATGGAGTGATATAAATACCTACTCATTAAAAAACATTACATATATCACTTATGTTGAATATGGTGATCTTTCAACAGTGGGGGCACGTGGTAACAAAGGCACCGCCGCTTTTCCGTGATCTTTGTACTAGGCTTCGGTATTGTAATCTAAACTACGCCAAGCGCCAACGCCAAGGTTTTAGGAGAAATATACTGGCACTATATATATAATATAAAGCATACACTGTACATGCACTCTCTCAGAACACCAGCTTGTAACAGATACACTCTACATTAGTATAAGTTTAGTATTAAAATTAGAATTTTTTATATATAAGTTACTCTTAAGGTACACAACACAACATAAAATCTACAAAATTATGTCACACACAATAACAAAAATAACAATAAGCGTGTATAAACTCAAAAAACTGTAACAGTAATTAAGTTGTAAAAAGGGTACAGATCTCGATTCCGTAGTATTATTATTAAAAAAAAAACACTTGATTCACGATTCCCACAGGAGTGCGTAGATAGAAAACTATTTTCAAAATCCCAAAATACCCTCATTATTATTAAATATTATATTTATACGTCTATGAGATTGGAAATTTTGATGATATATTTAGAAAAAATGACAAAGTTTCTATTATCTCTATTTACATAGCATCACGTCCATGTCTTGACAATATAATCTTTTACTGTGCTAAATTATACACAGATAGATGGACATACATTTCGTTCAAAGGTCCGGTTCGGTCGGTAACGCATTTTACTCTATAATTAATGAAGAAAAACCAAACAAACCTTTGTTTTTCTATCAAATTATCAACGGACGATCTATTTTATCCATTCATGTTATTGCTGCTTAAAATAATATCAAAATGATTCATTTTGAAATAAAATATATTCTGTAAAAGCAATAGACCCCCTCCTCATTCATATTCAACGTGGTCGAGGTATAGTCTACAATCGCACTAGACGGCTAAATCGCAGCAGTCAGGCCGCAGCGGCCAGTGAGATTGAATGCCATAGCTTAACATAGACGCGGAAAGAGGCATTTAGCGTCAATTGACGTTGGATTCCGCTCCCAGCGTCAGTTGGGCATTATACAGGTCACTCGTGAGGCATCTCAAAGCGCCTCAATATTACAGGAGCGCTTTGTTATAAATAGTCATATTTGTTAATTGATGATGTGGTGACACAAAATCGCTTTATCAACACTTTTGATGGTCGTGTAAATTCGACGCGCGTTCGTCTGTCTTACCCAATTATCGCGACAGATCGGATTTGCCTTTGTTAACACATCCGTCCATATGTGTGATTTAACGTGTGTATATAATTATATGTACATTTCGTGTGTGAAAATATAACCGTGTGAATAGTTAAAACCTAGTTAAAACCTGGTTTAATTTCTCTCACACCTCAGAACATTTTCTGACAAGCACCTTTCTGATTATTAAAACCGCAACTAAATACCATAGTGGGTAAAGCAATATAAGTAAATTATTTCAAATCCCACAATGGTATAAATATGAAACGATGGAATGCTCAAGAATGACTGCGGAAACGGCGTACGGCGTATGCATGATATGCACAGCGTATGAACGCCGCTTCAGGCGTGACCATTCCAGTCCATTTTCATAGTACGTACAGCTTCATGCCAGACGCAGCTTAAGGCGTTTGAAACCGACCAGTGCGTAAAAAATTTAAACCGCACGCACTTAACGTTAATAGGCCAACAGCTATAATGTCCACGCCACGCATGGATACTGATATTTAACACGACACGCACGTGGCCAGCTTTTTCTTTTACTACATAAATAGATATACCCAAGCACAGCTCGTTCCTTCCACAACATGCGTTTAAAAGCCACCAGCACGGTCAAGTGAGAATTTTCGGCCCTTACATTGGCCGCCGTTTAAGCCGCCGCGACTTAGCCGCTCAGTGCGTTAGTAGACAAAAAGTGTAAAACGGACTTCAAAGTTTGTTCCAAATTGCCTCTGGCCTGTATTTGTTTGGATACACAGCGAAGAAACCCAAAAACGTAATACAAGAAAGTGTTTTACATAATGTATCAAGAATATGTTTGTTTGCGAGTGAAAAAAGTTATTGAAAAGATTAATTTCAATGTAAAAGTTTGTTGCTTCGGGGATTAAATAAGGATTGTCTTTGTGTAGAATTATTTATGAATATTTTTGTTAAAGTGCGTTAGTACACGTTGCTGTCATAGTGTGCGTTCTGTACCGCATACAGTTTGACACACTCATAAAGTAGTTGGCATCATATTGAGAAACTTATTATCATGTTTGTAGTCCTATGTATATTAGACGTGTTTGTATACATACATATGACACATACGTATATGCATATACAGCGTGTTTCATTTCAAATTATAATAATTCATAATTTTAGCGGTCGTACTCCATACAAATTTTTTGGTATTATTAAATCAACCGTAATGTCAAAATTAAAAAAGCAATTTCCGAACAAATTAATTACGATAAAAAGGGAATAAAAACAGAACATCTTGTAAATATTGGTTCGCGTTTAATGATGAAGAGACGAGCCATGTTGCCACATGATACATTGGTCACTAACCTACCGATTTAGACACAATAACTGATACATGTTGTTGTAATATTCTGAAATGAAAAATGAGGTCCTGTGGCTAAACCAAAGAAGCTACCTTGATTCGTTTTTGTATTTGGGCAGAGTACGTCATGAAGAAAACGTGGTCTGATTTATTGTCGTAAGGTCTGAAACACGCTGTATATGGGTCAAACATAAAAAAGTTTTACATTTCTACAGGAGAAGACTACAAATGTTGTACTAATATGTATTTATGTTTTTTGAATTTTCGCCGTCTAACGTGGACGAAGTCGCGACATGTCCTAGTATGTATTAAATGGCTAATAGGTCATTATCCCACTTTGAACGCGATAGAAACACTCCTTCATCAACAGTTATGGATAAGCAATGAAAAATTTCCAAACTAGCCTTGATAAGTACCTTCAAAGAAGCCGCACAAACAACTTGCGTCAAATCAATTTCATCATTCGATATGGATTCGACGCTGTATGCCATAACTCCGGTACACATCCTAGGCGTGGCCCATCGAGGGGCCAATATTCGCGGTATTGCTCAAGTTTCCTCGTATTTTTGCCATACTCGTAAATAGGGCTGTCTCACACTGCGCGTGAGAACGAGAGAGTGAAAGAAATATTAACTATTTATTTATATACAATGTAAAAATACTCAATACTGTTACGAGTTTAGCGGGACTCGAATTAAAATACCGTCCGTCACTATTAGATTCCCGAATGTACACACATCACGCCTTGATCGTAGTTGTCGCTGAACTGCCTCCTCTCTCCATCAGGCCGTCATTTTATACCTCATAAATATAAATGTATCCGTATCGTAGTCGACGTAATCCGCAACACCTGCCTAATGATTCAGCCGTAAGCGGCCGTAATCGATTAGAATAGATCAATAGGCTGGTCTCGTATGCCAATAAATAAGTAAACAAAAAAAGACGATCATAAAAGAATTACAATCAGTTTAAATGCCTACAGGTAATAAAATGTGTTTTTACAGATATGCAATATAATTTGTTTTTGTCGGAACTTAAGTTGTAACAATACTAAGAGGTCGTTTTCGCAGAGTTATATGAACATGACATTTATCAACATAAGTGGATTTTTGTTATATATCTTACAAATACCAGTATATTTAGACAAGTGTCCACTTTACTAAATAATTCTCCAAAGTTGACTTAGGCTTTAGGATACATGTCCATTAAAGCGGAGTGAGGCTGTGGGGCGGAGAAACGGAGAAATTTTAACCAATAAATTACATAACAATTGTGTCAATGTAGCGCCAGCCAATACTATTGGTTAATATTTCTTCGTTTTTCCGCTCCGCAGTTTCGCTCCGCTTTAATGCATAGCCTTAGGCTCTCTGTTCTAATTCATGAAGGCGAATTATGTTTAGGAAAAATTGATTTACAAATCATCCACACATCTGGTGTTCGAACCTATAACCTATTCTCTTACAATATAATTATTGAAATAAAATTTTAGCTACAGTGTGAATGAATGAATGAATGAAAACACTTTATTGTTCACTAAAAATTAAAACTACGTTCTTAAAACTAGATACAATAAATAATATTTTCTTAAGTTTTCGCGACTTGTACACATTGGGCCTTACTTATAATAATCTCGTTAAGAAATGATTAGCCATCTCTTAAATAATAGACTCTTAAGCCCCTAATCAATGGCTGTTTCAAATAAAACTTGCCATCTTGCCTCTTAGCAGTCACTTAAACTACATCTCTATGTTGGTTATTTTTGACAGTTATTTATGAGTTACTTTACCACCACCTCTTATCCTTAAGAGGAGTTTATGGGTGAGATTTTCGTTAATCAGTTGCTGAATAGTTTCTTAAAATTTAACAAACGATTATAAGTAAGGCCAATAATAAATAAACCAACTGCCAGACCTCAAGACACTGTGAGCTCTTTCTGCGTGCAACGAAACAAACCGACTTGACTGATAATTTCTTTTATTTTTTCCTTCCACTCATTTTAATATTATATAAAAAAAATTTTAGAACTAGGCATGTTTGCTGAAGAGTTTCTTGCGCCGCTTCTTCTCTTCAAGCCACAACATGTTGTGAAGCGGTGGTAAATTAGATTAGGCTCCCATAGAGTAAATAATATCCATAAACAAAATTAAAACTAAATAATTAAAATGAACAAGTTGGCGGTAGGCTGAATAAAAACTTTGACAATACACGTTTGACAAATGTCATCTTTGTCTTCCGTGACCACGGCAACTGAAAAGCGGCCGAAACGTCGATAAACCTAAATAAAATAAATTACCGCGATTAACACCGTTAAAACGTAGTTTTATTATAGATACAATACACTTTGAACAAAGAGCGGCCTTATCGATTAAAGCGATCTCTTCCAGGCAACCTCCTAAACTAAGAAACAAATTAAGACAACAGTGGCGGTGAAAACAATAAATAATAATAAACATTCCAAGAACAAGTAATTAAATAAATAATAATATACATTATATACTATACAAAAAATGTGACTACCTTAAAACATCTTTTACTTCAATATTTAACTTTATTTCCTATATTTTACCGACCGTTCATTTGCCTATAATCGGTTACAATTTGATATAAGCTCCATACAACTAATGTCGAAACTCCACCGATAGTAAGATATAGGAACTGACCTTAAGGCCCATTTCCACATTCCTGGGTTAACAACTAACTTGGAGCTAACTGCTAACACAGAGTTAAATAAGCAATTTATCTTGTACCATCAAAAGTTAGGAGTAGACCCGGGGTTAAGCTTGTAAATATTTAACCCACCGATGTGGAAAGGTTAGATCGCTAATATACGGTAACTCTGGTTAGGTTACAACAAAAAGCATAGATCTTTCAATGTTAACAACTAAACAAAAAAATTACAGGTTAGTTAACCCGCGCAAAGAACAATGATTTAAATAACCCTGAGTTTACAAACTCTAAATATATTTATTTAACTTGACTATGCGTGCAAGGAGGCCTAAGAGATTGAAAAATCATTAAATAGTGTAATTGGTTGTAAAACTTGAGTGGTACCCCAAATTGGTGTTCTAAGGAAATAAAATGTGTAGAAACTAATTTATTACGAGCATTAAAAATATATGAACTTAAAATTACGAATTAAAACTTCATGTTTGACAACCCTATCTAGAAGGGCAGCTTTTCCATTAAGCACAGTTCGAGGAGATATGAGAGTTATGCGCATTGTTCGTATACAAACTGTGAACTTTCCAAACTTGCCGTATATTTTAGTATAACCCGGATTGAATTTCATGAACTTTTTTATAAGATTTCTGGCAACACTCACAATAATGATTATAATAATGTCATTTTTACACAATTATTATTGGAACTGTTAGAATACATAACGGCGTAGATTAAAATAAGTAAATTTTCTTATATACATAGTTTGAACGGCCTATGAACGATCCGTATGGTCCTTCGAGCGAGATATGAATAAATTTGCCTATAGACAAATAAAAAAATGGCTAATCGAGCACACCTTCTACAGCTTGACAGAGTTAATGGAATATGTAAATTTGTGATATTTTTGATAGACAGATAACACTTTATTGTACACCATTACAGAAAACTTACGAACTAGTATTTATTATTCGAATTGTGTACAAAGGGCGTCTTATCGCTAAAAAGCGATCTCTTCCAGACAACCCGTGGCAAGAATATTGCTGATTAGGAGTGGCGACGGTGGATACATTATTGTGCGATTACTTACATTTTAATAATAAATATATAACTATACTATATATACAAATATACACATAAGTTATATACATATACAAGATATGGTCATAAAATGATTTTATGTAGTATGAAAATTTAGGAGTAAAAAAATATAATATAAATTTCACGGTTTTAAAATTACCCTCATGTATGAATATAGTTCCAAAGGCGCAAATACACCACAAGGAGTTAATTAGTGACTGAGTTGCAACTCCATACCGCGTCTGCACACTTCCGCAAACTATCGTGCGGATAAAACGTGGCTAAACTCCTGCAATGTTGTTCGCGTCGCGTGCCGCCAAGAGTCGCTTTCAAATGGCCACATACACTGCGGGCTTGCTCCATAAATACAGTCTTTAACACAGTCACAGACACAGTCTTCTTTTTCTCCCCTGTATCAAGACTGTATTTAATTTTGATGTATTTACGTTTAATTTTTATTTTAAACGTAAACTGCATATAAACTTCGCAAACCCCTTTTCTCAACCCTGAATAACACACCCAGGAATGGGGATGGTACTTACCAAATCAAACGCCGTCGTGCGAGGAGTTCAGCTAGGCCTAGCACTTGCAAATAACAGGTTTTTTGTGGTATTGATACACCAATTCACTGTGTATATTTTTTGGGAAACGCACACGTTGCAATGGTCGACTCTCTTCTACTGATTTTTAAGCGCCCAACGCCATCTAGCGTTGACTTTCCCAAGCCTCTATCAGCCGCGATTTAATCGACACATAAAAGGGTGCGCATTTTAAATGAATACATTATACAAACGATAAAGTTGATACATCCCCATTCATAATAGTTATATGTAGTTTATAGGCTCGTTAAAATGTGTTATTTATAATAGTATTTGTAGGGACACTCACAACCATAAAGTTATGCAAGTACTACACTTTCCTAACTGAGGGCCTACTCTCAAACGTATTTTGTCGTTGAGAGAGAAGAGAGAAACGTTGTGTAGTTGAGCTTGGAAGTTCATTATTTGAAGAATCAAACTCAATTGAAGACGACAATGGACTGGCATTGATAGGAGAACGAATACTGGAAAATAACCTCTAAAAGCAACCGTAGTGCACGCATTTACTCACATATACACCATACGACGTCACCAGAAATTTAAAGGTCTGGTCTAACAGCGGACGGGACGGGACGGCGACGCGACGCTGGCGAGACGTGAAGAGTTGTAATATGTTAGTGAATATGTCACATAAAGCCGTCGCGCTCGGCGCTCGACTAGCGGTCGCATCATGTTCATCTAATGCAATCAGTTTCTAATTTTTTTCAAGGCAAGACAATGTCTGCCGGGACCGCTAATAGACACACCTATAATAAATAATAGACAATAAACCGTATCGTGTATAGTAAGCATAAGTGTCAATAATAAATGTTCCCACAATGTTCGAGTCAAAAGTGCATCGTCTATCGGTCCTCTGATACGAGCGCAGTAACAAAGTTTAGCACTAAGCGCTGTTGAGATTTTCAAAATCTGTAAATTAAGCTTTATAAAGACGGTGGTTAATTAAAGTTTGAAATGGAAAAGCGTTAGTTGAGGACACCGGCTACCATGGACGAAAGTATGTCCTGAGTCAATTTAATAATAGTCATAATATACATAATATATAGTCGTGGTGGCGCAATGGCTAGCGCACGCGTCCCAAACTCAAAGGGCGCGGGTTCGATCCTGACCTGATGTGCGTATTGTTACGATTATCACGTGCTAAGAACGATGAAGGAAAACCTCGCGATGCTACTGCTGCTAGATAACCGATGTGTCAAACCTGTTAAGCCGTCTTGGAAATTGAGTATACTGTCCGTTTCTCTATAGTGGGAGGCTATTATCCGTGCAGGAACGGAGATAGTATACAATTTCCTTGCGGCCGGGTAGCCGTGGTAGGGCATTTGCCTGACTGGATGGCTACTACCCCTGGTCTAAGGTATGTCGCCATAACAAACTTGAGTTATGTTTAGGTATTAGTGGCCAGGGTCCAGTCTTCCTTTAGAGAGCAGCAGCGCATTTGTAGGACCTTTGGTGCTGCGGACAGTCTGCCTATCTGCTGAACTCAAGCTATAAAAATATGTAAATATATTATAGTAGTAGTATAGTAACCAGGGTATTTGTCCGACTGGATGGCTATGAGGACTTACATCCACTTGACCAATTTAATCGTTACATAATAAGAATCGGAAAAATTACTACAGTCATAACATTTGAATGAGCAGTGACTATAACAGTCCAGTAAGCTACGACCCTTGAAGGCACTAGTCGTACAAACTAGTTATAAAGGGAAATTTAACGGAAACAAGACCCATAACAGTTATATTGGCCATATTACGAGATTAGTGGCTACCCTTGTTTATCTTATTAGATGGTTTACAGATAAAACCCGCTTTTAGCGATCCATAGTGTCTTTATTGGTGGCAGTTGCTTCTCTTAAAATGAAACTCGATGTAGACTGGACTGTATGATTATTATTAAAGTTATTTACAATTAAATTATGCATAGAAGAAGCACGTAATGGTGCTATTACGAATGAGCAAGTAGTGCGCGAGTCTAGTGAGAGTGGTGTCAGAGCTAATTGTGCGAGTTATGGGCGTAGGCGGTGTGCGTGGCGCGGAGAGGATGCGGGCGGGTGGGGTTGGTGCTCTCTGTCCGTCATATATATATATATACCTACACACGTTTCAACTTCCTACACCAAATCCTTCGCTGTGCAGGCTGTCCGGCTGTGGAATTCATTGCCCGAAAACGTAAGACAGGTAAAGTCACTCTCCATTTTTCAAAAACTGGTACGAGAATATTATCTCACTTTATATATAATAAATATTTAATTCCTAATTACATGTTCGCTTACTTATTTATGTATTTGTATCTTAATATTATAAGGAGGGGTTCTCAACTTGGCTGGTTTATTTTTTATGTATGTACATCGATTACTCTGAGATTTATGACCCGATTTACGTGATTATTTTTTAGTTTGATGCGGAATAGTTGCCATTTGGTCCCCTAAACATTTAATATACTTTCGCCGAGTAGTTTACATTTTATGAACATTTATTATGAAAAAACATTCCATTCCGTTCCATATGTACACCGATTACTATGAGATTTATGGTTCGATTTTCATGGTATTTTTTTAGTTCGATGCGAATTGTTGCCATTTGGTCCCTTAAAAATATAACATGCTTCGGCCCAGTAGTTTTCATTTTATGTTTTTTTTATTTATTCATTTTAGGTATATAGTGTGTGATATTTATATTTTATAGAATATGTTTATTTCCTATTTATAGAATATGTATTGAACTTGCACACCACCGACATATATTTGCGTATCTCCCGTTCATAAATTCCATAGCCCGGATTGTGTTTGAGATCCTTCTAAAGCGATAAAGCCGCCCATTGCTCCTACTTTTACTGTTTAATGTGACTACTGTAAATTGTTTATTTTATGCATATGTGGTGAACAATAAAGTTAATTCTATTCTATTCTACATATATACGTACAAAATTCTATCAAATAGCGGAAATATTATTTTTAGCAAATTTTATTTTCCGTGGGACTTTTGTGGCGCTGATTTTACATATCCATGTTTTTGTGTGTTATCTCCTGTCTCTAATTACAAGCGTTGTTTAAGCAGACAGTTATTCTCCTCTTGTTTACAGTCAGAAGTGTAGCTGGCCGCCTGTACCCAGGTGTAATAGCAGGTGGGGCGATTAAATTTAATTAGTGGGAATTAAAGGGGATTACAGGATTTTTCTAATTAGTTTCATCTCCGTCTGCTTAGGGCGCGCGGCGAAGAAATCTACCCAGATTTATATAATTGCATGTCATGTTTTTAATTGGCAAATTTCTAAAGACAAATCCTGTGTAATTAATGATTACCAGGTTGTTAATAGATGAATGCACACATTTATTTCTATTTCTGTTTGTCTATGGTTTGGTAGATAGATAACACTTTATTGTACACCATTACCGAAAAAGTAGGACTAAAAATATTCTAAATGTGCATAATGGGTGGTCTTATTGCTAAGAAGCGATCTCTTCCAGACAACCCGTGGCAGGAATAAAACAGTTTATATTTGTCAAAGGTTACTTACATTAATAAACATTCAAGTATGTAAAATATGAGTAAGAATTATACTTAATAGACATATATAAGTATTACATACATATATACAT
Organism: Dendrolimus punctatus; assembly: GCA_012273795.1. Taxonomy (NCBI): domain Eukaryota; kingdom Metazoa; phylum Arthropoda; class Insecta; order Lepidoptera; family Lasiocampidae; genus Dendrolimus; species Dendrolimus punctatus. Next base: position 4,493,134 of record CM022535.1, on the reverse strand, counting down.
ATAGTACATACAGTATATACATGTACATACATAAAAATATAGAACATCACTATGGTAGGTAGGTAGTGCTTTTTTGTCATCTTCTTACATATTGTTAGTGATTTAGCATATCTAACAGTCACAGGTAGCGCGTTCCAGAGTCGAATAGCCTGTACAGAAAAAGAATTATTGAAAAAAGATGAATAATGTTTAGGAGAATCAAGTCTGATTCAGAAGGTCGTAAATTCTGAGTGTAAGAGATGAATTCGAAGCGTTTTTTAAATATACTCATAACAAAGAAGCTGAATGCATATTGTTTTGACTAATTGTCAAGACTATGTGAACTGAGTTAAATATAACACAGCAAAATAAAACAAGCAAAGTAAATACAGCAGAAAAGCTTCTGGACCAATGTGGCTGAAATTCTGTCTATATGTAATTTTAATACCGAAAAGTAACCCTTGTCCACCACAAGGGATACTTTTCATCCCGATTAGTGGAACAATTTATGTAAAGGTTATCCCAGAAAGTGGGATAGTTTTTGTTTTTTTGTGATTTGTCATTTTGGTTATTTTTGATTTGGCGGATTAGTCGATTTGGCCAGTTTGGTCAATTTTATGAAATTGGTCGATTTGGCCGATTTGGTAATTTTAGATTTGGTGGATTAGGTCGATTTGACCGATTTGGTCATTTTAGTATACATAATATGTTGTTTTAGTACCAACAAGGCATAGCTGATTTCAACACTTAATTTTTAAACCAATTATATGTTTAATGAAAAATATCGAGGTCTTCTAATTTCCACTTGAGACGATTGTATGTATTGCACATTCTTATGCTGAGGCCTTATTAAAGTGACACCCACGGCTAGTATTAAATAACATACGTATTTAGATTCTCTGTAATTATTATTTGTTAGCCTCGCAATTAATTCAGGGGTGCCCTTTGATACGCCCTCTGGTGGCTCAGCAAAGGGAATCAGTAACATTCCCAACAACGTTAATAGTTTCAAAGGGAATGTCTAAGCTGTCCCGACAGCTTAAATGTTTTGGTATTATAATCTAGTTGTTTATCCGAATTAACATTTATGACAAACCGTTTATAGTATTGTGGCTAAGTCAGGCCACGTGTGTATTTAATCACGTGAAGTATTGAAGCATTGTATAGTTTTTCAGAATAAATGTATGGAGAGAGAGAGAGAGAGAGAGAGAGAGAGAGAGAGAGAGAGAGAGAGAGATAGATAGAGATAGAGATAGATAGAGATAGAGAGAGAGAGATAATTTCATTGCACACCAAAGTACATAATTACAAAAGCAGACCACCATATTTACAATATTTTCTAGGCAATACAATGGGCGGCCTTATTTATCGCTCATAGAGATCTCTTCCAGGCATCTAAAGAAATTCGAATCAGGCGATATAGGTGGTGCAGGAAAAAGGCAATAGATATATACTCAAACTACCTAATTTAAGAAATAAATATACAAATATATACATAGTCATATATGTATTCACGTATGTCATCTCAGCTGATAATAGAATGTTGAGATGGATGTGTGATGTTACAAGAATGGATAAGGAGAGAAATGACCATATAAGGGGATCTTTGAAAGTTGCACTAGTCACTGAAAAGTTGAGAGGAAGAAAATTAAATTGGTGTGGGTTATAATGAGGAGGGATGAAAGTCATGTGACAAAAAGAATGTAAAACTACAAGATAGATGAGTACAAAATGTAAAGGTGTACCAAACCCACTGCTGGGCTTGTGCCTTCCATTATAGAGGGGACATTAAACCCGCCACCCTTATCGAAAGCGGCTTGGCAGGTTGGCTATCGCTAGACTGCCTCACCCCTCCGTTGGGGCATGCTTTATACTGAACATATAAAATATGTCTGCTCGACCGCGTGGACTGAATTTTCCAAGAATGACACCTGGCTAATGAATACCATAAAGATTACAATACACAGTGGTCTGTTTTTCAATCACAAATTTTAAAGACAAAGTTAACAAAAGAAGACGGTCACACACCGATGGGTAAAAAATGCTTTGTTTACAGGTGGCCGAAATTGTAACAGTATAAATTCGATAGATTTTGAAAGATGAACGACCCGCTCGGTGTTGCCTGGAAATTAAAGTAAATTATATACATTAACATATAAAATAATAAATATTTATTAATGATAAAATATTTTTGACGGAGAAATCTAGTCACGAATAAAAACATACAGAAAAATTGAGAACCTCCTCCTTTTTGAAGGGTTAAAAACAACATAAAATCCATTCGACACGGAAAACGAGAACTTGTGCGGGCGAAGCCGCAGGGAAAACCCTAGTACAATATAAATAAGGTGCTTGAGGCGGTATACATAGCTTTACATTCTATAACCAGTTAACGCGCTTTGTCGATGCCAGCAAAACTTTTATTACTCATCTCTTGTGTAGTCTATGGAGCGGGATTAGCAATATCCTCGCTCCGACGCTTACGAGCGCGACATTAACTAATGCACTTTGTTAAGTGAGAATTTAATACTACCCTCCATAAATAGGTTTATTAACGTTCCTTCTTTTAAGCTTACCTTGAAATGCCTACAATGAAGGAGGAAAGAGAAAAGTTACTCAGCCTATAAACAGAGACTCGAGTACCAAGAAATTTATTAGCAGCAAAACTGACTGACATGTGTACATATGATATGTAAATAGAATGTGTTGACCTTGGTCACATTGTGTCAATGACGACATGTAATGGGGAGGCATGAAAGTCACGTGACAAAAAGTTGAGTGTTAAATAAAGATGTTATATTGTCGTTTTTTATAGCTGGAGTACAGTAAACAGGATGACGGCCTACCTGGTGGAAAGCGGTTACCATCGCCTATGGAAGTTTGCAACATCGTCACCAACGCGCTGCCAGCCTCGGGGAAATTTTATGAGACCCTTTTGAAAAACTCCATATCGTAGCGGTGTGGAAAAACCTTGGCCGGAAGCTCATTCCAAATCCCCACGGGCCGTTGCGTACATGTTCGAAGCGGCTCAAGGAAATGGGGGTAAACTCCCAACAGATGGCCAGCGGTGCGAGGAGAGAAAGGGTACGAAGGCACCATTCTAAACAGTTCTTCGGAACACTCGCCGTTATAAAGTCAGTAGAATATTCAGAGAGAATCAGAGTCTATGTAATGTGTATGTAATGCAGCTGACCTGTGGTGTGCAGAGGACATATGTCAGAATAGAGGAGTATGGCAGGAAAATATATATTGTGCCGACCCCAAATAATTGGGAAGTGTAAAAAGAGAGAGAAAGAAAGCGAGGAGCATAAGTGTTCCTAGGGGTATAGTTACAAAATATTTAGGTTGCTTTGAGAGGCCACGTTTGTCCGATGGCGGGACATCCGTCAGGCGATGCAGCTTAATTGGTTGGATTCGTGCCAGCCGGATTATTTGCCCGGACACTGAAGTTGCGACATTCTACTTCATTAATGACTTGAAATTTTTCAAAACTGTTTACTTTGTAAAATGATGGTACCCGTGAATTTGTCCGCATTTTTAAGGTTGTGTAGAGATTTTGGCGAAAACAGATCTTTAATACTATTTTCGTCATGTCCGTTTGTTTTTGTATGCTACAGTATTTTTTTAGAAACTATGTGGAATGATTGGAATTGAGACATACTTAGACTTCAAGTCTATAATTATGCCGCTGTATGGCTTACCACGCTGTATGGTAATGCTGATTTGTGGCGCGAAATACGAACCAGCCTCTAATCACGGGTGGTATCAAAGAGTTTTTTTCACAAACCTTGAAGAAACCCTTTGCAGGATGATCCCACGCACTTAAAATTTCAACTCTAGACACAAATGTATGTAACCCGTTCCTAGGGTTCCATGTTTGCGCACTTTGAGATCTTTACCTGTGGGAGCAACGTTGGCTGCCCCTGACTTACTCATTGGAAGATGTGATGCCGCCAGAGTTTCAAAGCATAGCATGATGCGTCCCACAAAAGCGGCCGTCCCATGTTTCAAGGAATAAGTGACACTCCGTCCGGCCTTTTCTCATCGTCGCGCACCAAGCCATTTGGTGAAGACAATGACGATTATTCATGAATTCCGTTTTATTAGAATTAATTTGGCTTAGTTCTCGCTAAGCAGCAATAAATATGTCGGTATAAAAGAGAACTGTCAACTGCAAACTATTTGTAACGTAACAAACAAAGGTAAACAAAACGGATTCAATTTGTCCGAAGCAATCAATAGATCTGGCGGGACGGGGGCCTTCTTAATCCGTGAGGTGGGGGCCCGATTGTATTTTGATGCGGGACTCGACTTGGAATCTGGCCGCAGATCCTGTGCCCAGTTTGTTGTACTCAAGAGACAAGCTGATGCTGGTACGAGTATTGGCGTCGATATAGTAATAATCGGCAGAGAAAGATAGGGTCCTTTTGGTCTCCCAGCAAAAGGAAGGATTGCACAGAAAGTCAGCGTGTGTCGGATATAATTCCGTCACAACAATAGCGTAATATCTATTTTGCTGACAATGTGGTGTACAAATTCTCAAAATATGATATGAGGTATATGTAATATAATGTAATTATGTCGCTATTTCATCAAACAAATATTATTTTTCTTTTCTTTCTTCAAAGATACATTGAGTAATTTATTTTAGTGTAGTGTAACACAAAATTACTTTCTGTACTATTTCTAGATTATAAGTATCAAATTTTGGTTAGATATAATGTTGTGTAATGTTTGGCTTTAAATTACGGATATACTGTCGGATACTTTTTAATAATAATAAAAAAAGACATAATTGTGTATGCCCAAGCTAAGTAGGTTACGATTTTATTATCTTCTTCTTCTTCTTATATATAAAAATGATTGTTTGTCTGTATGTCTTTATAGAATTGTAAACTATACATTAGTTCATGTGATGATCTTTAGCAAAGGTGTTGTGCTTGAGCCAGAGAAGGTTTCTAAGTTGGTTCACAATTGGAGCCAGTAGGTGGCGCTGCTGTCGGCATATCGATTGAAGCTTTTCCTGGTAGGACGACGTCTGTCGGGACAGCTAGTGGTTAGTATTAAACGGCTTCTTGGGTTGAGAGGGCGAGCCTTTGTTGGCCTATTATATCTTATTGTAGCGCAGAAGGTTCAGGTTCGTTTCGTGGTATGATAAATTTCGAAAAAACTTTCCGTTGTTTCTATGATTTAGGTGTCTGGGATCGGTCTTTTACTAGTCCGGTGTTCGTTTATACTACCTGTAAAACAAGCACAATTTGCTTAGCTTTTAATATTTCCGTGAATGAATCAGGAAACGCTAATGTTTGCATAGTAAAACAATTAATGGACCTATTGCGCAGCATGAAGCCGATGAAGATGAAGCCTACTTCAAGAATATCGATGTGTGGACGTGCAATTCAGTTTGATAAGTATGGGGTATACCATTCGTTTTCATAAAAGTCGGGAGGCCTATCTAGATGGACTTTTATAGGTTGGTACTATGATAACATACTCGCTAGCCTCTCGCAATTCGAACCCCACCTGAACTGTGGGATTACCAAGGATTTTTTCCCACTAAGCTGTACGTAATTGGATCTTAAATTATTGACCGTGAGCGGGATGCTCGCGTCCGTCGGGATGCGGCCCATGACTAAACAATTACGTTATTGTAATTGATTCGCGAACTGGACACGTTCCAATGGGCTGACGATGCTAATTGCTTTTGCGGTGGGAGTTTTTCAATTGTTTTTCTTTTACGATGACAGGAGATGATGGAAGGGGACGGGGACTTTTGGGGGGAAGAAATTTAATGAGTTGAGAAATGGCTTAAAACAACAAGAAATCTTAAAAATAATATAATTTCTCTATTACCATAATCGAATTGTGTTAATGGATTTCAACAATTATTATTAACTAGCTGTACCCTTGATTGTGTTGTTGACCTCTAAAAAGATATAAGTAAACTAAGTTCCTCCTTGTAGAATCAGTTATCTGCCAGTGAAAGTCCCGTCAGAATCGGTACAGCGGGTTCAGGGATTAGCCGGAACATCCAGACAAATATATACCAACATTTTAAAAATTGTTTTTTTGATATAGTACACTTTCATATGCATTTAGAAAAAGGTGGTATTATTTAGTAAAATTGTTGTTATTTAGTAAAATTTTGACATTACAAACTGACATTTCAATTTTATTTATCGGTATGTAAGATATAAAAACATAATACGAATATTTCATTGGAGATAACTAAGCTCACTACAACTATAAAAATAGCAATATAATAAAAAAAACTTAAATTCATTTAAATGTTTTTACAATCTGGTCCCAAGAATGTATGCAAGCGTACCATCTCCTTTATTGATAAAAAGAAGCTTGGTGTACAGTTGAGAAGGCACTTTGAAACTAAGGTTATTTGCTGTTTGAACTATGCAATAGAAAGTTATTAGAATTATTTTTTACATTGTTATTTTTTAACTTCTACTATCAATGGTTTTTCTTTTCGTCCACCAGAACTTAAAAGCTTACCATCTTTTTCAAATACTGTGTTATTTTATGTTCCGGGAATTCTGTGGGATTTTACCCGGGAATATTATAAAGTGGTTAAGATGCATACAAATTATGTGGCTAATTCTTACACGATTTTCAATAGAGTGATTGCTTAATTTGTTTAAATGCTCCATTTGTTTGTTCTGGGAAAAGCCTGGAATTGTTCCTCAGCATTAATTATAAAGATCTTTTTATAAACAAGTCCTGATGCCAGTTTGGACCTATGACGTAGAGTTGTGGGGCTGTGCCAAACCAAGTAATATAAAATCATTCAACGCTTTTAAATTAAAGTAATCGGCTTCATCATCACGTGAATGTCGAGACGATCCAGCTTCTCGACAACACGGACATAACGAGAAGGCTCAAACGGATAAAACCACGAGCTAGTGGTATAAATAAAACAAAAGTGCATTGTCATGTGCGCGTTATTAATAACGAACATATGAACAAAGTGTTTTCGTCTTAATAGAGACAATAAGGAAGGTGTTAATGGACAGTTTCTTAGTATGAATATTCTTAGTTAATTTAGTTTATATTTGAATTACTCATTTGTCTTTCGAAATTAGATTGTAATATTAATGAGGTATTTCTTCTCAAATACTTCATTTATAAAAAAAACCCATAAATATAACATATCAGTTAGAAGTGGCACTGTTACTCTTATTGTGATGTGATAATAAATAATATTTTCATACCTGACTTAGAATTTCCTAATTTCGAAACGACTAAACTAATTTATTCATTGCTTGCAAATTTTGGATTTATAAAAATCTTTAGTAAAACATTCGTAGTTGCGTATGTTTTGTATCATTACTTATCCCGGATTTTTCGGGAATTAATAGGATTTGACTTTAACTTGTTATACTTTGACTGTAAAACCTATAGGCTTACTGAAAATATACTTTCATTTTAAATGCGCCAAACTTTAACTTCGAACCTATCCACATACTTGCATATAGTAATACTATATTACTATAATTGTGGAGCGCAGTAGTCTACGGGTATGTTGCTGGTTCTATGGTTATGGACTGTTATTTTTTTCAAAGAGGGTACACTGCAAAATTGATGGCGCGATGTTCTACCTACTTCATACTAGGCAAGTATCGAACAATAATGAACAAAAATGGAGTTCATTAAAGCACACAGTAAGCCGGTATGGGATATAAATTAATCCAACATAATCTGCTATAGGGCAACGTAATTACGGCAGTTAAATTTTAATTGTGATATAAATGTTTGCGGAGAGCTAATTGCCATCGTAAAACCTCCGACGGGCAAAATAGTTGCCGTAAATGAGTGTGAACTGGCCTTTATTTAGTTTGGATAGCCAATTTGTTAAATTAAAGCTTACAATATACAAAGTTCTCTAAATGCAGAATGTTTGATGTGTATTTTGTGGTTTGACGTAATGTTTAACACCTTCTGATGAAGTCTCTGTGGGTTTATATCCGCTCTGAATAGTATGTTTGTGGCCACATATATAGCAATAGTAGAATATACAATGTTGATACTGTTACATACTGACAAAGACCGCACATCTCGCATGTTGTAAAAACGAACTCTTTTATTTACTTCGTATTTAAACTTTAAAAACATCCATTGTTATCGTACTTATTTTATGGCTGTAATTAGTGTCGAACGAAATAATCCTAGTTTTATAGCCGTCGAAGCTGGCAGGTGTGCGGGAATAACACACGGCGAACGCGATCCTTTGTTCTATTATACAGTTTAGTATAAAACAAGCCCGAACGGAGGGGTGGGGCAGTCAATCGACGACTACGATACGATTAAGACGTGTAGTACTTTCGATTAGCGACATAGTGATGGACTTTGCGCGTGTTAAATTGCATTGAATCGCTCAGTGTGAACTGGTTGCATTCCGTTTCATTTTGTACTTGTTTTATAAGTGTTTGCACAGTTCTAATATACTCTATAGTAATTCCAACGGCATTCATTTTAGCTCGTAACAATAGGTTTAATATCCGTCTATCTGTGGTTCATAAAGAATCATAAAATACACAAGTACTTAGAAATGCACGCAATTAAGGAAGTATTAGGCACTGTAGCTATCCGTTCGAAACTAATTACCACGCTAACCAACTAGCTGTAGTCCTCACTGACACTAGCTAGACTAAAACGATTGCAACCATAGCATTTGCGAGCTCCACGGTCAGGCTTACTTACTTCTTTGGCTCAGCGACCCAAAGTGGGTTCTTGGCCTCCGAAACGAGAGCATGACACTTTTCTCGATCCTGTGCAGTTTCTTGCCAATTACTGGCTCCTAGCTCCGACAGCTTAGGTTCTACTCTGTCCTTCCAGCGAAATTTAGGACGGACGACCGGACGCCGATCTACCGGCCGTCTCAAATATGGTTTCCTCACGCTGCGATCCTCTCCCATCCGTTCTACGTGACCAGGCCAACGGAGGCGGTGAGCTTTTATTTCTCCTATTATGTTAGGCTCGGCCACGAGATTATCAATTTCGAGGTTTGCCTCGGACCCTCCAGCTATCATTCTGTCTTTTGGTTGGACCCAAATCTTATGGAGAACCTTCCTTTCCGCTACTAAAAGCTAGTTCTCCACCTTGAGGGTAAGCGTCCAAGCTTCACCCATATATCAAGATGGGCCGTATGACGGTTTTATAGATACTGATTTTAGTTTTTCTATTTACAAGCTTGGAAACCAATACCTTATGCAGGGCTGCACAACACCTCAGAGCAAGGTCAGGCTTAGCCAATAAATTTATTTGTCCTTAAATGTTTGCTTCTCCGCAGAGGGGAAAACAATACTAAGGATTTTACACAAGAGATATCATGGAGGAGTTACGAACAATGCATGTAGACCTTTAAGACTTCCGAAAGGCAATCTCAAACCTAAAATTTGTAATACAGGCCTTTGATACTCGTTTCGAAGGACTAGAAGCTCGGATGGAAGCGTTGGAAAATCGTGCCATTCAAATGGAAGATCATATTGACCTTGATAAGGTGATTACACAGTTAAGAGAGAAGAGGTTTAGGAACCAGGAACCTCGCAAACGATTTATTTGGAAAGTTATTAAAGTATCTATGTGACTAAAAAGTAGAATTTTTAACAAAAACAAAACTGACTTCTATACTAAAAAGTATAAAATAAATATTTTTTACAACGTTTTATTATTCCTCCTACCGATTTAAATATTACATTTGAAATTATTAGAGCATGGCATGTTTGCTGAAGAGTTTCTTGCGCCGCTTCTTTTCTTCAAGCCACAGCATGTTGCGAAGCGGTGGTAAATTAGATCAGGCTCCCATAGCGTAAATAATAACTGTAAACAACACTGAAACTAAATAATTAAAATAAACAAGTTGGCGGTAGGCTAAATAAAACTTTGACAATACTCATTGTCACTTGATATCTTTGTCTTCCATGATCACGGCTACTGAAAAGCGGCCGACATGTCGCAATATAAAAAAAAGCCTGCTTAAAACCGTTAAAACGTAGTTTTATTATGTATATTAAACGCGAAATCTTAAGAAAATATAATGTCAATTATGTTGTAATTTCGATTGCGGGTATAAGGTTATGTGAACCCTAGGCACTACACCCTACGTAAACAAAACCGCGTGGAAAGCTAGATTAAAACCACAAGCAATAAGCTGTAAAACTCAAAGGCGTTCAATAATAACCCTATCTGTAGGAACCTGGTTGGTTGTGAAATCCTGAAATATTTGAATGAAAAATATTTGTGGAATTTCCTCTTACTTGTACTTAATATACCTGTATTTTCCAATCTGAATCGAGTCAGTATTCGAGTGTAAGTTTATTCGAGTTACGAATGATATCGAATGGAAAATCGTATTTGTTAGTAATAATAACAAAACTACGTTTTAACGGTTTTAAGCGCAGCAATTTATTTGATTTTGGTTTATCCGACGTTTCGGCCGCTTTTTAGTAGCCATGGCCGCGGACGACAAAGGTGACATTTGTCCAACTAGTATTGTTAAAGTTTTATTTAGCCTAACGCCAACTTGTTCATTTTATTTATTTAGTTTTAATTTTGTTTATGGTTATTGTTTACTCTATGGGACTTATTATTATTATTACTTATTATTAATGTTTAGTTTTATTCAGGCAGTGCACTGTTATTTTTTATTTGCAGAAATTATGTTTGTATAAGTGTTGTTACTACTCTAAAATTTTTGTTCGAGTGACTATATCAGGCAAACGGGCAAACGGACCACCTCGTGATAGGTGGCGACCGTCGCCCATGTACATCTGCAACATTAAGGGAGCCTATGCGTTGCCTACATCGTTGAGACTTTAAATATCTGCATAATGAGGAGGGATGAAAGTCCCGTGACAAAAATAATGTTAAACTACAAGATAGATGGCTACAAATGTAAAAATAGACCAAAAAAGATGGATGGATTGTGTGAAGGATGATATGATGATATGTGGTGTGACAGAAGATGTATGTCAGAGTAGAGGAGTGTGGAAGGAAAAGACACATTGTTCCGACCCCAAATAATTGGGATATGGTGAAAGAAAAGAGAGTTTCTGAAAAAATAACTAACACACAAAAGATGAGGGATAGTGATTCATAAGACTTCCATTTTGGCCCAAATAGCTACGCAATCCTAGTCTTAGTGTTCGACTTTCTTATAAACTGAACTTTATCTTCTAAACATGTTAGAAAATTGCAGTTTTTCCTTGAATTTTTCCGTTTTCCTTCCAAGGAAATGTCGGAGAAACGTTTATTGGATAATCGTTTGTAAAGCTTTTGGAATTTGCGGAGTTGCGTCCAAACGAGGGTAGAGGGATTTCGTGTTTAAAATTGTACATTTTAGAGTTTCGCAAACAATTGATTAATACCTACAAATAACGCAATATAAACAGGAGAGGTTTGTTTATACTGTAAATTATAGCCTTAAAGATGAACTGAAGGTGATGTCAGGAGCCTTAAGAATAGACGAGCGTGCATGACAAGAGCTATTAATGTTAAATAAGCAAGTGAGGTGTGTAAGAATAAGCCTAAATAGCGCTCTGTTGATCATGCCTACCCCGCAAAGGACCTGGCGTGAAGTAATGTATGTATGTGTGTAAGATGAACTGATACTTTTGAAAGATTTTTACATACATACATATTATCACGCCTTTTTCCCATGGGGGTAGGCAGAGACTATAGATCTTCACTTGCGACGATCCTGAGAAACAACTTTCGCTTCATCTACTTTCATTAACCTCTCATACATGCACGTTTATTTGATATGCTTTTGACCTGACCTGGTTTTAACACTTCTGTTATTTGATCATGTACGTCGTGGTCTACCGATACCAACTCTACCATTCACAATACTGTAATACATTTGTAAGATTTTTATGTTACTTTAATTTATAGATGTTCCTATGAATCTTGGAGCAGTCTTAGAGTGGCCGATGATATTAAAATATTAAGACCGGTACGTAATCTAATATATAAAATTCTCGTGTCACAGTTTTCGTTGCCATACTCCTCCGAAACGGCTTGACCGATTTTGATGAAATTTTTTGTGCTTATCCGGTATCTATGAGAATCGGCCAACATCTATTTTTCATCCCCCTAAATGTTAGGGGTAGTCCACCCCTAAATTTTTTATTTTAGTTTTTAGACAAAAATTTTAATTTCTATTTTTTTATGATACAACATACAAAAATACATACAACCCTAGATTTTCAACCCTCTACAATCAACCCCTATTTTTTACCGGGCAGGACGACGTCTGCCGGGACAGCTAGTAATTTATATATTCTTCTATTTCAAGAAGATCGTCGTAAATGTTGTATTTTAAAATACCACATTAATATTATCACCTAATCTAAAAAAAGCAATAAGTAATTTATGGCCTAAATTAACCAAAAGTATTATTTTCAAGAAGATGTAAATCGTTTCTCGGAATACTATATTTTACTTAATTACATTGATTAAAGATTCTTAAGATTGTCAGAGAATTTGAAACTGAAAACGCCTGTCAACAGAACAATTTTTTTTATAGCTGGAGTACGGTAAACAGGCTGACGGCCCACCTGCTGGAAAGCTGTTATCGTTGCCTATGGACGTTTGCAACATCAGAGATGCCACTAACGCGCTGCCGATCTCGAAGAAATTTTATAACACCCTTTTTGAAAAACTCCATATTATCGCAGCGCTGTGGGAAAACCTCGACTGGGAGCTCATTCCAAATCCCCACGGTACGCAAGAGAAACGTTTTTTATTGTCTTAAGTAAAGAATACAATTTCCTGCGTTAGGACGGCCTGTCCTAAGAGGTGACAAAACAATCCACAGCCAGGTGATAGGGCATTTGACTAACTGGATGGCTGTCATCCCTGGTCTAGAGTATGCCGCCATAACAACCTCGAGTTGTACATTTGTAGCACCTTTGGTGTTGTAAATGTCCATAGGCGATAGTAACCGCTTTCCATCTAGTGGGCCGTCTGCCTGTTTTCTGAACTCCTGCAATAAAAAAACCTATGGCATGAACGAGCGTGCGTCACGCACGAGTGGTCGACTTCCAAGTGTCTAGGAAGTGTGAAGATTGCCGGAGTGTGGTGCGATGATAGAATAGCACCAAATCAAATAGCTGAACAGAGAACTCCCCATTGTATAGACGGTAGTGGTGTTGCAAATATCTGTAGGTGATGGTAACCACGTCCCATTAGCTAAACCGTCTGCTATGAGCCAGTTATACAATAAAAGTGTATAAATTTTTTTCGAATAATAATCCCTTGTAAATATTTTATGTCATAGTAACTAGTTCAACAAAACATTATTTTTTATTATTATTATATATATATTATTATTATTTATTATTACGTTATAGAGTGAACTCGAGCTAAAAGCTCTTATTATAAAGAAATATTACATTACTTATTTTTGGTACAAGTTGACCAGTTCGACCTTTGATATCGATAACAAACTAATAAATTCGATTCAACGGCTATATGATGATAATAAGTGGTATCGAATGTGTCTGTATGTTGAAATAGTTTTTGTTTATAAATTGGACCCAAAATATAAAATAGAATATTAGTTACTGAAGAAATATAAAAGGTTCCGTAGAGATGACAAAAAACCACTATTTTTGTAGGTAAATAAGTAAATATCTACAAAACAAATAAAAAAGTATTTATCAGAGAAAATAAAAATCGGTCCACAATTGACGGAAAAATCACGCAACAAAAACACAAAAAAAAACATCAGTCAGTCAACGATTTCCGAACGTTTCTCTCGAATTTCTTGGAATCCAGTTATCAGGTCCTGACATGGTGCCTATGGGACCAACTCGAAAGTATACCCTTTCGATTACAAAATAAACTTGATAATCGGTCCACAATTGACGGAGAAATTGAGTAACGAACATAAAAAACACGAATTGCGTACCTTCCTCCTTTTTAAATTCGGTTAATAAAATAACTTGGACATGAAGACGAAGAATGCACAAAAAGTCACTTATAACAAGTACATTACGATTCCGTTTTTGCTGAATGTATTTTATAAAAAATAACAATTTTCATAAAATTATTTTCTATATATATAAAAATAAATTGCTGTTCGTTAGTCTCGCTAAAACTCGAGAACGGCTCGATTTGGCTAATTTGGTTTTGACTTATTTGTGGAAACTTTCAACGGTGAGTAAATATAAATAATGCTTGGAATATAATAAAAACAACAATTTCTTTTTTTAAAACTTTCGTGGCTGCAATGCACGTAGTTGCCAATGACAGAGTATGAAGAGGCAGGTGAAAATAAAAAAATATAATAGTGAATCTAAAAATTTGGCCCGTAATTTATACTAGTTTTCTGCAAATCTGGAGATAAATGAATATAATATTATGATTGAATACAATATCTATACATGCAAATATAATTCAGATGAAACAAATTAGGTATTCGAAATATTTACAAATATTATTCAAACTACAAAACTATACTTACAATAACCTGATAGAAAAGAAATCTTATAAAACAATTTTATTAACAATTAAAAATATAATATAATAATAATAATTTTGGAATAATAAAAAAGATGTGCTCAACAGTACCTTCACCAAAAACCACACTCACATAGAGAGCTATCGCGAATTCTGAGTTTAGACAGGAAAACAGGAGAGCAGATTTTCGCTTTCCACATTCGAAACTATTCTTTCCTGTCAAACATTTGATGTTTTTTTTTACTGATGGCTGCAATGCCGTTTATGCATTGATTTTGCCAATGTCGTAGTCGTGTGAAAAGAAAAGCCACGTGAAAAAAAAATGGCTAAATAAAAAACAATTTGGCCGGTAAATTAAAAAGAAAATTCTGCAAATCTAATACAATATAAAAACATATTAACTACAAACATGTTCATCCTGTCGTTTGGATTTTTTTGGTTTTGAATGTCAAACGTTTGATGTTTTTTATTTATTGATTCTGAGGCGGTACGAAGTTTGCCGGGTCAGCTAGTTGTTAATAAAACTACGTTTTATTATGTACATAAGTCACGAAAACAAGATTGTTTTAATTATTGTTGTTAACAAAAGTCGCGAGCAAAGGCTTGTTAGGCATTAATATCCGAAATGAAGCTAATAAAAGAAAGTGTAAACAGTTTGAGTGGGGGCAAATGGGATTTGTATTATAGCATATAATGTCTATATTATTATTTAAGTTCAAGTGAAGTTTCTAAGTATTTCGAAGACATTGAAATAATAACTTCCTAAAAAAACATATTTGTACATTCGGAGTTGGATAATGGCTCGTTACTTTTAATAGCTGTAATAGAATTTTCTGTTATGGGTACTTTCTATTTACAATTGAAGACGTGAGTGGATGAAGGTGATATGTCGCATATACGTTTTTCGCTTTTTTTGCGTAAATGAAGTTTATAAGTCGATACCAAATGACTATAGACCTTAGACCATAGATATAAGGCATATTTAAACAATAAAAAGTTGAAAAAGGTGTTAAGTTCAGTTCAGTTTAAAATAAAAGTAAAACTTTTATCTCGATTTACTCAGAATTGGAATTATGCAACTTATCACCTTCATCCACTCATGTCTTCAATTTGTATTTGATGTTAATGTATAGTTCGTACAGTCGCGAAATGAAAATGTTCCTCAACTTAAAGTAGACTTTTAATTGCACGAATATAAGAATCAATACTGGCAACATTCTGATAATTTATTTTATTTCTATTGGAGGTGTTCAGCAGATAGGCAGACGGCCTACTTGATGGAAAGCGGTTACCATCACTAATGGACATTTGCAACACCGAAGGTGCTGCTGCTCTCTTAAAGGAGACTGGAACCTGGTCACTAATGCCGGGATACAACACAAGGTTGTTATGGCGGCATACTCTAGAACAAGGGTCGTAGCCAGACGGGCAAATGCCCTACCACTTGGCTGTGGGTTGTTGTGTCGCCTCTTACGCTGTCACCTTAGAGGTTTTATGTGTTTTTAGTGTTACTTTTTCATTACATCGATTTTATTTTTTTATATATTAAATAGGTTTGTGTTTGACCACGATCACGTCCAATGACGATGATTGCGGTCTGTTATAGATAGTCTATGCAACCCATTCGGCCGATCCTACACCTATTCCGTTTGGTCATCACTTTCATACTTTTGCTTTCCATCTGTTCATCGACACACATCTCAGTCTCCCAACAACTTCCAATCTAGTTGGTCGTCTCTTAAAATACCCGGTCCCGCATAGCAGGTCGATGATGGACCATGCTTACTTAGATGGTACCTATTCACACGAGACTTGAAGATACCCGGATTGTACTTTTCGGGAAACACGGACATTGGTAATGCATTACACATTCGATATTCAAATTACAACTATTCTAAAGAAGTTTCATTGCAAAAACTCCAATTTCTCTATCGTATAATTGATTGATAATATCAATTGACAAAAATTCTGTAAAATGCTGTCCGGATGGGGTGCATAATCCCAGCGTAGTCTGTTGCCAAATTACTCTGTTTTGGGTACCAAATCCGTTTCAAAGTGCCCTTTACGGCGGGATAATGAATATTTGATACAACGCCCATATCGGTGCCTTGTTGTTATTCTGGATGTATGAAATCAATTTTCATTTTCGTACATCAGATGTGGCATTTCATGTGGCAGTAAAACTGGAAAATTCTGTATAGTTTTTATTACAGCTATTTTTAAATTTGTTTTATAATACATATTATATAATGTTACATACCGACAGAGACCGCACACCTGCATGTTGTAAAATGAATTCTTTTATTTACTTCGTGTTTAAACTTTAAAAGCATCTATTGTTATCGTACTTATTTTATGGCTGTAATTAGTGTCGAACGAATTAATCCTTGATTTATTGCATTGAGTCCAAGCTTGCCAGATGTACGTGAATGGGCCCCTTTGTCGGTATTATACAGTTTACTATAAAACAATGCCCGAACGATCGGGTGGGGCAGTCAAGCGACGACTACGATACTAGTAAGACGTGGGTAGTACTTTCGATTAGGGATATAGTGACGGACTTTGCGCGTGGTGAATTGCGTTGAACCGCGCAGTGTGAACTAGTTGCATCTAGTTTTATTTGTACCTGTTTTATACGTGTTTGTACAGTTCTAATAAACACTATAGTAATTCGAACGGCATATATTTTAATTCCAGTCCTCGTAACAGTATTAAGTTTATGATAAGTTACATACACACATAACTTCACGCCAGGTCCCTTGCAGGGTAGGCACGAACAACAGAGCGCCATACAGGCTTATTCTTACACATCTCACTTTTTATGAGGTCTACTGTCTACCACATCCATACGTAGTGCACTTCACTTCGTTACTTTATGTTTGAACGATCGGACGACTGGTTTATGTAAGTAATTATTTTGGATATCAGCCAAATAATATCGGGACCTATGCTCGGAGGTGCTTCCGGATTTGGCATCACTCGGCCTATCATATTGTATATCGGCTTGCATTTGATATATTGTACAAATTAATCTGGCAGCTTGTCTTTAACGGGATATAATAATTATTTTTTAAGTTTTTGAAGTGAAACTTTTATAAAGACGGGGGGGAGGGGTCTTAGGATTTTTTAGCCGCGTGGAGGGGTGGCATAATTTAGACTAGACGTGGTGAGAGGAGTCATAATTTTAAAGTAGGCTATCGAAGATGCGTTTTTTGGTTCCGGATCAAAATCAGTTTTTTGTGAGATAAAATAATTATGTTTAATTAAAAAATACATTCATTAAACTGTATCTAACAATATCATAATTTGCAGTAAACCTGCGAAAATTCGAAATTTGTGCTGAGAAGTAGAAGTGAAATTCAACGGAAAAGTGGAAAAACGAATGGCAATGGACAAGTGGCAAAAGGAATCGCAACAAAATTATAACTTAAAGTTTTACGGACAGATTGTTAATGTACTTGTCCAATTTGAAAACCAACCAATCATTTGAGAAATGAAAATTAATATATGTAACACGATGCCGTTCACAGCAGTCGTGAGAACCATAGAGTATATTAATATCACATAGGCAATCCTCATAGATAATAATATTTTTAGTCGATTTATCAGATAGAGCGATTTATAATGAAATTACTATGTCTACCTGCTAGTTAATTTTAAAAGTCCCCTAAATTATCATCTAGATAATTTAGTGCATCATAACTAATTATTATTATTGTTTTTATGAACCTGGCAGCACTATGATGTAATTGCTATTTTTAGAAATGGTGCAATGTGCATGAATAGTTACACCAAAGGCTTAAAAATAAAGGAAAAACCCTGCCCAAATATTTAATATTTGATATATATGGTGATTTCTTACTCTAATCTCTGCAAGGCTGTTACATGTATATTTTCTTTCGACACTTAAATACGTTCAACACATTTGAAACATTCACGTCAAGTACGGCCAATAAAGCAGTCCTTATTAAATACCTAGTACCGGGAGGGCTGAAACAATAACTGAGCTCTAAGAAACAATTCATAGCAGAGTTTTACTGTTATGCGTCGGGTCTAGTGGATTTGCGAGTACCCATTGCTCTGAATGGAGCGTGGTTATTGTATACCTTCGCCTAGTAAGGTGGACCCGGTTTAAGGTACCAATGAACGGCTGGAAACAATAAGAGATGACATTGAAACAATATTTTAAAGCTAAACTTTAGATATATATATATTTTCTTCAAAGAAATTTGTAAGAAACTCTTTGATACCACCCGTGGTCAGAAGGCTGGTTCCTATTTCGCGCAACGAATCAGCATTGCCATACACCATGGCAGCCTTCTGGGCACGCTTCCCTCTGGCAGCGATTTGTTAATTCTTTATATTAATTTATTTATAATTTAGTTTATTTTTATGTATTTAGTTAAGTTATTCCCATTGTTTTAATATTTTCACCTTATATTATTTATGTGTTCTTACATAATAAAAACACACAAACACGCAGAAACTGACCTTGAGGGTCAGCTTATTTAGTTATTTAGAAGTTTATTAAGTTTATTCATAGTTTACAGTCGAATAAAAAGCTAAACCTAAATCTTGGATAACGAAATTTTTCTTCGTAAAATGAGATAAGCACTTAACAATATTATTGTTAAAAAATATAAAAAAGTTTTCACTTGAATTCTTCATTATATCTCACAGGAACCGTGAAAACTCTAAATTTTACCATTGCCTAGCAGTGAGCAAGCAAAATAAGAGCAGCTAAAAATTCATGTCGCGGACGGTTGTGTCGCCAACATTTCAGGTTTTATTGATTTAATGAAGAATAAAAAGAAAAATTAACATATTTATGTTGTATTACTTTCTGCCCGCGACTTCGTCCGCGTGGAATAGTTAAAAAAATGTAAGTTAAAAGAAACCCCCCGATTTTGAAACATTCTTCAACAGTGCTCCGCTCCCATTGGTTTTAGCGTGATGATATATAGCCTTTCTCGATAAATGGGCTATCTAACACTGAAGAGTTTTTCAAATCGGACTAGTAGTTCCTGAGATGGAGTTTGTTTGTTTCTTTGTCTGCTTGAACGTAGCGCGTAGTTGCTTGAACCAAACAAAGAAACAAACAAACTCTTCAGCATTATATACTTCGATGATTCTGAATCTGATTTCAATGATTTTGTTTTTGTGTGTTTGAGTGGGTTCCCGGATGGTTTAGACTCTCAATTAGAACCGGTAGGTGGCGCTGAGATTGGGTTCTAGAATCGTCATAATCATCTGGACCGATTTTGGTAATTTTGTTTTTGTGTGTTTGATTGGGTCCCCGGATGGCTTTGATTTGCAATTGGGATTGTTCACTTTTTTTCAATCTAGCTATTACAAAAACCATTTCGAGGAATAGTGTCCCTAATCATTTTTGTCTAGTTAAAATTCCAAAAAACGTACGATCTTCTAGTATTTTGTAAGAAATGTGTTTGACCTTTATTTGACCTTACTAAACCCAATCAGGTGGGCCGTCGGAATGTTTGCCTGCTTCAGGTGTAAAAAAATTCTAGCTGTACATTATTTGATTTAAGTTCTGTAACATGGTTTTTTCCCTTAAGATCACTTTAAAAAATTTAACGATAACCATAGAAAGTAATAATGGTTGAACATGAAAAATTATAAGCCTAGCGACAAAAAACAACAAAAACAGGGACATTTAAATAGTAGTAGCATAGATTTCTGTGATTAGCAAGTTTTATTATTTTTGTTTTGTAGGCAAAGAAATCAATGTAAACTTGTCCTGTATGACGTCATCGGAGAAATAATTTTAAAATCAAATTATAAAAAACTAACGCTCAAAATACAAAAATATTCAAATTATTATCTTAAAATACCCTATTTTACGTAATAAAAATATAAAATCAAACGGTAATTTTTTGTGAACAATCCCCATTGGAACCGGTAGGTGGCATTAGGGTCGGGTCCTAGATTTTTGTTTATTCAGAGCAAGACAACGTCTGTCAGGACATCTACTTCTTTATAAAGAACACAATCTACGCATGTTTGTTGTTTGCGCCGTGTGACTGCACCTTTTGGCGGGCACAGTTTATGACCCACGCCACGACTAACGAACGGGCAGAAGGTTAAGGAACAGTATTCATAAATATGGTAGATTGCTTCTTGTTTTCGGTACCTAAGTTGTAATAAATTACGAGAAATTATTTTATAGTTGTAACAAAGAAGTTTGTCCACTTACCACCCGGCAGGCCTATGAATGAATGAATGAATAAATGAAAACTCTTTATTGTTCACCATAACTAAAACCTAGCCATTAATTATAAATATATTTCTATTGGAGCAATGGAAGGTCTTATCCATAATAGCGATCTCTTGCAGGCAATCCAGTCTCCAAGGAGACATTACAAGACAATTAAATCATGTCATCATGTAATAAATACGACTCAATGGGATAAAAGTAAAGATTTAATAAAATAAATAACAAACCAATTAAATAATGACGATTAAGATACTGCTTACTTGCACACCAGTGAAACTGGTAACATGTACTGAACCATGTATCTCTAAGAATGACATCTGTATACAACTACATTTATGCAAGAATAAATATTTCATTTCATTTCGTGTTTGGTAAAATAAAATATTATTTATTTACTACATTAAAACTTATTTAATCGTAATATAGTATTTATTTATTGCAGGAGTTCAGCAGACAGGCAGAAAGCCCACCAATTCATGGAAAGCGAATTAGAGAAAAAAGAAAAATAATAACAATAATAAAGTAATATAGCTATAAATAATTGACGGCCTCTGTGGTTGAGCGGGCTAAGCCTTTGACGGCCTACCTCACTGCAACCCAGAGGTTCCGGGTTCGATTCCCGGTATAGTAAATTTCGGAAAGGTATTTTCTCCGTTATTTACCATGGTCTGGGAGTCTGGGATCGGCCCCAGATTGGTCCGTTGTATATTACCCATAACACAAGCGTAACTTGTTTAATTTGGGGATATGCAGTGTGTGTGTATGTCTGCCGATTATTATTATTATTATTATTATTGAATAGAGTATAATAATATAAATTAACATATACTATATGCGAACAATAACACAATTATATTCACAGCAACAATTTTTTTTAATGGACAAATAATGGTCAGTGATCAAGTGTTTGAATGTACAAATGGATGAAGCCTTTGCCACCTATAAACATAAAAATGTATACATACATGCATTATTTCTTCTATATCTTCAGGCAGTCACTGTTCACTGCTGGGCGTTGGCCAGTCTCAGTCTCCTGTCTTCCTCATCCAGTCCCTAATGGTGACTTGACGCAGGTCGCAAAGCGCCCCGAGACGTCACCGGGGGAGTAGCTCCCCCGGCATTGGAAGAGGCCCAGTGAGCAGGGCCCACGCCTGCCAGGGAATGCGGAGCCGGGTAGCCTATTCCCGTAGCCCTGGCATAAGGCGCAGGATGGAACATCAAGGGGTTTTAGTGGGTATCCCTAAGTGGGGAGTGGCAATAGCGTGGCACCGGTTCTGACCGGGCACGCTAGTGCCACCCCCGATCTGGCGAATCCCACACTGTCTCACCGGGTCGCGAGCATCCCCCAGGCTTCTGTGCCTGTCGCGGCTTAGTCCTCAATCGGATTTTCCCTGGCCAAAAAAAAAAAAAGGTCGCAAAGCGCTATTTAGAAGGATTTAAATTAAAATCGCTTCAACATACTCACACTATAACTTGAATAGTTTGCTGGGGGTGCAATGTTGAACGGGGTGTTTTAAGAATATTTTCTTAGGGTGCCATAGCTGTATGACGAAAATGATACAGCTGAACCCTTCATTACACGTGGAGTGAAACGCACTTGGCCGGTTCCATTTATATCTATTTTATTAGAGTTGCATCTGTCCGAATAATAAAACTTTTCTGCCTTCACGTAATTTTGGTGACATTCGAAATAGTAGCAGCTATGACCGACCGAATAACATGGAGTAAAAAGGCTCAAACATTATTGCGTAAGACTAACTTAATGTTTCTTGTGTGAAGTATTAAATATGGCAAAAGATTAAGCTTTTCTGTGGTCAGTGGGCAGAGGGTTTCTAGGATAGCTGCATGGCGAAGGAGTTGGAATGAAATGTTGAAGAGAGTAAAATCTCTTTTTATCCGTGCAGGAACGGAGAAAGAATACAATTTCCTGCGGCTGGGCGGTCTGCCGTAGGACAAAACAACCCACAGCCAGGTGGTAGGGCATTTGCCCGACTGGATGGCTACCACCCCTGGTCTAAAGTATGTCGCCATAACAACCTTGAGTTGTGTTCCGGCATTAGTGACTAGGTTCCAGTCTCCCTTAAGAGAGCAACAGCGCATTTGTAGCACCTTCGGCGTTGCAGGCGATGGTAACCGCTTTCCATTAAATGGGCCGTCTGCCTGTTTGCTGAACTCCTGCAATAAAAACATCTCTAAGCCAAATTTTTGTTTTTGCGTGAAGGTAAACATGTCAAAGCAATTATTTTCTAAAGAGTATCGCTTACGAAAATAGTATACGATTTCTCGCCCCAAAAGGTGCGATAAATTCTCTTCAGATAAATGGCCCTTAAAACAAGGTTGTAATAGCAGGAGCGACTTGTCAGTAATAAATGCTTATATCCAAGCAGTAAAATATTGCATGAAAAACTAGGGAGATATTCTGCTCGACGAAAAGCATGTAACACATGTAAAGTGCTTTCAAAAACTTCCCGTACGATGGAAACTTTGTACGGCGTAGCGCAGCGTCTCGTTTAGTTTACACCTAGTTTCATATATTTATGCTGCTATCATATTTCATTCCCTGTTGATATTAACTGCGCTGAAAGTCATATTATTAAAACTTTGAAAAGTCTTTTTCTTTATAGGTAATCGCTTACAATTTTTTTCGGCTGGATGATAATGTTTTATGCACTGCTTGTAGAGTCAGGAGTGAGTGAGTGACAGGAGTGAACGAGTGAAAGGAGTGAGTGAGTGACAGGAGTGAGTGACAGGAGTGAGTGAGTGACAGGAGTAAATGAGTGATAGGAGTGAGTGAATGACAGGAGTGAGTGAGTAACAGGAGCGAGTTATGGGAGTGCGTAAGGGACAGCGTTGAGTGAGTGAGAGGGAGTGGTTAGAGTGACTGGGATTCGGGGCGGCTATTATTTAGCCATTAATATCGCACCATATTCCTCCTCTTACCCGAGACACAATAGAGTAAAAAAAAACGCGACAGGACTTAAAATTAGGAATGGTCGCTATATCTACATAATGAGGGATGTTTTTTTTAATGAACATACATAGTCGTGTTAGACAGATTTCGCAAAACAAATAGATACGTACTCAGGTACTACATACTACTTGTTTGCAAAGTTGTGAAAATTCTGTCTCTATTCTAAACTTTAAACTAAAAAAATACATCCAACTTTCGTTTGAATAATGCATGTTGAGTAGTTTTTGAAAATACATTTTTTTAAATACGTTTTATTAATTCAAATTAGTCAAAAATTAAATAGAAAGTTACAAAAACTTTTCGTATGAATTAAGCTAAATTCAACGTACTACTAAAAACTAATTGAGCAACAGTGTCGAGTGGTAGTCATTCAACGACCCTCTGAACTTACTTTGGGAACTTGGAACAACACAGGTGCTAATTACGGCTTTGGCTATGTTAACGACCAGTTTAAGTTGCTCTCTCCATTATCGACTGATAACTACTGACGCTGGGGAACTGATTTTTTTATATTGCCTGTAGAAGGCAAACAGCCATATTCCCGACATGATAGAATGTGGTTACTGTCACCGACATCTGAGAAATTTCATAACGCTCTTCTTAAACAACTGCATGTCATAGCGCACAGGAAAAACCTCGGTGGGATTTTCTCTCCAGAACATTGTACGCGGAAGAAACGTTTTCGAGAACCGTTGCGTAATTGTGCGCGGGGTCTCCAGGGAATGAGTATAAACAATCAAACATCCCGTCGATGGTGAGCGGTGCGGCGGTAAAAATTAGGCGTTAGTACCGCATCAAACAATTCCTTGGAACACTCCTCGTTGTACAGACGGTAGAATACATCAAGAGACGTAGTCTCTCCGATGGCTAAGGGAGCTGCCTGTTAGTATGGGATTATCGACAATACGAACGGAGTGACTTTGATGTAAATTTGTTGATTGATGTTATATTATTTGTATTGTATTGTCTTCCGTGACTCAACCTGCTGGTCCCAGGCTGAAGAACAGCGTTGGTATTAGTGGCTAGCATTACGCGGGTCTTACTTTGATTTTCTCAGTATCGTTAAAGCGTTTATTTACGACAATGTTCTGTCACAAGAATATACATATGTACACGTGGGAAAATGGGAAAGGGAAAAGTATGATTGATTTTATAATAGTAGATGAAAGATTGAGAAAAAACATTCTGGACACCAGATCATATCGGGGTACAGGCATCAATACAGATCACTTCTTAGTAGTGTGCCGAATAAAAGATCTTTTCAAAACTTGGAGGCACCAACATACCGATAAACATAAATACAATAAATACACTAGAAAGAATAAAAGTTGAAAAGTTGCAAGAAGAAGAAGTAAAAGAAGAGTATAAATCAAAATTAGAAGAAAAATTTACTGAATTCAATGATGTCTCCGAAATAGAAGACTTGTGGATGTCCTTTAAAACCGAAGTTGTGCGTGTTGCGACTGATGTGTGTGGTATAACTAAAAGAAAAACTGGTAAATGTGTAAAGAATATTTGGTGGGATAAGGAAGTACAGAGTGTAGTGAATGATAAAAAGAAAGCATGGAAGGATTAGTTAGCTTTAAGAGCTGACCTAATACTGAAAAATACAAAAAAGGAGGATATAGATGAGGCAAAAATTTTGTATAAAAGGATGAATGAAATAGTTAAAATTACAGTCAAAAAGAAAAAGAATGAGCCAAAAGATGATTTGGATGAAAGAATCTCTGAAGATTTCCAGAGTAACATTAAATATTTCTGGAAATCTATAAAAAGAACTAGAGGAAAGACAGTACAGTCTGAGCTCAATGTAATCAGGGACAAGAATGGAGACATTGCGAAAGGAGAAAAATGCATATTGAATCGCTGGAAAGAATATTTTGAAGGATTGTTTGAAAAAGATAAAGCGGATGTGGAAAGTATGGCTGATGAACAGGACAATAGGAAGACAGTAGCGATAGTATAGGTATGGATGAAATTATGAAAGCATTGAATAGTATGAAACTAGGAAAGGCTACTGGGTATGATAGGATAACCGTGGAAATGCTAAAGGCTGGACAAGGTTTGGTCGCAAGTCTCTTATATCGCCTTTTTAACATATGCTGGAAGAGTGGCTGTGTACCAAAAGATTGGTGCAAAGCCGTTATTGTACCACTCTTCAAAGGAAAAGGGTCAAAACAGGACTGTAAAAATTATCGGGGCATCAGCCTTCTTAGCGTTGTCGGGAAAATGTATGCTAAAGTGTTAATTGAACGGGTATTGAAAGTAACAGAAGAGAAAGTATGGGATGTACAAGCGGGTTTTCGACAGGGAATGGGATGTGTGGACCAAATCTTTACCTTACGGTGCATAAATGAAAAGTTTTTGGCCAAAGGTCAAAATGTGTATTGTGCATTTATAGATTTGGAGAAAGCTTATGATAGAGTGATAAGGAGTGAACTGTGGTCAGCGCTAGCTAAGTATGGAATAACAGACAACCTGATACGATCACTGAAGTCCCTCTATAGCGATTGAATGGTTTAGCATTGAAAAAGGTGTTAGACAGGGCTGTGTAGCGTCGCCGTGGCTGTTCAACCTATTCTTAGACAGTTGCTTGGACGATTTGAAAGAAAGTGAAAGTGGTTTAAGAATGAACGGGTTACTTATCAAATGTCTACTCTACGCCGATGATCAAGTTATATTTGCGACATCGGAAACGGAGTTACAGGAGATGGTAACAATTATGAATGAGTCTTTTGAGAGAAAGGGTATGAAAATTAATGTGAACAAGACGAAAGTTCTGGTGTTTGAAAGAGATGAAAGAATGACAAGTTGTAATATACAGATAGGAAATCAAAAGTTAGAGCAAGTTAGTGAATTTCTTTACTTAGGCTGCATGTTTACCAGAGACGGAAAGCATGAAAGAGATATTGAAAGGAGAGTTATGGCAGGTAATAGGGTGAATGGAGCGCTAAATTCTTTTATGAATAGCCAGAAAGTGTCTGTAAAGGCACGCTGTCCATAAAGGAGTGTTGGTGCCGACCCTGATGTGTGGTAGTGAAAGTTGGGTATGGCAGAAGAAGCATGAAAGTAGGATAAACGCAGTTGAAATGAGAGCTTTGAGAAGTATATGTGCGGTTAGCTTGAATGATAGGATAACAAGTAAATAAACAGTGTGCTAAGGGAACGATGTGGTTTGAAAGAAGATGTAATAACAAGAGTTGAAAAAGGAATATTAAGGTGGTTTGGGCATGTAGAGAGGATGGATGAAAATAGAATCACAAAACAGGTATATGACAGTATTGTCGATGGTAGAGCTGTTGCCGGTAGACTGAGACGAACATACCATGAACAAATATCAGAACTGTTAAAAAAAGGTCAGAAATAAACGCGCATGTATGAAGAGGTTAATGAAAGTAGGTGAAGCGAAAGTTGTTTGTCCAGGATCCTCGCAAGTGGAGATCCATAGTCTCTGCCTACCCCTATGGGAAACAGGCGTGATTTTATGTATGTATGTATGTTTATTTATCCTAAATAAAGCAATTCTTTCTTTCTTTCAAATTCTTTTCCACCACACAAAATTGTTTTGGGGTATAAAACCCCATGCAGCAGTAGCTCTCGTACAAGTAGTATGCCGTGTGTAATATACCTTAAAGATTAGTCTCAGAGCTCTCATAATACTGGTCCTTTTGAATATTATCGTGGTTATCGGTAAAGTATAAATTAACGCCATGGCCTCATGAGGGCCGATTATTGGCCCCTATTTGTGGACGTAATTCCAAATACTAATTATAATACCGCACCTTGTTTCAGCAGGTTATTGCGCTTGTGGTGTTTGTTGGAGTTGGGGTTTGTCGTTTTTATGTTAGAGTCATCCATTATAAAAAACGTTAAAAAATATTTTCAATGCTTTTATATGAAAAAAAAATCCCGACGAATTGAGAACGTCCTCCTTTTTTTTTAAGTGGGTTAAGAAAGCGGCCCCGGCAGACGTTGTTCTGCCCTGAAATAATAAAATTCTAGGATCCGATTCTAGTGCCTCCTACGGTTTCCAATTATAAATCTAAAATATCCGAGGCCACTTAGACCCACACAGAATAACTAATCACCAGAATCGCTAAAGTCGTTCTCAAGTTATGCGCCTACCTACTTTTCTACTATTAATTTTTATTAATTTAAGAATATTTACTGCTATATGAAGTAAAATAATTGTCAGTTAAAGTGTTGGGAGGTTTTACCGGCTGCTTCTCTTTAAATCGGCTATAACATGTTGCGGAGCGAATATAAGGATGCGGATAGATATTACAATAATTTTAATATTTTAATATGTAAAATACGCTGTTTTAGAAAGGTTTTTAGATACAAGATTTTGAGATCCTGGATATCATATGGCTGCAGGGTGCTAGCCAAGACAAGTAAAGAGAGCCCAAACACGACGGGTCTATCTATTTTTAATTTAGATTTTTACAACATTTCGACATAGTTTAGACCGAGCAGCAGGTTCAGGGCAGCATCAAGTATGATACTTCTAACTACATATATATATATATATATATATATATATATATATATATATATATATATATATGGGGTTGTCTGGAAGAGATCGCTTTTTAGCGATAAGACCGCCCTTTGTACATAACTAGATATAATTTTAGTCTTAAGTTCATGTTTGTATTGGTGTACAATAAAGAGTTATCTATCTATCTATCTATCTGTATATATATATATATATTGTACAGAATATCTGAGTGTTACTTAACCAAGTTATTATTCGTGAAGATCTATAATGGTTGTTTGGTAACAATTTTAAATTTTTATTTATGTGTATTAGCAATATATTCGGTTTCAAAACAGTAGATTTTCTCTGTGAGTGGGACGGTAACCCTCCTTTGCACAGCCCCCATAATGCTGAAGGATCACACCCGTCATTAGTCAGCGAGTCCATCGGACTTAGTCAGAAGTGTAATCTCGTGGCAGAGTCTAAATTAGGAGAAATAAAAGCGTCCCCTCCGCTGGCTCTGTCACATAGAACAAATGGAAGAGGATAGCAGCGTGAGGAAAGCATACTTGGGACGGTCGACCTACCGGCCCAAATATCGCTGGAAAACAGAGTGGAGGCTGACCTTTCAGAGCACGAGCCAATCATTGGTAAGAAACTGCGCAGGACAGAGAAGGTCAAGACCCACTTTGGGTCGCTGAGCCAACGGAGTAGTAGTAGTTAGCTATAGGTTTTCCATAATTAAATAAGTAAATAATTAAATAGGGCAGCGTCCAAAGCGTCCAGCGGTTCTGAGGCGCGCCGCACGCGTTTAAACTTCTAATTGCCGCAGGTGGGCAAACGGCCGTAAATTCGCAACTTTCAACGCCATCTGCCAGAGAAGGAAGGGAGACAATTAACAAATGGCCCCTTCTGAATAATTCAATTATTGTTGTATTGATTTTCAATTAAAGCCCTGTTACCACTATCAAGTTGCTAGTTGCTGTGGTTTGTACCTCTTTTAGTTAGTTATGAGATTTATTGGAAAATGGAATCTCTGAAATAGCTGGACCGTTTTTAACGGGACTTTCACTCACAGATAACTAATGTTATATGATGTAACTGTTTTTTTTAGGAACAGCCCATAAATGCCCCACTGCTGAAGCTCGGGCCTCCCAGTTTAGGGGGGCAATATACATCATACTCGCTACGGTTGTCCAAGGCGGCTTGGCATGTTTGACACATCGGTTATCTCGATGTGTAGGTTGCATCACGATGTTTCCTTCACAGTTGTTAGCACTTGGTAATTGTAACAATATGGTCAGAAAACCGACTAAGTTGCGCATGCATTCCGGCCAGGATTGAAACCGCGCTCTTTTGACTTTGAACGCGTACGCTAGCCATGACGTTACCAGGACTTCCTACTGGTACTAGTACTTCTTAGTAATAACTTAGGCTACTTTTATGCGAAAAAAATCCACGCGGTCCAGGCTGCGGGCGTAGCTGGTAACTGTATATGTATGAATGTGTATATTGTTACAATTACCTCATGCTAACGGTGAAGGAAAGTATCGTGATGAAACAACGAGATTACCGGTGTTTCAAACCTGCTAAACCTTAGACAAGCGTGGCGAGTGTACTGTCCAATTTTAAAATTGATAGAAGCTCAATAAATTCGAAAAAAAATAGTATTCAAAATATTACGTTTGTAAAATTCAAAAGAATTGACACTAGCGACACCTAGCAAACAAGGTATAACAACTAACCATCACGCAACACTTAAAGTACTAGAAGGCTACTGGAATTGTCTTTGCTATTATGGGAGCTGCATACGTCTAGTCATCGCAGCAGACAACGAACTACTGACTAGCGCAGCCAGTGATGCCAACTCTGAATTCTAGAGGATGGTAGAATTCTTCTTAAAATACGGTAGATTTTCCAAAATTACGTTGTAATTTATATTTTAAATATGGTAGAATTACCTTGTTTATTTAGTACCATGTTTATTAAGGGTCAGAATAATTTAAAAAATATATTTTTAATTAGAATCAGACAGTATGACTGTATCAATATTTTTATACATATCTACATTATGTTTTTAATCATAACCATTATTTTAAAAACTCAGATCACACACGACACAACACAAGAAACTTTTACGTAATGATATGCATGAATGCAATATATAATAATATTAGCGGCCCCAGCAGACGTTGTCCTGCTGTGAAAAAATTTGACCCGATCCCAGCGCCACCTACCGGTTCCAATTGTGGATTTAAACCATCCGGGGACCCACTCAAACACAAAAACAAAATCGCTCCCCGTTGTTAAGAGGATTCTAGAACCCGATCTCAGCGCCACCTACCGGTTCCAACGGTATAAAAACTATCTTATCTTTCAAGTTGGATCAAACTGCACACGGTGTGCCAATTTGATTAAAATCGGTTGAGTAGTTTAGGAGTCCATCGCGGACAAACATCGTGACACGAGATTTATATATATAAGATAGTTGATTAAGAAACAAATAAATTAGGTAAATTAAAAAGTTCTAAGTATTTAAGAAAATTCATATAATATAAAGCACCACCAAATTCGTTCGCGTAATATTTCCAAGCTCGTACCTCGCTGTTGGGGGAATTCCTGACGCATTAAACAGTGTTGTTGGTACAATAAAACAAAAATACCTTAAGGTACAGACGATAAATATTCGAACTTGCTTAAATTATTTTAGTGACATATAATCTACAAGATTAAAAAAATACGATCTTCCATGGGTATTACGGTGTATTTTGCTACCGTAATAGTAAACCTACGGTAGGTGGTAGATCTATGCTGATTACGGTGTTTTTACCGTAATTACGGTGCAGTTTGCAACACTGAGCGCAGTTCGGGAGTGCATATAATAGTTGCTCTATCTCGCTCGCACATCATCCGTCCCACTCACACACTATGCTATACATTGATTTGTTAATATTTTGTACTTAAGGTTACCGTTTCCAAAACAAAATCAGTTTACATCAGCACTCGACAGTGAATTCTACTCTCAGCCATCTGAAGTATTATTTAACCTATACCTCTCGCTGCTACACTATCATTATTTGCCATGTCAGTAGCCACTATTCTTTCAAAGATCTTACACAAACAATTTCGAATAAAATGTAATAAAAGTCAAGATTGTATCTGAACTAAGACCGTGTACGTAGGAAGCAATTCGTCGTTTGGCAAGGGGGTCTTTTTCCAGAGACAATCGGCCGGTCAATTTCACGGTGCGCCGGGCCCCAAAGAGGTACCTGCCCTCAATCGGGCGATACAAAAGACTTCTAGTTGCCACAAATTGAGTGCCACATCCGTGGAACGATGTCATTTCCTGGTGGTTTTCTTTCGTTTGTTATTATTCCTTAAACTAATCGACAGACGAATACACACATTGTATATTGTTACGAGTGCGGGGCTCGAATTAAAATGCCGTTATACGGCATACAGGTATATGTATAGCACAGGTACAAATATAACTGTACACAACCAGCACAAACTGTACGATTTAATAAAATGTAATAAGACGCGCTAAATCTGACACAATATCGCTTATCGAATGACTGCCTCACCCATTGTTTTATATTTACCTATACCATGCGACAATCGACCGTGTGGACTGAATTACTAAGAAAACGTAATCTTTACACTTGCGGCTATAAACGTACAATAACAATAGGATGTTTTTTCTTAATTACAATTTTTAAACACAAAGTAAACAAAAAAGTCCAAATGCGAGAAAATTAATAAACCAGGTGTGAATTTATTTTGTCGGAATGTATCAATATGTATATTCGTTATCTAAGCACGTTACGCTTGTGTTACAAATAATATGCATCAAACAATTCTAAAGCAGGTTCCTGACACCCAGATAGAATAGAAAACACTTTATTGTTCATCAAAATATTAAAATTGCCGTTAAATTATAATAATTTAACGGCAAAACAAAAGGCGGCCTTATCGCTTCAAATTTATATGTACAATTATAAAAAATGTACTACAAACTTGACGTGTATTTACATGTTTTCAGAGTGACATCGGCGTAACGTTAAACTTACGTCGAAAACGATTTTAAAGGCTTCGTTCCACTTGTGGCTTAAAATGCCCAAAATGTTCCTTCAGCCGTTCCGTATAGTGCTCATAGCGACCTATGAGAAGAGAGAGATGGGTCGCAGTTTGCGTTGACCACAGAGTATTAAGTCTTTCTAATCGATTGTTAACAAACAACCAATGACATTTTTGTATTTCGTCACTAATGACATCAACGCTCCCATATCCATTCCACTTGAATTTATGATTGTAACGCCCGCAAACTAAGGGAAAAATCGCGCTTGTGAGCGTGGTCGTTGTGAGCATCATGTTGAACGCGGCTCAAGTCGATTGATGCTAGATACTGTTTTAAGCATTTATGACAAATAACGACCTAAGACTACACGATGGGGCTGGAATGGTGACTGCTTCACTAAAATTTCTTAAATGATTTAGAATGGAATATACTTTATTGCATAACATTAAGATACAACTCAAGAAGTTTAAGTACAGATGACAATAGGCGGTCTTATCACTAAAGGCAATTTCTCCCAGACAACCTTAGGATGGATTAGCGAAAATTGTGTAACATGTGGATTTTACAATTTAATTAGAAAAAGATATATAAGATTTGAAAGGGTAAGTATAAATAGACATGGAAATAAGACAAAAATATAAATATATTGATATACATAAATAAATAATAATCATAGTAATAATGTATTGAATAACGTAAATATGGGGGAGATGAAGATGTTATTATTGACTTTAGAGCCCGAGGTAATAATCCTTCTCGAGACCGTTGAACGCCTGAAGAGACTGCGCTCGCCTGATTTTCGACATTTATTGTATGTGACCTTATCTTTGACCTCAAATACAATCATTTGAGGTCAAAGATAAGATCGATCGGTTATTTACATCAATGAATATAAATGGTATATTTAATCTAATCATAAAACCAAATGATAGCAATCACGTCCCGTCCTTGGTATATTTTCGTCCACTTGAAATTTTCCTGATTATGCTTCTTGTCGCAATAGAGTCGCCTCAAACCTCACGCGTCACTCGGTCAATATTTACCGTTAACTTTATCGCTACCAAAAGATAATAGGTACAATTGCATAGAAAAGTATTAACATTTTTTGTTTTATTATTTGTTTGTTGTTCTTGTTTTTTGGTATTATTTTATTTTAAATAAAACAAACAAGTTGCGTTATTTGGCCGTCGGAGGATGTTTTAAAAATATACTATATTTTCATCCTTTTATTATTAAATTACAATTACTTAATTAGTACTTAATGTTTAATACGTCTGGGCTTCTCCGCGATGGAGCTCCAAAAGGCCAAGCTGATACGTCGCGAGGACCTTTTATGGGTTGCGCGATGTTTCGACATCATGTGATCCTTTTGGAAGATAGATGAGTCGTCTCATGTAAACCAAACGGAGAAAGTTAAGGATTCGTCCACACCAACACGTAACAGGAAACAAACAATGTACAACCAGGTAAATATATTTCATAATTATATAACTATTTAATTGTTTCCACGAATCGTCGGCGTCTGCAGTGCAATGTAACTGTATTTTTTTTGTCAAAATTTTAATACATGCATGTTTTATGCAACAATTTTGACTAAAGAAGTAATATAAAAAAACGTAGTTACAAGATCGTGATATATTGGTTAACACAAAAGGACCTGGATAACGGCGAATGTCTTTGCCCTACATTATTTTAAATAAAAGTCGGGAAGTATTTATTAATAAACTTAAGTTCAGTTTTGTATATTTCTTGGAATTTAATTGTTCTATCAACATCAAATTAAATTTAACACATATCCTTGCTTGAGGCTTTGAAGAAACAACAAACTTGTATGTATGGAAAGTTACTTATAAATTAATTCTAACCAAAAATATGTATACGTATCGAAGCGGTATATTATCATACAAGACATTGTATGTTGAATGCTTGAGTGAAGGTTTGTTAAAAATGAATATTGGTTTGAATAAATTATTTCGAAAGTTATTGCGACGGGTCTTTACAAAGTAACATTTATTTTAAAGTTAAACAACCTCCCAACGCTACCAAACTTTCCGCACTTTGTTTCCTTGAATTAAGATTTGGAAAGTTTAATGTAAGTACTAACTTCATTCCGACTAAGTATTTAAGCTTTCGTCTTTTGTCACTTCGTTCCGTGTCTGTGATTAAAATTCAGAAAGCATAGTTATCGGTGCAAACTTGTTTTATAAGGCATTGTGTAAACTACGGATTTAATCAAGTGTTAATTTATTATTGTATTTTTAATATACTATTTAGTTATCGATGGTGATAATTACGGATCTCAGTCTTGAGTCACAGCTCCCGTAGAATAAATAAAAATTAACTTCAAATAATTAAAATGAGCAGGTTAGGTGTATGCTAATAATAACTTTAGCATTAATTCTTGACATTTTTCATCTTTTTCTTCCATGATCACGGCCACTGAAACGTCGAGATAAAAATCAAATAAAATGCTGCAATCAAAAGTATGAAAACGTAGTTTTAATTTTATATGCTAGTCGTGAAAACTTAAGAAGAAACTATTTGTTCATGAGTTTTTTCGTGAAAATGTAAATGACCAAACTCCACGCTTGCCACTTTCTCTTTTATAAAATTGATGGGATAGATAATTTTTGCGGTTTATTATGTACCAATGTATTTTATATATTTTTATTATATCTAACTTGTTCGGCCGAGTCAATATTTACTAATTATTTCAAATAATTTTCTGTAACACAAAACACTTTTCTTATCGACTGTAGGCAGTAACTGCGCGCATAGCTTATCTACCGGCAATCTTTCAGTTACCGCCGCCATTGTGCCACTGTTATTATTGGACAACAAAAAAAATGAATATAATACTTATTCTGTGTACAGCTTCCATATTTACCGGTGCTACGTGCGCCGTCGAAGGAACCAAGAATCATAGAGAACAAAGGACACTTTTAAGGAAATTGCAAAATTTTCAAGAAGAAACGAAACCTCAGACGTGGACGAGATTTTGGCTGATGTATTTGTGAATAGAATCAAGATATTTTCCTCTAAGACAGACGAGAACAAAGAAACCGACTACAATGTATTGAAGCATCTTTTCAGTCAAGCTTTGGTGTTTTATAAAAAGTTTGTTTATGATAAAATTGTATTTAGAGACAATGTTGCTAGAAACAAACAGCTATCTTTAAACCGGAAATTGAATCGAACGAAGTACCTCATGGAATTGGAATAGACAGAGACAAAAGAACTGATATCAAAAATCCTGGAGATCCAAAAAAGGACATAGAATAATAGAACCGAAATATCATGGCAAAATAAATATGGATAATTTTACTGAAAATCCAAATACTGAGGATAAGGACGAATGCCCTGAAGGATTAGTGAAAAGTGATAGTGGGTGTGTTAATGAAAATTCTAAGTTGATTCTAGCTGTGCCAGGTCAATGTCCTGATGGTTATAGGCGAGATAGGTTAGGTTACTGCAGAATGAAATTTTTCTTTTGGAGTTGAGTTATCGTTCTAACAAATAATGAAATGGACTTGCGTGTTAAAGTTTCCGTTATAAAGAAGTTGTGAACGACACAGATACTCAGAAGAATTGTATATAGAACTAGTTGTAATAGAAGTTGCTGTTTTTGGGCCAGAAACCCTCGCGGGCGTTCTCAGGACACCCTATCAGTTTCATTATAATCTGGAACGCAAATTAGGAACGCACAAATATGCAAACATTTTTATATTCGTTTAGAAGATATAAGTGAGTCTATCTAAGAAATGTTGTTAAAGACATTTTTGAGATTTAATACATTAATATAAATAAAAAGTTGGTTTCGTTTAATGAAATAGTGATGGTTTTATTAGTGTTATTTATGACCATATTCTTGAGATGAAGATGGATACGAGTGTAAATATAGACCAAAAGATTGAGAGAGAGACAGAGAGAGAGATGGATGGATTATGTGGAGGATGATGTAATGATTTGTGGTGGGACAGTGGATCTATGTCAGTATAAAAGAGTATGGAAGAAAAAGACATATTGTGCCAATCCCAAATGATTTGGATAAGGTGAAAGAAAATATATTCTTGAGTTGAAGATTTGAGTTCAAATTTAAAGATAAATCGGTGAAATTGAAATGTGATCAAATGACAGAAGTGCTTCCGCCCTGAAGTACTACTTCATTTTTCGTAGTTCATTTTTGCTATATTGTGTACCGAGCGATTAACAATAAGTTATACAAGGTTTAGAATGTAGTTAAAAATTGTATTACACAATCGCTTTCTACATGCGATTATGAAAAATACTCTCTGTTAACGAGTATCGTGAATAAGGAGGTATAACAATACCTATCTCATTGTTATAGTTTTCTTTTACTGGTACATGAAAATGTGTTACTCATATCAGAAATCAAATAAACTATGTACTATAGAAGATAAGATTCATATTTCATTTATAAGTTAATGGCTTTTGATATTTTATTGTTATCAGCTAGAAAAATATTGTGAAATAAATACTCATTTCTAATTTTGTAAGGAAATAGATGGAGCTACGACATCGCAGTTGAATTTATTCGACGGCTAAAATGACCACTCGAAGAAACACACTCATGTAATGAACGCGTTACGTTCTAACGGACAGCCCGCCTGTGTTTACAATGGCAGGCTGACTGGCTGACACAGATGTCGGCGTTTGAAGACGATGGCGTTTCAGACGCCGCCAATCACATTCTCTCCACTTCCTTGCGAGGGACGCCAGCAGACTTAGCCGTCCTCAGGATAGACTAAAAGTGATGCTGGAGAGTTTATTTTGCCGTTTATTCTCTCACGCGTTGCGAAACGATGGCAAGATAGGTCCGGTATGTTACCTCAGATCTCCGATCCCGGTCCACAGGGACCCCTCCCCTCGGGCTTCATATCACCCGTCACCCGTATTAATTAGTCCAGTACTGTCGCCCTTTAGCTGTGATTATTAGATGCAGCCCCTCGCATGGCAACAGACCAGCTAAGGTAAAGCCTTCTAGGGAGCTCCTTCGAGCAAGTTGCCCCCAGGCCTGAGGCCTCGATAGAGCTCTAAGGACTTCAGACCAACAGCGTGGAGTCAAATCTATGAACAGTAATTTTTAATGGTCTGTTTGTAATTTACAATCTATATTATAAACAGATTTCATAATTATACCTTGCCCAACGGTGTATTTTACTTTTGAAAGATCGAACATTGTACATTATTCATCAATTTGTGATACCCTAAAGCAGTGTTTCTCAACCTGTGGGTTGCGACCCCTACATGGGTCGCAGTGCCTTGCTCGGGGGGTCGCCGGCAAAAGGGAAACCCAATTAATGTTTATGTTATTATGTTTATACTCATACTTAGGTACTTTCTAAGCTCAGCAGTTTTTTGCAGAGTATAGGCCGTAATAATAAATACGTACATACATAGTAAACAAAATAGAGAAATACATAAACGTAGCCATTTAAATTACTAACTCTTTGTCTGTCTATGGCCCAAGGGGGTCGCCAAAATTTTTCAACCTGTAAAGGGGTCGTGTATTCAAAAAGATTGTAAAGCACTGCCTTAAAGCATTACCAATTCAATTATATAAAAATCGAATTTCTTTGTTTATTAACAAAGTACCACAATTTATTATATTTATTAGTTTAAATGAATTGTGCCCATGGTGCACCATTTGCTCAAAATACTGTGCTGTGTAAATACGTCGTTTAACCCATCAGTCTTATTCATAGAGGTAGAGTAAGTTTGAATGCTCCTTTATGCTTCTTAAAGAAGCGTTCAAACTTACTCTCTCTATAAATAAAAATGTTTATTTTGTTTATGCTAAAAAGTGAAATAAAAGCACGAGTATGAGTTTTTGAATCTAAATAAATACATATAAATTATTTTCAAGTATTTACGAAATATTTTTTGACAAATTATATAATACTTCTTTAGTTTGCGAAGCCAAAGGCCTTGACCACGTTTCAACATTGGAACCATTTTAAATAAAAAATTAATATCAAATAACAACAATAAGCAACAAATAACTAGACTGAACAATTATAACAAGAATGGACCGCAGATAAATCAATTACTTCATTAATTATCAAATTAAAACCAATTAGACCTCAGAACAATTAACAAAGTAAATAATTATTATTTATTTGACTTTCGATTGTAAATATATTTTCGTCTTCAGAATGTAACGAACCTCTTTTTGCTGATTGTAGAAGAAATTTTAATGTCAAGTATATAGCTTAAGATCCCAGGATTGGCAGACCTTCGTCATTTTATAAAACCTGATAGTATTTCTGTGCATGTCCCTATATAGATAAGAATGACCAGCGACTATAGAGTTTATTTGGTTTGGTTTCCCTGGCTAGTCTTAGAATAGGTACCGCACTCCCCTGAGAATCCTTGCAGTATGCTGCATAGCACGGCAGTCCTTATACGCAACTCCTAAAGCACGAGGCTCATCGACGGAGTAGATTTTGGAGAGAGTGGGAGGAGATTAAACCCAACCAAATTCCCAGTATAGGAATAATAAGCACTTAATTTAATAATAATATTTACGAGTTTAGCTTGTATTTAGTAACTAAGATATTAGAATAATAGTTTTCAATTGGCTCACCCCTCCGTTCGGGCATTCAATTTATTCGGTACAAATACAATATGCCTCGACGCAAAACAATAATTTTCAAGAATAAGTTAGACACATCTAATAACTTACATAAAACAAGTACAATAACAATAGAATGATTTTCTTAATTATAAATTTAAAGACAAAGTAAACAAAAGAAGTCCAAATGCGGGAAAGGTTTATGGCAGGCAGATATGCATTCACTTTTTATCGGCATGTAACAATAGGTATCGGAATAAATTAACATTTCCATCAAACTATTTCACAATAAAGACGTAGCAAACTGTGATCACACCCGACCCTTGTGGGAAGATACAATTCTCGCCTA
The DNA here is from genome assembly GCA_012273795.1 of Dendrolimus punctatus. NCBI lineage: Eukaryota > Metazoa > Arthropoda > Insecta > Lepidoptera > Lasiocampidae > Dendrolimus > Dendrolimus punctatus. The sequence continues at coordinate 4,453,972 of CM022535.1, read as the reverse complement.
TGAAAAGAACTTACGAAACCCAGTGTGTATTGCATTGATAAGATTATGTCCTTCTGTGTAACATGGGACGTCGCCACAAAGGTTGCTTATTTCCATCGAACGCGTCCCCTGAATTGATATGTGGGCACGGGCGCCGATCCAATTTCACGGGTGCCCTACCCCACGATCTCTCAAAGGGCTGTACAGAACACGCGGACGGGTCCTAAGTACTTACTCTTGCAAACCGTTGTCATTGTGATCACAGGACCGCCCTGCTTGCGGTCTTATGTACATTGTACACCTATACGTAACGTGCACAACGCTATGCCATGAAGTACAGCAAATCGGAACTTTATGCACGACATTGTTCTTACTCTTCGAGAAGATTATTATATCTTGTTCTTCTCCTTCATTCTGTATAAAGATAACACGAAAGCGAGAGGGGCGGGCGGGACGCACTTAGGATTGGAAGTGCGCTGCGAAAAGAGCTGCCTCGTCGCTCTGCAACATCCTAAAAGTTTTGGCTGACGAGTTTGATATAGCCCGTTCTTAATGGTTGTGCTAGCAAATGCAAAGCAAGAACAACAATTGTTACAAAACGTTAGGCTATAAGTTCTACTAACACTTGTTTTATGTTGTTATTGATTCATCAAATCATAATGTCACATCACTACGGAACGCGCATCGCTGTGTCAAGTCTGTGTGGTTCAAAAATATAAAACACGTACATTATCTAAAATAAATTTCTAAATACTTATTATTAATCACAACCATATTACTTTATGTCAAGATATTAATTAATACAATGCAACATCATCAACATAAGTATTCCTATTTCGTGTTATTTTACTAACCAATGTATGAATTGTATGACATAATTTGAAAGAGTCAAAGTAATTTATTTCGTGTATACAGGTATCAATATGATGTCCATAATTATCTGTATCGTTCCATATATATAGCTTACAAAATAAATGAGTTAAAAACTACTATTATCTAAATACAAATTTTAAATAATTTAAAATAATAATGATTACAATAATTAGGATTCCTCTGTCAAAAAGTACGGTACAAGAAGTTAAGCAAGGTGCACAGCTGTACAATGATGAACCTTTAGACATAAGAGTATCTCTATCAAAAAATATTTTCAAAACAAGACTTAAAAAGATGTGGGAAACCTTATTTAGACACTCTTATCCAACAGTGTCGTATTATATCTATTAACACAGAATACATTTAATTCTCTTTATCTCAAATTTCGACCTCGTCGGCGTGGAATAGTTACTTTGGAGTAACGCTAACTTCAACTCGCGACTTTGTTTACGTATGGACTTTTTTTAACTTTTAAAGTGGGACAATGGGGATTATTTACAAAAAATTACCCTCTGATTTTATATTTTTATTACGTAAAATAGGGTATTTTAAGATACCAATTTGAATATTTTTGTATTTTAAGCATTAGTTTTTTTATAATTCGACTTTAAAATTATTTCTCCGATGACGTCATATGGGACAGGTTTACATTGATTTCTTTGCCTAGAAAACAAAAACAATAAAACTTACTAATCATAGTAATCTGTGCTACTACTATTTAAACGTCACTCTCTGTAATCATTACGTATCGTGATCATTTTAGTGTTGTTTTCGCTGGGCTTATAATTTTTCGTGGTCCACCATTATTATTTTCTATAGTATCATTAATTTTTTAAAGTGATCTTAGGGAAAAGTCCATGTTACAGAACTTAAATCAAATAATCTACAGCTATATTTTTTTTACACCTCAAGCAGGCAAACAGGTAGACGGCCCACCTGATTGGATTTAGTAAGGTCAAATAAAGGTCAAACACATTTCTTACAAAATAGAAGAAGATCGTACGTTTTTTGGAATTTTAACTAGACAGAAATGATTAGGGACACTATTCCTCGAAATGGTTTTTGAAATGGCTAGATTGAAAAAAAATCAACAATCCCAATTCTGGCACACATGATTTTTTCGAAACTTTGTAGGGCACGCAGCGGAAGCTCTCAAATGGAAAAAAACGATTTTGAAACATTCTTCATTGGTGATCCGCTCCTATTAATCTAGCGTGATGATATATAGCCTATAGCCTTCCTCGATAAATGGGCTATCTAACACTGAAAGATATTTTGCAAATCAGACCAGTAGTTCCTGAGATTAGCGCGTTCAAGCAGATAAACAAACAAACTCTTCAGCTTTATATTGTTATATACCGACAAAGAAATGCGCACACCTGCCTTTCGTAAAGCGCAGTTTATTACCTCCCCAAATTTAGGAATTCTTTTGCTTACTTTGTGTTAAGAGTTTGTAGTCAAGAAAAACATCCTATTGTTATCGTAATGGTTTTATGGCCGTCATTAGTCTCGAACTAATCCTTGTTGTTATTGTATTGCTTCGAAGCTTGCCAGGTATGGATCGGTGCATTATAATGCAATGGCCCAGGCGGAGAGGGACAGTCAAGCGAAGATTACGATACGAGCAAGACGTAGATTCGATGAGCGATATAGTGACGGGCTTTGCGCGTTTATTGAATCGTACAGTTTTTACTAGTAGTGTCTAGTTATATTTGTACTTATGTTATACGTGTTTTTATAGTTCAAATAAATTCTATAGTAATTCCAACGGCATTTTAATTCGAGTAACTCGTAGCAATATATTAGTATAGACAGATGGGAGTTTATTTTAACAAATAGTGCGATCTAGTATAAATAGACAGGGCATTATTCAACAGATAAAAACACTATTCAAATATTAAAGAAAACCCATCTACAGTTTTCTTCTAGTGAAACCAGTGTACGAGAGATTTAATCTAATACCAGTGTAGTCTTGGCAAACGAGCTCCCAGTATTTATGTAAAATACCATACAAACACTCCACTCACGAACCAATAACATTGAAAATGCAACAAACGATTGAATCTCTCCCCCATTTTCATTTCAATTGCTATTTCGACAGGGTTGCTTCTAAGTAATTCAGTTTAAAATATTCAAGTTAAAAGTTTGAGATTTCAAGATGAGTTCATTCGATTTGGGATGAATGAATCTTGTCAAAGGAGTCTTTCGAATCAATGGTTGTTTAAATATTTCTTTACTGTTATTAGGGTTACGTAGAAATTAGTAAATTAAAAAATAGTAGTCACCCGTGGTCGAAATCAGACCATGATTAATATAAATTATATGTTAAACACTTTTTAAATATTAGTTCGTTGTGGACTGTAGATATTTTAATTATTAATGAAACTGCACGTGCGTAATATATGAAGATTTTAATAGCAATGGGGGGAAAATATACTAATAAAAATCATCTACGTTCTAAATTCAAATATGTAGTATTGGTAGCCAGCACTATGCCACACTAAAGTAATAAATACTTTTTGTTGGAGATACCAACATTATAAATTTGAACATTATTAAGGTTCTCTTGTCAAAGACTATACTTCTATAATCACAGATTTCGCCAAGGCTATACTGTTAATTTGACTTTAACAATAAACAGAGTATAAATATATACATATACATATATATATATATATATATATATATATATATATATATATATATATATATATATATATATATATATATATATATATGCGTGTCTATGTTAAATACATGGTAGTGTGTGTAATCTATATTTTATTGATTAATGTATTTAATACGCATAATTAAAAAAAATGGCATTCTGCACTCATTATTATAAACTATGAGTATGTGAAATTTTGTACTGCTCCGTCAGCGTAATTGCCGTTGGAATAACTTTTTTTAATGATTTTTTTTATTGCAGGAGTTCAGCAGACAGGCAGACGGCCCATTTGATGGAAAGCGGTTACCATCGCCTATGAACATTTGCAACACCAAAGGTGCTATAAATGCGCTGCTGCTCTCTTAAGGGAGACTGGAACTTGGTCACTAATGCCGGAACACAACTCAAGGTTGTTATGGCGACATACTCTAGACCAGGGTGGTAGCCACCCAGTCGGCCAAATGCCCTACCACCTGGCTGTGTGTTGTTTAGTCGCCTCTTACGACAGGCCGCCCGGCCGCAGGAAATTGTATACTTTCTCCGTTCCTGCACGGATAAAAATAAAAATTACTATAGAATTTATTAGACTATACGAACACGTATAACACAGGTACCAATATAACCGCACACAACCTGTTCAAACGTAAAGCACGATTCAATAACACGCCCAAAGTCCTCCACTACATAGTTTGCCGAATGTACACAAGTCTTGCTCCGCTTGTGGTTATCGCTCGACTCCGTATCTCTCGATTGGGGCATTGGTTTATACTGTACAAATACAATATGTTTTCACGGCCGCGTGGACTGAATTTCCTAGTACCACACCTGGCTAATAATTACCATAAAGAATCGCAATACACAATGGGCTGCTTTTCTAATCACAAATTTCAAACACCAAGCAAATAAAAGAAGTCCGAATGCCGATAGGGTAATAAAACGACTACAGGTATGCAGATGTGAATTTGTTTTTTGTTGGCGCTCAGGTCGTAACAAATTTATTCCCCCAACGAGACAGAACTCGATATTCGTCGTTTGAGAAAACGCAAGCCCTGGGGGCGTTCGTCCATGTTTTTTCCAACACATTTCTAATTGGAAACTACGCTGTGTAGCATTACTGATTTTAGAATGGATTTTAAACACTTACCTTGATATGATTTAAATAACATTGAAAATGTATTATATTCCTCTGCTTATGTATTTTCAAATGAGTAATAGTTTCTTTTTATTTTGCACACCATTACGATTCATTATTTTTGTATATACACGCCATTCTCGTATAATTCGCGCCACGTAAAAAGAACGCTGGCTCTGAACCTGCGCAGTGAGCATTTTATCGATCAAATTGGTGGTATGAAGGGGGCGAGGCGGGGTAATACTTTAGGATACGACTGTACACCTGCGCAGACACATCCCCTCCACTACCGCTCAGCGTTCTTTTTACGTGACCTATAGCAGCATATAAATATTATTAAGTGAAACCGCGGGGCGCAGCTAGTTATAGATAATACCAAATTATTTGCTAGGACCATTTATAGTTTACTAGTTGCGCCCGTGACGTTGTCCGCGTGGAAATTGTTTGCAAAACCCCCCCGATTTTGAAACGTTCTTCTTCAGTCTTAGCGTGATGAATTAGCCTATAACCTTCCTCAATAAATGGGTTATCTTACACTGAAAGAATTTTTCAAATCCTGAATTCCTGGGATTAGTGCGTCCAATCAAACAAACAAACTCTTCAGCTTTATACATTAGTATAAGATTTACTTATTTTTTTATTTGAAAAAAACACAGTATTGTACAGAATTTACAACTCATTATGAAACTTATACATAAATATTTCAACTTGATACAATACCAACATCATTTGCCACATATAAAATAATTTAAATTATATTAGCTACCGTAAACATAAAAATAAAAAGTAAGAAAAAGAGAGAAGGAAAGAAGGAAAAAGAAGAAGAAAGGAAGACCTCACCAGAACGCAGAGCCGGAACCAAGATCACACCGAATGCCTGCAACGAGCCCCGAGGAGGACGCTTATTACCAGAATCACTTGATAGTGGTTTACTTGTTTTTCAACTAACTTTACGATGAATGTACGGAAACTTCTATTGTCTGACTCATGAGAACTCGAATGTAAAAAATAGACAGTGTCGTTTTACAAATAAACATGAATAAAAAACTCCAATAGGCCTGTTACATCCGTACATTTTAGACCGGGCGTACACACAATAGATGCGTCCGGATAACCGGGGGAAGTGACGTCGCACACCCGGGCGCCGAGCTCGATTTCACGCTTCACCACCGCTCCACTAACTTGACACATAAAATGATAGAACAAACTCAATTATACGGGATAGTTTGTTATTTTTTGCATAGTGTAATACGAAGGCTTTATGACTCAGAACTGTTTGCTACGAAATCTCACGTTTATCTATGTGAGCATCGTAAGTGCAGTCACTTACATCTTCTAATAGACTCCTCAAAGGTCACTATCTAAATTCGTAAATAGTAATTTATGTATGTCTATGTACATATATTTGTATACAAATATATATGTGTGGGTAACTTACTATTAATATTTATATATGATTGTATATATTTTAAAATATGCCTAATAAATACCGGCCCATTATTGGAAATGTAAAATTATTTCCAGAAGGTTGTCTGGATGAAATCGCTGTTAGCGATAAGACCGCCGATTGTAGTAGTTATAAGATTGTTAATTCTTGTGTATTATTATTTTCTTGTGTGCAATAAAGAATATTCTATTCTATTCTATTCGACGTGTGTAAAGCGGTGCTTTAGGACAGCTCGCGAAGTTTTCTACCTAGTAATAATTTTTAAGATAGTTTAAAAAAATAAATTTAGTGTATGGATTATGAATATAAGCTTCTGTAAATGATTCATACGATAAATTATTTTCGTTCATTTTTTTCAATTAAACAATTTTCGAACAAAATTATTAATGCGTAAAATATTAATTAGTAAAAATTGTTACTACATCTTCCTTTTTTAATGTGTGTTGCGGACAGAGAGCGCCCTCCGCGCCCCGCATACCACCGACGCCCATAGCTCGCGCAATTAGCATACGGCGTCGGATGGAATGCGGGACATAGGAACGGTCATACAGTCCATCATATCGAGTTTAATTTCCAAAAAAACAAGCAACTGCCACCAATATATATATATATATATATATATATATATATATATATATATATATATATATATATATATATATATATAATTAAATCTGAAAGTGTGATAGTTTCTCAGTAAAGTGTACCACAAAATTGTATAAATTGTGGGACAGCTTCGCTCGCCCTTATAATATAGATGTGTAAAACCTTTCTTTTATTTCTTACATTTTTTGCGTTTGTCTGTTTGTTCGGGATTCACGTAAAAACTACAGGGACCGATTTCGATTCAGTATTCGCTTATCGATAACATATTCCCAGACTTTGTATTTAGCATAATAACTGTAATCTTTGTTAGCTGTTCAACGTGGATAAGACGCGGGCAAGTGTTAGTCTATGATATATTTTTCTCTGTAATCCGTGCATTTACGGGGAAATAACACAATTTACTACGGCCGGGCGGCCTGTCGTAATAGACGATAAAACAACCCACAGCAGGTAGAGTATTTACCGCCTTGATGGCTACCACCCCTAGTCTAGAGTACGGTGCCATAACAACCTTGAGTTGTGTTCTGGCATTAGTAACCAATTTTCAGTCTCCCTTAAGAGAGCAGCAGCGCATTTGTAACGCCTATGGTGTTTGAAATGTCCATAGGCGATGGTATCCGCTTTTCCTCAGTTTGGTCGTATGCCTGTCCGCTAAACTCATGAAAAAAATTATAGATTTAAGTTTAAAGCCAGCAGGTTAACGACTGCCAGGGGTACTAACAAGATGACTCGACCGAACTCAGGAAATAGTTTCCTCGGACATTAACCCCTCGAAACGAGGTGGTTTAGTAAGTGATTACCCTTATTTACGACTTCTCTTTATTATTAATGGTAGTCGTTAGATGTAGTTTTAACCGCTTAAGTTTTAAAACCTACGTGCAATATTAATAATGCTATAATGGAAGAATAACTATGTACATTTTATATATATTGTTACGAGCTACAGGACTCGAATTAAAATTCCGTTGGAATTACTACAGAATTTATTAGAACTGGACAAAACACGTTGGGCCATTGCTTTATAATGCACCGAAGACATACCTAGCAAGCTTTGACGCAATACAATAACAACAAGAATTAGTTCGACACATCTGCCTAATAAAGGCCATAAAACAAGTGCAATAACAATAGAATGTTATTCTTAATTACAAATTCTAAACACAAAGTAGACGACATGATTACTTTGTGAGTTCTTTCTGCGTGCAACGGAACACAAACCAACTAGACTGATAATTTCTTTTATTTCTTCCTTTCACCCATTTTTTATATAAAATTTTTAGAACTAGGCATGTTTGCTAAAGTGTTTCTTGCGCCGCTTCTTCTCTTCAAGCCACAACATGTTGTGAAGCGGTGGTAAATTAGATTAGGCTCCTATAGAGTAAATAATATCCATAAACAAAGTTAAAATTAAATAATTAAAATGAACAACTTGGCGGTAGGCTAAATAAAACTTTAACAATACACGTTAGACAAATGTCATCTTTGCCGTCCGTGACCACGGCCACTGAAAAGCGGCCGAAACATCGGATAAACCAAAATCAAATAAATTACCGCGCTTAAAACCGTTAAAACATAGTTTTATTATGTATACAAGTCGCTTACTTACGTCGAAAACTTAAGAAAATCTTAAAAGAATTCCAAATTGCGGGAAGGTAATATGCAACGCTTTATGACAGGCAGGTGTGCGCTTACCTTTGTCGGCATTTAACAATATTACTTATATACTAGCTGTCCCGGCAGACGTCGTCCTGCCCGGTAAAAAATAGGGGTTGATCGTAGAGGGTTGAAAATCTAGGGTTGTATGTATTTTTGTATGTTGTATCATAAAAAAATAGAAATTAAAAATTTTGTCTAAAAAATAAATAAAAAATTTTAGGGGTGGACTACCCCTAACATTTAGGGGGATGAAAAATAGATGTGGCCGATTCTCATAGATACCGGATAAGCACAAAAAATTTCATCAAAATCGGTCAAGCCGTTTCGGAGGAGTATGGCAACGAAAACTGTGACACGAGAATTTTATATATTACAGATATTTACATTTGTAAAATATACAAGTCATTTTTATGTTTTACATGCCACTGACTACAAAATGTTGTAAAAACTTTTTTTGTTATATCTTCGGAACCGAACGTCCGATAACAATTAAATTTATATGTAACACTTTAAAACTTTATTGTATCTAATGCAAATGGAGTCATCAAAATCGGTCCAGAAAGTACTAAGTTATGAATGACCATACATAAAAATACACTATGAATTGAGAACATCCTCCTTTTTAGAAATCGGTTAAAACTTATATTATTTATTAGGTGTTTTTGGTCTGCTTATGCAGGTAAATTAACTGGCATATGATCTAACTGATGGTAAGTTACTGTTAGTCGCTAGCCTGTTTAACAATAAAAATTTTTTTATATTTTTTTGTTTGCATTGTCACGCTTTTTAAACTTTCAGAAAATTTTCGAACTCCAAATATTTTGTTGTGACGGCGGCAACACAAACCAAAGCCGCCGACCCGCCAACCTGTCGGCAATTATTTGTCGGCGGGCTGGTTGGCAGCTTCACTCTTTGCGAGTCGAAAAACTTTGTCGGCGGCATGTCAGCATCTCGAGATAAGGAACAAAAAATACAGCATGTCATTACAGCTTGAGTGTCGCCGGGACTTAGCGCTTGCGTACCCAAGCCGCCGACATGCCGTCTACATTTTGTTGGGCACGCACGGGCGACTGTTGCCGAAATGATTATTTTTATATAGGATCGGCGATTTTGATGTATATTACGCTTTACAAACAGATTCACACACTTCTAATACAGTTTTTCCTGAATCTTTTTGTCAAAACAGCAACATTACATTGCGAAACGATTTATTTAAATTTAAGAAGAAGACGTAACTTTTAATTTCTCTGGCCTTCATATAACGATCTCTAGTGGAACTTAGTTTGTAAATAAACTTTTGAATTTGAGTAATTTTGATCTTTATAAGTATATGAGTCCCAAATTGCCGTCAGTTAGGAACATTCCTTAAACGACTACATTTCCTTATGCATGGCAACGCTATACGCTGCCCTAAATACAAGCTAGTAATTTTTTGTTTCATAATAACTTATGTATAGTTTATTTTTGTTATTTAATTTAATTTTAATTAGTGTGCATTATTATTATATGGTATATTTATTTATTTTAAAAAAATATCAACAAATGAAATAAACCTTTTATAAAAATTAGAAATTATTGTTATACATCAGCATACTTTATTTTATTTTAGTATAGTATTTCTCAAAACATTTTCCGTACTTTGATTGACATTTTAATGAAAAGATGTTTGTCCATCAAATAAATGATTCTATTAGGGAAATTAAGCGGCACGCGTTTTCTTGGCATAATTTATTAATTATCGCGCTGTCAACGACATTAAAAGGTCCTTTGATAAAACAAACTTCAATTAATACTCCTAATAATCTACTAATAATTTACTAAAGATTTCATGTTGCTCTGTGCGTGTAATATTTATTTCTGTTGTGTACTGCAGCCGCTATATAATATTTAATATCAAAAACATCTGGCAAGCATATGGCAGATATGGACCATTATGAGTTTCATAGAAATAATGAACGTAACTGCTTTTTAACCTTCTTTTAAAGAGTAGGAAGTTCTCGATTCACGGTGTAAATGGTTTTTTATATATGTTTAGCCGTAGATTTTTGTTTCTGAATAGATTTCCATAATTCTTCTTGCGATGGAGTCAATATAGCTTCAAAATGATAAATAAATTTTGTATTGAACTTTGGATAGCGAACATTTCTTAAAATTCCTGAATATAAAATGTACAGTAATTGAGATGTTATTTCTGAACCAATTCTAGGAATTCTTTTGGCGTTGGATTTAGTATAGCTTCGAAATAGTCTGGTAAATAATTATTTCAGACATATCCCGAAGATATAGCAAAAAGATCTTTAAAACCAGACAGACAATGGGCCGTGTTTGAGTTATTTTAGCTATGACTTTTCTGTACCTGTATTGATTTTAATTATTATTTTTTCTACATCTAAAAACAATGCCAAGTAGACAAAAATGATATACACATTGTTACACAGGCAGAAGAACAAGCAAATAAAATCTTGGATTTTGGTCCCGCATTAGTGGCCAGGTCAATGTTCCTTTAGAGAGCAGCAGAGCATTTGTAGCACCTTTGGAGTTACAAATGTCCATAGGCGATGGTAACCGCTTATCATCAGGTGGGCTGTCTACCTGTCTGCAAAATTTGAGCAATAAGAAAAGATAATAATAATTTCACAATAGTAACAATTTTCTAAAAATTATTGCTACGCTACTCCCAATTCACTTTTCACATTCACATGTTGTTGTTGTAAGTTGTGCAAGATACTACAGCGGATATTCACTGCGGATATATCCGACCCGTATTCGCAAGTGGGCGAATCCGCTTTCCACTTTCAGCAGCCTAATTATAAAACAAAGGCACACAAAGAATGGAGTCAGCGTTTAGTGGCATAATTAATAAACTCAACCCGCCTTCGAGCAAACCACGCACCTTGTTTGCAGACGGGACAATTAAAATGCTAATTATTTGCTGAGAATTCAAAACTGGCACTGTGTTCCATTGTTAATATGAAAATGTATGGGAACGAGTTTATTAAAAGTTATTTTATACTAGCTTGAGCGAATTTACAGTATTTGAAAGGCATCGCAAAATAGAGGCGTTTGAAGTTTGATGTAAGAATTGTGTTGTGTTTGTTATATTCAGTACATGACCATATGTTGTGTTATATTTTATTAAGGACTACCAACAGTTTTGTACATTTGATCAGTTACTGGACTTATGACTAAGGTTTACAATGCAAAAACTAAGGTAACTAACTAACTAACTATCTTTAAGGTTTGCGATGTAAAAACTAATTATAGGTGAACACAGCTTGCAGTTTAATTTCTTCACTGTTATTTAATTAAACTCTAATAATAAAAATAACAAAAATGTGTAAGGTAATGAAATTAGCTTTTCCGTCAGTCTATGTCTGATTAGTGTCTTTTTGAGCTAACCGAATCTTTTTATAAGATAAATTTTTGGAGTCAAAGTTAAGGTCAGTAACAATCCTGTTGAGAATTCTACAGTTAGCACCTAGTACTGTTGTTCTTAATGGAGGGATAGATATTATATTATAGGTTGACGCGTGGGTTTCGTAGGGACTCTTAGGCGGAATTGACTTTTTGTATTTGTATCTCTTACAAACCATTCATTTGCCGTAGGTACTATCAGTAAAAATTTGACATAAACTCCATACAGGGCTCGAAGGCCTTTGCCGGTCTAACTCACTGCAACGGAGAGGTTCCGGGTTCGATTCCTGGTATGGTAAATTTCTGAAACAAACTTTCTCGGTTATTTACTATGGGCTGAGTACCTGAGATTGGACTCAGAGTTCTCGGTTGTATATTACCCATAACCCAAGCGTAAATTGCTTAAGTTGGGGATATTCAATATGTCTGTTTGTCTGCTGATGTAATGTGATGTCAAAATTCAATCGATGGTAAGGCAAGTGAATGAATAGTATTATAAAATACTAGCTTGTGCCCGCGATCTCGTCCACGTGGAATAGTTACTTTGGGCTAACGTTAACTTCTGTTACACATGATTCTTGCGAAACTTGAACCATCTACGCAGAGCACTCAGCAGTAACTCTCAAAAGAAGAAAACCCCGATTTCGAAACATTCTTCATTGGTGCTCCGCTCCTGTTAGTCCTAGCGTGATGATATATAGCTTATAGCCTTCCTCGATAAATGGGCTATCTAACACTGAATGAATTTTTATAATCATGCAAGTAGTTCCTGAGATTAGCACGATCACGCAAACAAACTCTTCGGCTTTATATATCAGTATAATTATAGAGCCAGCCATAAATAATTTAAGTACTTTAACATCGGTAACGAAGATACGTTTTTAAAAATTCAGTTCCACAAAATTCAAACATTGAAAGACGTCGTAAATACGTAATAGAATGAAGAATTCTTAAACGGCGGCGTAATGCTTGTCGAAATCGGTTCCCCTGTTGAAAATTTGATGTTGATTCTAATTAAATGTTAACGATGGTACCTCGACACGGATTGCGGACGAGATGTTTGCGAACACGATAACAGAATCGCTTTATTTTCCATTCACGTGGGGAACTCCGCGAATTATTAATTAAGCCAACTCCGTGAAATGTTGCTCGAGCAAGGAGCAGCCACGCGAATTATCCGCAACAATATCCGCAAGTTAGTCCTGCACTATTTTATAAGTATTGTGTGTTCCGTGGTCATTTTGGTAAAAAATTGAATCTACTTATGAAATCTCATGTCTGCGTTTATCTTATCTTATCTTTGTATATCTTAAATATAAAATTCTCGTGTCGCGGTGTTTGTTACCAAACTACCTAAACGGCTGAACCGATTTGTATGAAATTTTGTGTGCATATCGGGTAGATCTGAGAATGATCCAACATCTATTTTTCATACCCCTAAATGATAAGGGAGATCCAACATGAAATATTATTTTTTTGACAATTTTTTAAATTTGAAATTTTAATTATTTGGCATTCAAAATACCTAAAATTTTCACCCTTTTACTACTAACCACTATTTTTTAATAGCCATATTAGGATTTTAATTATTTTCAACTGGGATGATTTAGATTCAAATTTGAACCAGGTAGATGGCGCTGCAATCGGGTACCAGAGTTTAGGTGTTTTTTGTTGTATGTGTTCAAGTTTGTCCCAGAATGTTTTAAATTAATGATTGGACCCAGTAGGTGGCGCGGCGATACTCCTCCTAAACCTGATTTTGATGAATTTTTTTGTTTGTTCAAGTGGATTTGAGAATATTTTAGATTAACATTTGATTCCAGTAGATGATGCTGGAATCGTATTGTTTAGATTTTAATTTTTTTAAGGCAGGACCTTGCCGGGTATAGCTAGTTAGACATACGTTTTTTTCTATTCGTGTGTAAATTATGTTATAAGAATTTAAAGATTAAATATTTTTTTAATAATGAAATGCTATTATAAAATCGAGGATTATTTAAGTGATAAATTGTGATGATTAAGTTTTAATTAATGTTTTGCTTGTTGACATTTAATATTAATTTTATTTTATTTGATTATTATTGTAAATTAGTTTTAATGTAGATATAGTTATAAGATCTGGAAGTTGCACGCCTAATAAGGCAAAATGTATTGATACTATTACCACAAAAAAACAACTATGTACACATACATTTCTTGCAATAAATTATTATTCTATTCTATTCTATTCTAAAAAAAAGAACTTTACGGCTTCTAGTTCCGTATCCTTTTTTACAAGTTCATTTAGAAAAAAGTTTAGAAATTGTACACGCTAATTTATTATTTTTGTTATAGTGTGTGACATTTATTGAATGTATGTTTGTGTTGTGGTGTACCTTAAGAATAACTTATTATATTAATTTAATCTAATTTTATAATTAAACTTATACTAATGTAGAGTGTATCTGTTACATGTTGGTGTTGTGAGGAAGTGCATGTGCAGTGTGTGCCTTATATATTAACCTAACTACTGCCATCTTGTAAAATCCCCCGTGACTTCACCTGCTGGTCCCAGGCGGAAGAACAGCGCTGATCTTTGTGGCCAGCATTACGCTGAGTGTTGGTCCAATTTTAGGACTTATATTGTTTCCTTTATTTTATTTTTCTTAGTTTTGTCAAAATGTTTATTTGTGCTGAATAAAACAATTCTTTTTTTCGTTCAAACTAAAGGAGAGCTATGTCCAGCAGTGGACAACTGCCAACAACTTTCCATAATAGAAATTAGAATATTTTAATAGGATAAAATAGGGTAGTTTATAATTTAGTACATAAGCTGTAGAAAATTTATACACATACATAGCATTTTGTATGAAAGTTAAAATCTAAGAACACAGTTAGAAAGCCATAAGCTAGCGAAACGCTAATTACAAATGTAGTAACTTAGTTAAGGCAGCCTGAAAAGGGAGAGGTAAGTCCGCAATGTGCTTGTGTAATTAAATATAATTAATTGTAACTTAATTATATAAAACTTAATAATATTAGCCCATAAATGTCCCACTGCTGGTCTCGGGCCTCTCATTATAACGACTAGTTTACAGTAGTTAAGTGGCTGGTTAACTTGCGAAACTGCAGAGTTAAGTCCTTATAATCGTATGAAATTTTCCGCTTAAGTAATTAATCCATTAATGGCCATTAACTTATTAAACATTCATTTGTTTCATGAATGGTTAGTATTTGACGGAAGCTACATATAAGTATTTTTTTATTGCAACAATGACAAACCGACAGTTCACGTAATCGGGATAGGATGGTAGGGATGGGATAGAAGGGTAGTGATGGAAGGGGTTGCATGGACGGTATGAGATGGAATCAAATCAAATCAAATCAAATTTATTTGTTCAAAACATGGTTAAACAGTTGGTATATATGTCATAGTGTACACATGTTTTGCTCCCATAGGAGCATACAAATGTTTCTAATAAATTGTATTAGATTGTATAATATTAAATGGATCATAACAACAACAAAAACTTATGAATGTCAAACAATAATAGTAATAATAATAATAGACCAAACCCGCAGGGGGGGGCTTTGTGGTGAAGCCTTAGGTGAGTGGCGACACCTCGTACCTGACTCCGGGGGCCAAGGCAAGGTCCCCCGCCTCCGTGCTTGCCTTAACCAGCCGGCACGGAGTGGAGATCGCTAGAGCTCAAGCTCCAGGGGTGGAAGTGATAAATGGCCTAATGTCGGAAGTAGCTTCGGTGAACCTGCAGCCCACCTCTCTACACCCCTTAGCCACTCACACCCATGTTGCCCCTGGCTTTTATGGCATTTTTAGGGGCCCATGCAGGGAGTGGCGAGTCACCGTCTGCCCATTTTTTCATGTTCCCTGAACATTGCGACGGGCAGACGCCATAGTCCCCATATTCCCAGATCGCCAGTACCATTAACAGTTCACCCCAATAGCCCGGTACTTTTTGTCCTCATTTCCCACAATAGTCCTACACTGGCCGGGGCTTGTCCTTGGGTACATTATTATATGGTGTAGACAGGGATAATCGCCGGGGTGTCACGCCACATATTTACATTAAATTTGTCAATGGGCCTCTACGTGTTGACCTCTCCATGGCCCCACGCAAGCCCTCCAAAAGTCCGCGCCATTTTTATGGCCCGTGGTCTTGAAAGACATACATGTAGTAATAATAATAATAACATTCATAAGTCAAGGAAAATATTTATGTATAATTGTGGAATTCGTCCACCGAGTAAAACATTCTTTTTAAAAGCCATTCCTTTAGTTGAATTTTAAATTTATTAATCCTAAACTCTTTTATTTATTATTTTAATTTTACTATACATTTGAACGCACATGTTATAGCAGTTTCTGGTAAAGAGGGTTGTTTTTGGTGCCACATTTAAAACCAGTCGTTCACTTTTACTAGTATTGTTTGGATATAGATCTTTAGCCGTCGTAAAAATTCTTAAATTGTTTCTGACAAATAAACACATTTCATAAAAAGACATACATGGCAGTGGTAAAATTTGTAGATTTTTAAAATGAGGCTTACAAGAATCATAAAATCGGATACCTGCAATAGCTCGGATGCATTTTTTGGAGCTATAAATGCTCTGGAAGGTGTCGGTTACAAAAGGATAGGATAGACGGGATGATATGGAAGGGATGGAACAAAACTAAACTAACATCTACAGACCAATTGTAAGTGCACATGACCTAATCAGATTAGAAAACGTGTCGTGTATAGGTGATAACATTGGCAACTCCCTTTGCGTTTGGACTATCTTACTCGGTAGCCGGCTTTGATGTCAGCTGTTCTGTGAAACCTACGTCAAATATGTCGGAAAATAAAACGGTAGATTACTTTGACGTATAGATTTGATACGGATTTTTAGTGCGTATTTTGTTTGGGTTGAGTAGCCATTTTGACAAAATGGAAACTCCGCTATAAGCGTCGGTTTGTCTGTTAGTCCAATAGTTTATTATCCGTGCAGAAACGGAGAAATAATGTAATATTCTGCGGCCGTCGGCCTATCGTAAGAGCTGGCGAAAAGAAAAAAAAGGTGGTAGGGTATTCCTCCGTCTGGGTGGCTACCACTCCTGGCCTAGAGTATACCGCCATAACAACCATGAATTGTGTTCATAAAAAAAAATATAAAAATCTGTAAAACCGTTTCAGAGGAGTATGGCAACTAACATTTAACACGAAAATTGTATATGTAAGATAATAACATTCAAGTGGAATAGGCTATAAAATATAAACGACGGAAACTGCGATACGACTTTTGTAAGGTTTCTTCTCTGTTTGTTCGGGATTCACTTAAAATCTACTAAGCCGATTTCGATACGGTTTTCAATGATAGACAGCATATTCTTAGATTTAAAATTTGCGCTATTTTTTATTCTGGGAATCCTTTGGGAATTGTTCTGGGAGCGGTATGCTCGGGTGCATAAAAATAAGCTAATTATCCGCTAATCCTATCCGTGCAGGAACGGAGAAAGAATACAATTTCCTGCGGCCCGGCGGCCTGTCGTAAGAGGCGACAAAACAACCCACAGCCAGGTGGTAGGGCATTTGCCCGACTGGATGGCTACCACCCCTGGTCTAGAGTATGTCGCCATAACAACCTTGTGTTGTGTTCCGGCATTAGTGACCAGGTTCCAGGCTCCCTAAAGAGAGCAGCAGCGCATTCGTAGCACCTTTGGTGTTGCAAATGTCCATAGGCGATGGTAACCGCTGTCCATCAAGTGGGCCGTCTGCCTGTCTGCTAATCTCGTACAATAAAAAAAAAAAAATAATAATTCCGACACAGTTTATATCAAAACGATGGCTTAATTTTGTTTAACCCTGCGGTACTCTATGTCCCAGGAATCCCACAGGAATTGCAAATCAAGCATGGACAAAGTTGCGGGCATATCCTAGTACACAATATAATAACAGTACACAAATATCACACTGCTGGGCTCGGACCTCCCATTATAGTGAAACAAATAGTATACCCGCCAGCTTGCCCAAGGTGAATTGGTGGATCGATTATCTTTATGTCCAGGTTTCATCACGATGATTGCCTTTACCGTTGTTAGCAATGCATATTAGGTCAGAAAACTGTCTAATACATGTGTTACAATTGTATTTATTATTGTAAAGTAACCATATGATGGAAGTAGTCAATAACTGGATAGAGTATTCATTAAGTAGTAATCGGTAGTCGTATAACCGGACGTCAATGTAGACACGTCTTTAAAGCTAGAAAGGTCAAGTCGGCAGAATCACTCGTTTTATACATCAAAATTTAGTGCTCATTTGGTGCTAATTTAGTGCTGATAACAGATATTTGGTGCTGTGATAGGTGGACTAAAAATGATACTAACTTTTAATTAAGCTAGCAGTGTACTAATCGTGACCGCACTATGATACAGTTGGAGCGAGAGGCACATCAGCTAATAATTTAGTGCTCAATTAGTGCTGACCGTACAAGCAAGCAGATTCATCGAACATTTTTTTTTCAATTTTTAAGTATAGCTTTACACGATACACGAGCAATTATAGAGCTATTTATTACTAAGCATTTATTATCAAGCCAACGGATATAAAAAATGGAGTAACTGGAAGTAGGAAGTTAACGGATGGCGGAAATTGGTGTTATGACGGAAGTGAAGCGGCGCCCAAAGTATTACAGGATGGTGTCACTGCAGACGCACTACGAGGATCTTACAAATACTCGGTGTTCAATAATATTCAACCAGGCTACAGCTAGTGACCAGACGAGTCTACAGCCAACAGTCCAACGGTCTACAACCAGCAATCAACCACCACGATGGTAGAACAGAGCAAAAGGTCTGTGGGACAAGAGGCTTATTTTATATTATGGTCGATAATTGTGTTCGATAATCGCAATATTCTTCAAGGGCAAATTGCTGCTCGACACCTGATAAGTATACTGACCACTATTCGAGGTGTCGTAATATTTCTGTGTATGATTGTGCTGTATTTAATATTATATTTGTAATAATTCGAGGGTAATATACTTTGATCATTATATTCTTCAGATTCATTATTATAATTTTGCTAACACATTTATTCCGGCCAGGATGCGTACGCTAGCCATTACGCTATCACTAGTTCATTGAAATCTTACAAATTAAGTACCGAATATTGCATTTCCTACATTATACCTGCTTAACATTCGATAAGTTAAATTGGGTAAAAAAATTGGTAAGTTCTATGGTAAACAAAAGAGTTGGAATGAATATTTTTTTCACTTTTTTGCTTATAACTTCTTTAATTTTTAATTTAGGGCAAAAGTTATATAAGCATATTTGTAGGCAAAACAATTTGCTACAAATTATCACTTCACAAATTTTTTGTAAGACGCATAGTTTCCGAGATATCGCGAAAAAAGTGTTTTCACCCCTTTTTCCAAGATGGCGGCCGGGGACAAGGGTGACGACCCCACAAACTTGAGGTTAAGCTTCTATTGACCCATGTCGCAAAAATAAAATAGTGTCCTCTAACAAATGCAAAGCTCATGTAATATTTCAATGAACTACACGACTTACACGATACTTGTACTACTGTTACTCTTTCTCTTTTCTTTCACCATATCCCAATTAATTGGGGTTGGCACAATATGCCTTTGCCTTCCACACTCTTCTATTCTGACATACATCTTCTGTCACACCGCGTATCCTCATATCATCCTTCACACAATCCATCCATCCATCTTTGTCTGTGCCGACTTGTACTACTGATAATGATTATTATAATAATAATAAAACTACGTTTTAACGGTTTTAAGCGCGGTAATTTATTTTATTTAGGTTTATCCGACGTTTCGGCCACTTTTCAGTGGCGAAGCGGCCGAAACGTCGGATACCGTTAAAACGTAGTTTTATTATGTGTACAAGTCGCGAAAACATAAGAAAATATTAATAATAATAATTTAAAGGTGCTTATAAATTTGGAAATATATTTTAACTCAGAGTATAAAGAACTCATCGCAAGTATCAAGTAAACAGAAGTTAAGTAAACTTAAGTTAGAAAACCATAACATAGCAATAATAGATAGTAAGTAAAATTACTTTACAATTTGGGATAAATAAACTAAAACTGAAATCAAATGAACAAACTTTTCCAAATAGCATGAAAATAAGTAGATGAGCTAGGGATTGTTTTAGTGGAAATAAACAGAATGTATT
The DNA here is from genome assembly GCA_012273795.1 of Dendrolimus punctatus. Taxonomy (NCBI): domain Eukaryota; kingdom Metazoa; phylum Arthropoda; class Insecta; order Lepidoptera; family Lasiocampidae; genus Dendrolimus; species Dendrolimus punctatus. Next base: position 4,434,003 of record CM022535.1, on the reverse strand, counting down.
GCGGTCTCATTCATACTAAGTTACAGCAAGTTTGTAGTATTATTTAAGAACTTTAAATAATAATAATATATCTGCAGATGGGGCGTTGTGGCGAACCCTTAAGTGAGTAGCAGCACCTTGGACTTGACTCCGGGACCCAAGGCAAGGCCCCCGCCTCCGTGCTTTTCTTAATCACCCGGCACGGAATGGAGATCACTAGAGCTAAGACTCAAGGTCCAGGGGTGGAAATGATAAATGCCATCACGTCAGAAGTAGCTTCGGTGAATCTGCAGCCCACCTCTCTACGCCCCTTAGCCACTCATACCCATATTGCCCCTGTCTTTTATGGCATTTTTAGGGACCCATCCACAAGGAGTGACGACTCACCGTCAGCCCACTTTCCATGTCCCCGAACATTGCGCCGGTTATTTCACCATATATATCCATATCTCAATGACTTGGGAATGGCATAATATGGCTTTTCCTTCCACACTCCTCTACTCTGTCATACATCTTCTGTCACACCACATATCATCGCTGTAGTCCCGATATTCTCAGACCCCTATAGTAGAATTATTTTGTCGGTGCAGTTTGGGCCTCAGCCCGGCTAAGGCGGTGAGCGTGTTGTCCGGGCGCAACGCCAGTATCGATAAAAACTCATTCTTATCAAAGAAAGGTTATCAATCTTATAAAAATCATTATCATATTTTTCGCTGTTAAATTTAAACTTAGATACCTATAAGTATTCATATTTATTTTTAATATAATTCGTTACATTCTAAACTTTTGTACTAATAGTTTTTTTTTAACATAGATACCTAATTAATAATTTATTATAAGTCACTATTATTCTTATTTTAATAAATACGTTGTTGTATCTATTAATTTTTTTCATTTTTATAACAAACCCACAAAATGACAAAACTAAATACACTATTGATAACGCTTATCGACAACAATAATGCGCATCACTATGCCCGCCCATAAGCCCGTGAGTGGAAGAGAGAGCGAAATACTCGCTTTATTTTATGACCCAAACTGCACGGACAAAATAATTCTACTATAGTATCACTAGCAGTTCATCTCAATAGCCCCGTTCTTTTTGTTCTCATTTCCTACACTGGCCGGGGCTAAAATAAATGGGGCTTCTTAGAATAGCTCAACTATATTCAATACTATTCTACGTAAACGAGACTAATGATCAGAGACATATTGTTAGCCGTCTGTCTCGTTGAATTTAAGAATTAACATATTCAGCCGTAAACTCCGGGGGTAAATGAATTAAGTCGGGCCGAGATTAGGCCTCAGCAAACAATGGACGCGAAAAGGGTGTCAGACCGGATTGATCCTGCACAGTTAAGTGCCTTTAATTATCGTAATTTTGTTTGCCTATTTCAATATTATAATAAACTCGTGGCCCCACGCGACTTCGTCCGCGTTTGCAATATGTATTGTACATCTAGGAGGTATGCTCTGCTGTCATCTATCCGCCTTTAGATTGCGCGTCCGCCGATGTCCCATCCTCCACTGTAGATAATGACATGACTTATGATGATGGCTTTTTACTTAAAATTTATCGTTTTAGTAATAAAACATTTTACTATTGCTCATTTATCGATATCACCAACCACTTTGGTCGTAGAAAGTAGTTCAACTTAAAATATAATATTTCGATCAATCGAGGCTATTTAACGTGTATAATAACATTTACGTCGCCAATAGATGGTATTATGTAAAATTTAAAGACCTATGAGAGCTGCATACGTCTAGTCATTGCAGCGGACAACAAACTACTGACCAGTGCAGAGCGGGAGCGCACATATTAATGGGTCCTCTTTCTCGCTCGCACATCATCCGTCCCGCTTGCACACTGTGCTATATTTTGTACTAGCAATACGACTCGTTAGTATTTGTACTTAAGGTTACCGTTTCCAAAATACATCAGTTCACATCAGCACTCGACAGTGAATACTAGTCTCTGCCATCTGACGTATCACTTAATCTCTACCTCTCGCTGCTACAGGCCTAAAAGGATGCAAGAAATATCTCACACATACCGAAGAATATATACAAAGTCGCAACAATATGTATCGGACCTAGCCGGATCACTCACTCAATACACCAACATCGGCTCGAATATCACATTGCTTCTCGACCCATATGGGTCATATAGTTCAACAACTAAATAGAGAAAGACTGCAGATATTTTTCCTAATTCTTCGACTCAAAACAGTTAGGAAGTAAATTAAGAGCTTAGCAAGACCCACACCTAAATGGGTATCTGCTTGTACGGATGGCTAACACCTGTGGTTTAGAGTAAGCTATAACAACCTTGAATAATAATTGTCTTCCGGCATTAGTGGCAAGGTTCTAGTCTTCCTTTAGGGAGAGGTAGCATATTGGTATCACCTTTGGTGTTACAAATATTCATAGGCGATGGTAACCGCTTTCCACCAGGTTGGCCGTCTGCCTGTCTATTGAACTCGGGGGCATGCCAACCTACATATAAAAATATTTAGATCATTGGTAATTTTCGCAGCATTTTAGGTTTGCTCTTAAAACCTCTGCCATTATTTCCTCCAAAAAACATGCTCATAATCCAAATAGTAAGGTCAAGCAGCGGTTCAGCTGAAAATGATTAATTGCACATTTCCTAAAAGGGGACCATTAAAATAAGGGGCCTTTCGGAAGCCACTCCGCAGCCAATACATCAAGCGACTGTGTCATTTGGTGTCGTAAATATTATAAGAAAATCTCTTAAGAGGAATCTGAAATATTTCTTGTAGAAAACAAAAGCAACCTGTTATGTTAGAATTCTAAGCAAAGGTCGGACTTGATTTTTATTGCCAAATACCTAATGATAAATACCCGTAGCGCCATCTAGCATAGCGAATGTGGAATTACCGCTGTCATGTTTTCTTAATTTCAGTTTATGGCTTGGCAGCTAACCTTCAATCCAGATCCTAAATTACAACATAGTTTCTTCATTTTCTTAAACCTACGTATAGCTCAGCTGAGCTGGAGGTTATCAACTGAAGCCATTCAACGGAGTTCTTGTTACATTTCTTCAAAAAACACATAATTACTACTCAAAAACTATCAATTGTAGGATACAAATATTGGTCATATTAAAGTAATTTTTACACATTTTTAGAAAATAAAACTGCACATCACAACATCTCCTTTCAGTTCCCGCCAAAAACTCCTATCGCTGTCATGTCATTGGCGTTGACACGGTGATATATTTGTTACATAATTGCAACAGTGAAGCCAGTATAATGTGATCGGAGCGCCATTTTTATTGCTGAAGCACAGTAGTCATGATGACAGCGCAACTGTGATGGAAAGTGTTTACCGTTGCTTATGGACATTAGCAGTACCAGAGATGCTGCCAATGTGCTGCTGGCTTTTAAGAAGAAAGTGGAACTTGGACACTGATTCCGGAACATAACTCAAAGTTCTGTTCCAGAATCCTCTAGACCAGGGGTAACCATTTAGTCGGGCAAATACTCTACCACCTGGCTGTGGGTTGTTTATTCACTTCTTGCGACAGACCGCCCGGCATGCTCTCTATTGTCTCGCGCTTCCTCGCACAGTGGAACTTAACGAGTCTGGTAAGATGTTAAGCCTGTCAGATTTGTCTTGCTCAGTGGAAAATATTTCAGAATATTATACTTGATAATATACATAAAATTCAGCCTTCCTAAAATGACTTAAGTTTCCACATTTTTTTTAAAGTGTCTGTCAAAACTTATGGCCCACAGGAAATGTCTGGCAACTGTATATCTTTGTTTATAACAATATCATATTATGACATATTTAAAAACTAGCCTTGATACTTTGACGTAAGCTAGCATGGTTTTTTTCCACCTTTGATACTTGCTACCTGATAAACGCCCCCCCCCGCATTCAGTTTAGCAAGTATCTAAGTATCTCTCCTTTCTAAGTTGATGGTAAACTACCGATCCTAAAAATGTTATCTTTCCTAAAATAACGTAAAACTGAGGTGACTTAGACCTTGGACTAATAGTATAAAAGGCTGTAGCGAGCTGCTATGGAAATGCAGCTTTGGTATTTAAATATTCTACCATAATCTTTTTAAAAAGGGTATTTGAATTTTAAATAATACATATTGGGCGTTTATACATTTTATTCAATAGTGAAAGAGTAGATTTGCGGTTTCGGTTCGAACATTCGGTGCATCGATGAAATTGTGTGGTTTTTGATATATTGCTTTTGGGTAGCGGTGTTCCAATAAAACCACTCTCCTGTACCTATAATTAAAGTTCATTACAACATTCTCGAAATTCTTATTTTTTGTCTTTTTTATTAATTTTAATATATGAAGTTGACAAGTGTTCAGATATCCTGGTAGAAGTAAGACATAGTAAAAAGCAGCATTTTATTAACATTATTGCTTTTAAGCATGTATCCGTGATCATGGAAGACAAAGATGTGAAATGACACTGACATCTTTGTCAAATGTTTTTTTTCACAAGAATCAATTTTTATATATAGAAATGTACATGAAATCAAAAACAAACATTCGTTATGTTATTGTGATTGGTTAAACAGTAAATCTGTTTTATTATAGACGAATAATAAGATTTAATAATAGTAATTAGCAAATGCAGTCAATATATATACTATAAAAAAATAATGCGGAACTCCATTTAGGAAGCTCTTTAAGCGTATACTTAAATTTCAGAACACACATATTTACGTAGCTCTTTAAGAATAAGCTTTAATTTTAAAATACACATATTTAGGTAGCTCTTTAAGAATAAACTTTAATTTTAGAACAAACATATTTAGGTAGCTCCTTAAGAATATACTTTTATTTTAGAATATGCTAGTTTCAATTTTAGAACACTAAAATTTAGGTAGCTCTTTAAGAATAAACTTTAATTTTAGAACAAACATATTTAGGTAGCTCCTTAAGAATATACTTTAATTTTAGAATATGCTAGTTTCAATTTTAGAACACTAAAATTTAGGTAGCTCTTTAAGAATAAACTTTAATTTTAGAACAAACATATTTAGGTAGCTCCTTAAGAATATACTTTAATTTTAGAATATGCTAGTTTCAATTTTAGAACACTAAAATTTAGGTAGCTCTTTAAGAATAAACTTTAATTTTAGAACAAACATATTTAGGTAGCTCCTTAAGAATATACTTTTATTTTAGAATATGCTAGTTTCAATTTTAGAACACTAAAATTTAGGTAGCTCTTTAAGAATAAACTTTAATTTTAGAACAAACATATTTAGGTAGCTCCTTAAGAATATACTTTAATTTTAGAATATGCTAGTTTCAATTTTAGAACACTAAAATTTAGGTAGCTCTTTAAGAATATACTTTAATTTTAGAATATGCTAGTTTCAATTTTAGAACACTAAAATTTAGGTAGCTCTTTAAGAATAAACTTTAATTTTAGAACAAACATATTTAGGTAGCTCCTTAAGAATATACTTTAATTTTAGAATATGCTAGTTTCAATTTTAGAACACTAAAATTTAGGTAGCTCTTTAAGAATAAACTTTAATTTTAGAACAAACATATTTAGGTAGCTCCTTAAGAATATACTTTAATTTTAGAATATGCTAGTTTCAATTTTAGAACACTAAAATTTAGGTAGCTCTTTAAGAATATACTTTAATTTTAGAATATGCTAGTTTCAATTTTAGAACACTAAAATTTAGGTAGCTCTTTAAGAATAAACTTTAATTTTAGAACAAACATATTTAGGTAGCTCCTTAAGAATATACTTTAATTTTAGAATATGCTAGTTTCAATTTTAGAACACTAAAATTTAGGTAGCTCTTTAAGAATAAACTTTAATTTTAGAACAAACATATTTAGGTAGCTCCTTAAGAATATACTTTAATTTTAGAATATGCTAGTTTCAATTTTAGAACACTAAAATTTAGGTAGCTCTTTAAGAATAAACTTTAATTTTAGAACAAACATATTTAGGTAGCTCCTTAAGAATATACTTTAATTTTAGAATATGCTAGTTTCAATTTTAGAACACTAAAATTTAGGTAGCTCTTTAAGAATAAACTTTAATTTTAGAACAAACATATTTAGGTAGCTCCTTAAGAATATACTTTAATTTTAGAATATGCTAGTTTCAATTTTAGAACACTAAAATTTAGGTAGCTCTTTAAGAATATACTTTAATTTTAGAATATGCTAGTTTCAATTTTAGAACACTAAAATTTAGGTAGCTCTTTAAGAATAAACTTTAATTTTAGAACAAACATATTTAGGTAGCTCCTTAAGAATATACTTTAATTTTAGAATATGCTAGTTTCAATTTTAGAACACTAAAATTTAGGTAGCTCTTTAAGAATAAACTTTAATTTTAGAACAAACATATTTAGGTAGCTCCTTAAGAATATACTTTAATTTTAGAATATGCTAGTTTCAATTTTAGAACACTAAAATTTAGGTAGCTCTTTAAGAATATACTTTAATTTTAGAATATGCTAGTTTCAATTTTAGAACACTAAAATTTAGGTAGCTCTTTAAGAATATACTTTAATTTTAGAATATGCTAGTTTCAATTTTAGAACACTAAAATTTAGGTAGCTCTTTAAGAATATACTTTAATTTTAGAATATGCTAGTTTCAATTTTAGAACACTAAAATTTAGGTAGCTCTTTAAGAATAAACTTTAATTTTAGAACAAACATATTTAGGTAGCTCCTTAAGAATATACTTTAATTTTAGAATATGCTAGTTTCAATTTTAGAACACTAAAATTTAGGTAGCTCTTTAAGAATAAACTTTAATTTTAGAACAAACATATTTAGGTAGCTCCTTAAGAATATACTTTAATTTTAGAATATGCTAGTTTCAATTTTAGAACACTAAAATTTAGGTAGCTCTTTAAGAATATACTTTAATTTTAGAATATGCTAGTTTCAATTTTAGAACACTAAAATTTAGGTAGCTCTTTAAGAATAAACTTTAATTTTAGAACAAACATATTTAGGTAGCTCCTTAAGAATATACTTTAATTTTAGAATATGCTAGTTTCAATTTTAGAACACTAAAATTTAGGTAGCTCTTTAAGAATATACTTTAATTTTAGAATATGCTAGTTTCAATTTTAGAACACATAAATATAGGTAGCTCTTTAAGAATATACTTTAATTTTAGAATATGCTAGTTTCAATTTTAGAACACATAAATATAGGTAGCTCTTTAAGAATATACTTTAATTTTAGAATATGCTAGTTTCAATTTTAGAACACATAAATATAGGTAGCTCTTTAAGAATATACTTTAATTTTAGAATATGCTAGTTTCAATTTTAGAACACATAAATATAGGTAGCTCTTTAAGAATATACTTTAATTTTAGAATATGCTAGTTTCAATTTTAGAACACATAAATTTAGGTAGCTCTTTAAGAATATACTTTAATTTTAGAATATGCTAGTTTCAATTTTAGAACACATAAATTTAGGTAGCTCCTTAAGAATATACTTTAATTTTAGAATATGCTAGTTTCAATTTTAGAACACTAAAATTTAGGTAGCTCTTTAAGAATAAACTTTAATTTTAGAACAAACATATTTAGGTAGCTCCTTAAGAATATACTTTAATTTTAGAATATGCTAGTTTCAATTTTAGAACACTAAAATTTAGGTAGCTCTTTAAGAATAAACTTTAATTTTAGAACAAACATATTTAGGTAGCTCCTTAAGAATATACTTTAATTTTAGAATATGCTAGTTTCAATTTTAGAACACTAAAATTTAGGTAGCTCTTTAAGAATAAACTTTAATTTTAGAACAAACATATTTAGGTAGCTCCTTAAGAATATACTTTAATTTTAGAATATGCTAGTTTCAATTTTAGAACACTAAAATTTAGGTAGCTCTTTAAGAATAAACTTTAATTTTAGAACAAACATATTTAGGTAGCTCCTTAAGAATATACTTTAATTTTAGAATATGCTAGTTTCAATTTTAGAACACTAAAATTTAGGTAGCTCTTTAAGAATATACTTTAATTTTAGAATATGCTAGTTTCAATTTTAGAACACTAAAATTTAGGTAGCTCTTTAAGAATATACTTTAATTTTAGAATATGCTAGTTTCAATTTTAGAACACTAAAATTTAGGTAGCTCTTTAAGAATATACTTTAATTTTAGAATATGCTAGTTTCAATTTTAGAACACTAAAATTTAGGTAGCTCTTTAAGAATAAACTTTAATTTTAGAACAAACATATTTAGGTAGCTCCTTAAGAATATACTTTAATTTTAGAATATGCTAGTTTCAATTTTAGAACACTAAAATTTAGGTAGCTCTTTAAGAATAAACTTTAATTTTAGAACAAACATATTTAGGTAGCTCCTTAAGAATATACTTTAATTTTAGAATATGCTAGTTTCAATTTTAGAACACTAAAATTTAGGTAGCTCTTTAAGAATATACTTTAATTTTAGAATATGCTAGTTTCAATTTTAGAACACTAAAATTTAGGTAGCTCTTTAAGAATAAACTTTAATTTTAGAACAAACATATTTAGGTAGCTCCTTAAGAATATACTTTAATTTTAGAATATGCTAGTTTCAATTTTAGAACACTAAAATTTAGGTAGCTCTTTAAGAATATACTTTAATTTTAGAATATGCTAGTTTCAATTTTAGAACACATAAATATAGGTAGCTCTTTAAGAATATACTTTAATTTTAGAATATGCTAGTTTCAATTTTAGAACACATAAATATAGGTAGCTCTTTAAGAATATACTTTAATTTTAGAATATGCTAGTTTCAATTTTAGAACACATAAATATAGGTAGCTCTTTAAGAATATACTTTAATTTTAGAATATGCTAGTTTCAATTTTAGAACACATAAATATAGGTAGCTCTTTAAGAATATACTTTAATTTAGAATATGCTAGTTTCAATTTTAGAACACATAAATTTAGGTAGCTCTTTAAGAATATACTTTAATTTTAGAATATGCTAGTTTCAATTTTAGAACACATAAATTTAGGTAGCTCCTTAAGAATATACTTTAATTTTAGAATAGGCTAGTTTCAATTTTAGAACACATAAATTTAGGTAGCTCTTAAGAATATACTTTAATTTTAAATATGCAAGTTTAATTTTGGAACGCACATTTTAAATATAGAACACAACGTTTAATTTATCCAATACACAAGTTTTAAATACGGAATACAATTTTTATTTTCTAAAACGCACGTTTTAAATACGAACACAATTTTTAATTTATAGAATACACACGTTATAAACATAAAAAACCGGTTTTTAATAAATTTAATACACACATATTAAATATGGAACTTAAAGTATTTGATCTTTGGAACACACACGCATAAATGTAGAACATTTTTTAATTTTTAGAACGCAAAACGGAAATGTAAATATAGTACTGGTTTTGATAGTGTACTTTATATTCGTATCCCGTCGGTCACGGGAAGCTTGGTGTGCATAGGTTATAACCGCAGACGCGACCAAACTGCTGTACTGACCGAAGAATATGCAAGGACGGGGATTTCAAGAGAAATTTTAAAATATTTCCAAAGTGTAAAGTAAGCAAGGACTAAGTGCGTCTTGGACCATGTAAAGTGAAGGGTTCCGTTTAATTGTTAATAAGCCATTTTTATTTGGTAACGGTGGTTAATATGGTACTTTTCGTTGACAGAACATTTTGGAATTCTAATAAAAAAACATTAAATCCCAAGGTCCACATATCAAAAATAAATTGATATATTTTTTCTTCAAGTCTACTAAATTTCAAAATATTTGAGGAGTTGGTGGGGCTGAGCAAACCAGTTCTGGTGATTGTCACGATTATGGTTTTGAGAGGATCCCGCCTAAACTGGATATTATTCACCCAGATGACCACTCGTATCACGGAAGGCGCCTAAGTGGATCACGGCAGTGCCAGTGGATTGAAGCTTAGGCTGGACCTTTGCCACCGTTTCCGGGCGAGTTTCTATTTAGTCAGAAACCATACAGAGATGGACTAACTGGACGAACAACCAGACTGACCAATAGCGATACGGGCATTCAGGCAATCCATGATGATTAAAATGTTGTGATCCCTACGAACGGATGTTGGGGCTTGAAATAGGCATACTCTTTGACACAAGCAAAGCCACGGGTAAAAACTGGTATGAGAATAAACCTCACTTACATTAATGAATGTAAATAAGTACTTCCGAAAACAATCCAAAAATTCGTTTTAAACAATTCCTCGGCTGTCGGAGTTTTGAGAGCCGCGGCAAGTTTTAATGGGCCCACAGGCCACCGTGGTATATTCGTTCATACCCAGCGATAAATTTTTCTTTTTATTTGTATAAAATGTTTTGTTTTAACGCGTATACAGTTATTTTGATTAAACTAACTGCGTTGACACAAAAAAGTCAGTTATGGATAGTGTGTAGTGAAAATATATATTCAAATTCAAAAGTTTTCATTCAAAATAAGTTCCACTGGAGAACACTTTTTGAAGGTCATACATATAAGGGCGCGTTCCCACTATGTCGTAACGATTAATTTATTGTCGGACGACTGCCGTCTTTAGCTCTAGCCATTATAACGATTGTTTATCGTCAAATTTTTTTATCGTTTCACGGCAGTCGTTTTGACGCACATCATTAGCAAGCTACAAATCTACAGTCGCGAGGGGGAAGGGAAACACGTGTAATAATAATAATCTTTATTGTCAGAAAGTCATTTACATTATTTATATTACCTATCGGTCCCAAACTAGGCGAAGCCTGTATTTTGGAGACCAAAGTCGATGTTAAAAGCCACAGCGTGCAGACGTGTGTGTTGGTGTGTGTGTGTGTGTATATATATGTGTGTGTGTGTGTGTGTGTATGTGTGTGTTTGTGTGTTTACGCATTTTCGTATCACACTATTTCAGACGGTGATTTTTAGGACATTTTCAGTAGCGTCATAAGTTAAACTGCTTAGCCATGCCTGAATCAGTGTAAACGACGAGACGATATTTCTATCGTGGCTACGATAGTTTTGGCGTCACGATTTAGTCGTAACGATCTTTTATCGTTTTACGACTGCCGTGCTAGCCGTTCCCACTGTCATGACAATCTGGCAAAAAATGACGTATACTACAGTAAATCGTGTCATTCTATATGTGAACACCTCTATTTAAAGATATAAGCCACGACACTTAAAACTACACGATTATCTGTAGTCACGACAAAGTGGGAACGCGCCCTAAGTTAAAATTTAAATTTACTTCTTATTCTATGTACACACCGCATCATAATGTGTTCTTGCTTTTAAGGAGAAGAAGAAACTATCCAGCAACACGTGTAGCTAAAATTGTTTTTCTTTATATTTGTAGGAAGTATTATGTTTAGGAATATACGATACGAGAGAGTTGGACGAAGAGTTAAGCAGAAGACAGCAACGAGTTTAGTGGTGAAATTAGTGAAAAGTTTAGTGGGCAGTTTAATGAAGGAGGAGTCTTGAAAGTGAGGAGAGAGAGTGGGGGAGTGGATTTTAAGAGGAAATCCAGAAGTGCTACACGTAGTAAATTCGGAGGTGAGCACTGCAGTAACAGTAGAAGTATGAGATATCTTATCGCCCGGATAGTGCGTCGTTAGTTGTGCGTGTAGGGGCAACCCTGCGGAGAAGAATCACGTACGGCTGTGTAAGTTAATAAAAGCATTTAGTTAATAACCTGTTGTTTCCTTCCTTCCTTTTTTTTACCAGGGGAAATCCGATTGAGGACTAAGCCGCGACAAGGACAGAACCTTGGGGGGATAATTCGCGACCTAGTGTGGGATTCGCCTGATCGGGAGTGGCACTAGCATACCCAGTCAGAACTGGTGCTATGCTATTGCCACTCCCCGGTTAGGGATACCCACTAAAACCCCTGGGTGTTCCGTCCTTCGCTTTATGCCAGGGCTACGGGTACATGATCTAGCCTCTCCGCAACCCTGGCAGGCGTGGGCCCCACGAGGCCTCTTCCAGTGCCACTTTTATCGCCCGGCATCTTCAGTCTCTCTAGGCGTGGGGCGGTCCGTAACTCGCCCCACAGGAGGAGAGGTGGGCGCGTGTGGAACACGCCACGCCCCCATCTCGACGGCATGTGCAGGTGAGTGAGAACCTCTATACCCCAAGAGGCCCCACCCGCGCCGCCCGCTTACGGAGGCCGAAGGTCCTGGCTGGCCCTCCGGCGCCGACGCGTCCTCCTTTGGCGGGAGCGGAGCAGTGATGTGCGCTCACGCTCCCGCTCTGCCTCCTCCTTTGCAAGCATAACGTGCTCGCAGAAGGAGGAGACGGCGTCCCATCGTTGTTTCCTTCCTAACCCAAGTGCGTATGTAACAATATTTTAATATTGTTACAACCGACAAAGAACCATTCACACCTGCAGTTTAATACCTTCCCGCATTTGGACTTCTTTTGTTTACTTTGTGTATTAAATTTGTAATTAGAAAAACAGGCCATTGTGTATTGTAATGTTTATGAAAGTCATTAGCCAGGTGTGATTCTTGGAAATTATTGTTACTCGGTCGAGTAGTGTCGAGACATATTGTATTGGTGCAGTATAAAACAATGCCCCAACTGATAGATGCGACAGTCTAGCGCTGGTCAGAAGCGAGACAAGACGTGTGTACATTCGATAACTTGTATAGTAACGGACTTTGCGCGTGTTATTGAAGCGTGTATTAGGTTTGTATTGGTTGTGTCCAGTTATATTTGTACCTGTGTTATACGTGTTTGTATAGTTCTAATAAAATCTATAGTAATTCTAACTACATTTTAATTCCAGTCCTGTAACTCGTAACAATATCTATTTATTACAAGCAATTTTGAACCACAGGATTAAGGCTTTTGGATAATGATATAGGTATATCGTAAGTAGTGGAGTAGAAACATAATAACTATAATATATATAACATTGGGGTGGGTCCCCATTTTAAGCCTATTGTTGAATTATTCAGAATGGACCATAAATTGGGACGGAGACACGATTTATTCAACATACAAAACCGTTGTTTATCGTACCAATTCGGTAATTAATAACGGTCCGGACATTTCTGTGCATTCAGATAGTTTTAATAAGTATAAATGGGTGTTATCAACAAACTCGTAGTGTTGTATCGTTTTAAACTTTAATTTATTTCACAGTGAAGGTTTGTTTTCTGTTGAATTAGTGGAACTTTGTATGTAAATGGAAACGTTTGACGTATAGGAAAAAATACCGTACTAATATTGGATAGTTGCATCTCTTTGTGCTTTAGTACTTTCTTAATTTATCGCGAGTAGTGAACATAATTAAAATTACATTTTAACAATTTTAAGCGCCGCATTTTGCCATTATATACCGTGAAGCAAAAACTTTGGGGTACAAGGTTTTTTGGGATAATTGCGCAGGTGGAGGAAATTTCGCACACTTAGCGTTTATATAGAGAAGGAGAGCAGATTGTTAATTAAAAAAAAATATGCGTAAAAAATACATTAAATCAACAAAAAAAAACATTACATACACCACCATGCATATTTCATATATAGGTACTCTTTTGTTTATTGTTAAAGTCAAATTGACATTGTAATCTGGCGAAATTTGTGATTATAGAACTATAAGTCTTTGACAACAGAACCTTAATAATGTTCAAACTTAAAATTTAAATTAATTACGGTCCAATTTTGACCAATGGGCGACTACTAGTAATAATAATTTTACCGCAATAGCCCGGTACCTTTCGTTCTCATAACCTACAACAGTCCCACACTGACCGGGGATTGTTCTTTGGTGTAATTTCATGTGGTGTAGATTTGGGATTAAATTTGTCAAGGCCCTTTATGTGTTGGCCTTTCCATTAGTCCACGCTCCAAAAGTCGAGGCCATTTTAATGGTCCGTAGCCTACAATGACATACATTATAATAACAGCCCGCAAACGTCCCACTGCTGGGCTCGGGCCTCCCACTATAGGGGGAACGGACAGTATACCCGCCATGCTTGTTCAAGGCGGCTTGGCAGGTTTGACACATCGGTTATCTCGATGTGCAGGTTTCATCACAATGTTTTCCTTCATCGTTGTTAGCACGTGGCAGTTTTTAACCGACTCCGAAAAAGGACGACGTTCTCAATTCGTCGGGATCTTTTTTTTTTTGCTTTTTTTATGTATGTTCACCGATTACTCCGTAATTTATGATCCGATTTACGTGATTCTTTTTTGTTCGACGTGGAATAGCTTCCAATTGGTCCCCTAAACATTTGAAATTGTTTGGCCTAGTAGTTTTCATTTTACGATGATTTTTTTGTTCCCGTTTCTTGGGACTCATATTTTTTAAGAAGCGCGGCACCATTCGTATGTCCACCCATACATAGCTAGACACTAAAAAATAAGAAAAAAAAACTTCGTTTAAAAAAACCGACTTCAAAAACTAAAAAAAATAACTTATTTCTAAAGCTATTATTATTAATATATATTATCTAAAACATCTTGAAGTCGATGCAAAGTAAAACATAAAAATTACTATATTTTGAAAATTACTAAGCACCGACTTTAAGATGTTTTGGATAATATTTATATTAATAATAATAGCTTTAGTAATAAGTTATTTTATATATTTAAGTTATCAAAGTCAGTTTTTTAAACGAAGTTTTTATAACAATATGCACATTAGGTCAGAAAACTGCCTAAGTGGTTGCGTTCCGGCCAGGATCGAACCCGCATCCTTTGACTTTTCTGCAGCCGTTTTCCGTGATTACGGTAGACTAATAATATTAATAAAATAAAATATAAATATTAATGAATAATAATAATTGTAATAATATAATAATAATATTGATAAATAATAATAATTATCAACAGCAAATACTCATATTTTATATTCCTTAAGCAAGTTATGCTCGTGTTGTGGATAACATACAAAGGACCACGTTCGGGCCCATCCCAGACACCCATATTAAATAACAGAAAGTTCTTTTACGAAAATTACCATGTCTGGAATCGAGCTTGGAGCCTCTGCGCTGCAGTGGGGTAGGCCAAAAGAGGCTTATGCCACCTAACCAGAAAGGTTGTCGAAAATGTAAGCTCTTGTAGGATATGTTATGTGTATATCTTGTCTTCTCGAGCAGAGTCGCAGCGGAAAATCTAGTAAAAATATAAAGGTTGTTATAACTAAAATAGATCGGTGAACTATCCCCTCGTCTAATGTCTTAAGCTGGTGGAAACAATGTAATAAAATACTAACTTACATCAATAAAAAGCTCAACGCTACTCAATTCGAAAATGTGACGATTGACTGAGTTGTTACAATTTCGAATATTCATCAAAAACGTTGCGAATGTTCAGAACTTTTTTGAACGGACTAGGTTTGAACTTATGTTTGTTTTCATTACAGAATTGTATAAATCAGAAAATCCTTAAAACTATAAATTATATAGCAGTATAAATCTTCATAATAATGTGTACACAATAGATAAAAGTGCCAATTTGCTGACCACACTCTTGTCTTTTGTATTTCAAAGTTGTTGTTTTACCACAACTTATTTTACTATATTAAGTATTTTTTATATACTGTGGCGACCGAGGGTGGAATTGCTCAGCAGCGTAAATCAGTTTTGGAACTTTTAGAAAGAACTAGAAATTTCTGGAAGGAAAAGACAAGGACGGATATATTTAGAAAGGGATAGACGATAAACGAAAGAAAGAGATAGATAGATGTTAGAAAGGGATAGATGTATAAACGAAAGTTCCCGAACAGAAGGTTCGGAAAAGAAAAGACAGAGATAGATAGATAGATGGGTTCAAGAAAATTCTTCCGGGTATATAAACAGCGTAAGGCGCGACTACCGGGCAGTTTAGAGTTTAGAGTTGAGAGTTGAGTTTAAAGTTGAGTTCAGTCCAAAACGGTGAAATGACAAGTGCGATACTAAAGAGTTATTAGGGAAGGTTAATAGAGGACAGAGACGAATTAAGTGGTGAATTTAGTGACAAGTTTGGTGGATAGATACGTGAAGGAGGTGTGTAGCGTAGTTCGAAAGAGGAACTAGAAGCAAGCTACGCCTGATAATATCGGAGGTGGTCTACGCAATATCGGCGACTGTATTGAGGGTGTGACGACGTATCGTCGGGACTGTGCATCGTTGGTCGTGTGTTTAAGGACATCAACTCTACAGGGAGGTACTGCGCGCGGCTTTGTAAGTCAATAAAAGCTCTTAGTTAAAAACTGGTGTTTTCTTCCAATCCATAAGTGCGTACCCCCGCTCGCACGTAACAATACTATAATTTTCTTATCAGCACAACTTATAAATAAATTATAAACTAAAATATTCATAATAAAACTACGTTTTAACGGTTTTAAACGCGGTAATTTATTTTATTTAGGTTTATCCGATGTTTCGGCCGCTTTTCAGTTGCCGTGGTCACGGAAGACAAAGATGACATTTGTCAAACGTGTATTGTCAAAGTTTTTATTCAGCCTACCGCCAACTTGTTCATTTTAATTATTTAGTTTTAATTTCGTTTATGGATATTATTTACTCTATGGGAGCCTAATCTAATTTACCACCGCTTCACAACATGTTGTGGCTTGAAGAGAAGAAGCGGCGCAAGAAACTCTTCAGCAAACATGCCTAGTTCTAAATTTTTTTTATATAATATTAAAATGAGTGGAAGGAAAAAAATAAAAGAAATTATCAGTCAAGTAAAATATTCACTTACTAATAATTATTATGTTTAACATAGTATAAAATATAAACACTTATTTGGTAAGAAGACATTGTGAGAAAAAAGTATAATAAATAAATTTTGCTTGTAGTGGGGGTAAATTTAATGGAACTACGTTATAACAAGGTTCGCACTGTTTTGTACGTCCGAAGTCAGTCAGCAAAAAAGTTGTCAAGAAAATAATTTTGCTCACGTTCAGCCATAAAAACACGTCCAGATCCCGGGAGAAACCCTTTGCCCAGCCCCCCTAAACCAACGGATTGAAGATAAAATTTTATAGGGCCAACAGTTTAGTTAGTGTCGTAAAAGGCTGCACTTATTTTAACAAGTTGCTTTTATTGCTGAAAGAGCTTGTATGAGAGATATTTTTGCAGCTCATCGGAATGTAATTGGATTTCTCCAAGCCAGAGTGTAATGTTCAAACCTTGCTAAGCGATCACCTTGGTTATATGGTTACGAATGCGGGACTCGAATTTAAATGCCGTTGGAATGTCTATAGAATTTATTAGAACTATACAAACACGTATAACAGAAGTAAAAATATAACTGGACACAACCAGTACAAGCTGCACGATTCAATAACACGCGCAAAGTCCGTCACCATATAGTTTATCGAATGTATACGTCTTGATTGTATCGTAATCGTCGCTCGACTGCCTCACTCCTCTGTTCCGGCTTTATTTTTGTACTAAACTGTACAATACAACAATAACCGCGTGGACTGAAATTTTCCAAGAAAAAGTAATCTGCACACCTGCGGCCATAAACAAGTACAAAAACAAAAAGCTTTTGTCTAATTACAAATTTTAAACACAAATAAATGACCAAATGCGGGAAGGTAATAAACCACGTGTGCATTCACTTTGTCGGCGTGTAACAATATTTTTATATTTTATTAGCTGTCCCGGCAGACGTCATCCTGCCCGGTAAAAATAGGGGTTTGTCGCAGAGGGTTAATAATTTAGGGTTGTATGTATTTTTGTATGTTGTATCATAAAAAAATAGAAATTAAAAATTTTGTCTAAAAAATAAATAAAAAATTTAGGGGTGGACTACCCCTAACATTTAGGGGGATGAAAAATAGATATTGGCCGATTCTCATAGATACCGGATAAACACAAAAAATTTCATCAAAATCGGTCAAGCCGTTTCGGAGGAGTATGGCAACGAAAACTGTGACACGAGAATTTTATATATTAGATTTTCTATCTAGATATTACAAATGCATTTTTAAATCTGTTTGGACAGCAGAGAACAGTATTGTACAGAATTTAGTATCATAAATCTTATACATAAGTAGTTTAAATTAATACAACATTAACATCATTTTACAAAAGGGAGAGTAAAAAGCTGATTCTAGGAAGTTCGGTCCACGTAGCTGGGCGGACATATTACATCTGTGCAGTATAAAGCAATGGCCCGATTGAGGGAGGAGTGAGTTGAGCGGGAACCACGAACGAAGCGAGACGTGTGTACTACAATCGGGAATGTAATAAGTGACTTTACTCGTTTTATTGAATTATGACCTTCTGCATTACGTTCGGACTTGTTGTGTTCGGTTATATTTGTACCTATGTTATACGTGTTTGTATAGTTCTAATAAACACTATAGTAATTCTAAATGGCATTTTGATGCGAGCCTCGCGGCTCGTAACAGTATTATAAATGTCCATAGGCAGTGGTAGCTACTTCCTATAGGCAGCTCAGCCTGTCTGCCACATGAGTGAATAAACGGAACAGAGATAAAGCTTCTTAAGAACGTGAAAAATTGTTACCTATTCTGGTAGGGTCGTCACAATAGGTAAAGACAAATTAAACAAAACATTTGTTAAATAGTTTTATTATTCAGTATAATAGAATAGCCACCTACTTTACAAATTACTTACTCTAATAATTTTCTTTTATATATATATTTTTTTGTGATTTGTTATTTCTTTTAACGGTGTGGTAAATTCTGAATCTATCAAAGTTTTTTCAAGTAATGTAACTCACACACACTCACATGGCATATCAAATTGACAATCTTTAATATTGACAATATATATATATAATAAAATAGTTACCACGTTTTCACATTAAAATATTCAAACATGCAGCTAACAAAACAATGTGCGTCGCACTGCCGCCCCTGAGTTTGTCCACTGGCTGTGGCGGCGTAAACTGGTTTTGACCTGTCTCGCCGCGTACGCGACAAGCGGCCAGTGGTCACGCACACATGCCCCGCGCGCTTGTAGTAGTGCAACCGATTCGCGCGGTTGTATGAAGCTTTAACTCTGTTCCGTTTATTTACTCATGTGCTGTCTCCTGAGCTCATGAAATAAAAAAAGCAATATTAATAATATGAGGGTAAACTCCAAAGAGAAGGACTTAAAACTAAAACGATGTTGAGAAACATATGGCCCTTCAAGAATATCTTTCAAAGAGAAAAAATTCCGATGCTAGACACTTCCAATACATCGCAAGTAATTGTATGAATTACTCATGAACATTTCATAAAATATATTTTTGTAATATTTCTCCCTTCTACAGCAAATAAAATCAAATAAAACACTTTCCTTTGATTCACAGAGGTCAAATGGAATCTGTGAGTACCTTTGAGTAAAACTGACTGTGTTCGACACATTTTTTAGGAAGGGATTCCCCATATATGTTTTATTTATTTTACCAAGTGCTGGTTATGGACATCGTTTACAAGATTTTCAAGTGCATTTGAAACTAAAGCTTTGAGAAACATTGTTCGCGCCATTCACTTAATACGCTCCTTTCTGTTACGTACTAAAAATCCTCCCTCTACCCGCTTTTGTTCCAAACAAAGTCAGACGTTGCATAAACTCGCCCTCTATGCACGCACACGAACTCTAAAATTTATACTCAAAATCTTTAAATAATATCAGCCCATAAATGTCCTACTGCTGGGTTAAGGCTTCCCATAATAGGGAAAACGGACAGTATACCCGCCACGCTTGTCCAAAGCGGCTTGGCAGGTTTGACACATCGATTATCTCGATGTGCAGGTTGCATCATGATGTTTTCCATTGTTAGCACGTGGTAATTGTAGCAATATGCAGATTAAATCAGAAAATTGACTAACTGGTGCATGCGTTCTGGTCAGGAACGAACCCGAGCCTTTTGAGTTTGGGACGCGTGCGCTAACCATTACGCTACCACGACTATAAAAACAAACTTAAATTTTTAAATAACGGCTCAAAATTGATCCACAGACGATGTGAGAGTGTGATACTGGTACCTTATTTTTTTTTTGGCCAGGGGAAATCCGTTTGAGGACTAAGCCGCGACAGGCACAGAAGCCTGGGGGATGCTCGCGACCCGGTGAGACAGTGTGGGATTCGCCAGATCGGGGGCACTAGCGTGACCGGTCAGGACCGGTGCCACGCTATTGCCACTCCCCAGTTAGGGATACCCACTAAAACCCCTGGGTGTTCCGTCCTGCGCCTTATGCCAGGGCTACGGGAGTAGGCTACCCGGCTCCGCATTCCCTGGCAGGCGTGGGCCCCGCTCACTGGGCCTCTTCCAATGCCGGGGGAGCTACTCCCCCGGTGACGTCTCGATCTTTTCCGGGCGTGGGGCGGTCTGTAACGCGCCCCTCGGGAAGAGAGATGAGCGCGCGCGGAACACTCGCGCTCTCATCTCGAGTGATACTGGTACCTAGCTTATGTAAGTTATCGAAGCACATACTGCAAAAATCTGAGATTCGCAATTGGAATAATTGCAAGCGATCCAACATTCAAATCGGTTGTCGACTGACCAATCGAGAATTTTCGCAATAATTTCAAGTCAAATAATTCGATTCGATTGTCAGCCGGCAGATGAGACCTCAATAGATGAGAAACATATAGGCACTTGTGTAAGCCTCGACTATTTATGTCTGTTGATAACGATGCCGGAATCTCATTCCGAGCTATTGACTACGACTGAAAACTGACGTTTGAACAATCGATACAATCAACGTGAACATCTAATCGTTATACAACACTAACTTCAATTTGTTTGAATTTAATAGTTCGGAATTTTGGCAGGAATTGAAAGGGCACATTGTAAAGTTTTATTTTGTCATAATGTGTAAAACTACTCTTAAATGAAATATTTGTAGGATATTGTCACGAGTGTAGGACTCGAATTAAAATGTCGTTGAAATTAATGAAGAATTTATTAGAATTATACAAACACATATAACACAGGTACAAATATAAATGGACGCAACCAGTACAAACTACACGATTCAATAATATGCGCAAAGACCGTCACTATATAGCTTATCGAACGTACGTCTTGCTCGTATCGTAATCCTCGATTGACTGGCCATCTCTTCATTGAGCTGCTCCGATACAATATGGCTGCCAGCCCGTATAGATCGGATTTCTAAGAATCAATTCGACACACCTGCCTAATGACTGCCATAAAAGATAACAATACACAATGGACTGTTTTTCTAATTACGAATTATAAATACAAAGTAAACAAAAGAAGTCCAAATGCGGGAAGGTAATAAACTGTTCTTTATGGCAGGCAGGTGTGTATTTACTTTTGTCGGTGTGTTACAATTTTGATAGTTTTTGAGTATTAACTATGTGTTTATGTGAGAAATGTGAATTATGTAGTCAAATACTGAATTTCGAGTTGTCACAAGAACTTCGTTGAATCACGTCAGTTGGAGACCTACAATTCAGCTGAGCTATACGAAGATTTATACATCAGAATTGGTGTATTGTGGACTAAGATCTTTTGCCTGCCATTGTGGCGAATACTACTACTTAACATGTGTACTATGCATGCCCATTTAGGACTCATGTGACTGTCGTCTGAAATGGTTACTCTGGTCTATGTTACTCAAATGCGAGTAAGATTCGTCGCATCTTCACGACGCAATAACAAAATGTAGAGACAGACAGATGGTTAATTTCCCCCGGGGCGAGTGCGGACGTTCACATCATACGTATGTAATTATTAAGGGTAAATAAAATAATACTGTTTGTCTGTGTCATATTGTATGACAGCATACGGATGACCGCAAGGGTGGGTGTTGTAACGGCCAACGGTTTCTGAGGATCTTGAATGAGAGACTGATTCAGGACTTAAGATTATATCAGCAATCAAGAGGCACCTTTCCATTCATGTGTTCTGCTCGCGGCCTGATACAATTGGGATTGTTCACTTTTTTAAATTTAGCTTTTTGAAAAACCATTTCGAGGAATAGTGTCCCTAATCATTTCTGTCTAGTTAAAATTCCAAAAAACGTACGACCTTCTTGTATTTTGTAAGAAATGCCTTTGACCTTTATTTGACCTTACTAAATCCAATCAGGTGGGCCGTCTGCCTGTTTCCCTGCTTCAGGTGTAAAAAAAATTCTAGCTGTACATTATTTGATTTAAGTTCTACAACATGGATTTTCCCTAAAGACCACTTTAAAAAATTTAACGATAGCTATAGAAAATAATAATGGTTGAACACGAAAAATTATAAGCCTAGCGACAAAAAACACTAAAATGATCACGATACGTAATGAGTAATGACAGTGACATTTAAATAGTAGCACTATTACTATGATTAGTAAGTTTTTTTTTCTAGGCAAAGAATATCAATATAAACTTGTCCCTTATAACGTCATTGGAGAAATAATTTTAAAATCGAATTATAAAAAAACTAACGCTCAAAATACAAAAATATTAAAATTATTATCTTAAAATACCCTATTTTACGTAATAAAAATATAAAATCAGAGGGTATTTTTTTGTGAACAATCCCCATTCTGTCTTTGATTGTTTTGAGAGCCGTCCTACGTTTCTAGTGAAAACCATTGAAGACATGAGTGGATGAAGGTGATAAGTCGCATAATTCCAATTCTGAGGAAATTGAGATAAAAGTTTTAATTTTATTTGAAACTGAACTGAACTTAACACCTTTAGCGACGTTTTATTTCTTAAATATGCCTTATATCTATGGTCTAAGGTCTGTAGTCATTTGGTATCGACTTATAACATTCATCTATGCAAAAAAAAGCAAAAAACTGAATATGCGAAATATCACCTTCATCCACTCACGTCTTCCATTATATATCATTCAACATAACGCGATCGCTACCAAGCATTTCCACTAATTATTCATATAAATTACTTTGTTAAACGATGTATTAGAACAGTGTATTTCAACCTGTGGTTGCTCGAGAAAATAGGGAAAGACATAAACGAAGTTATTTAAATTACTAACTTTGTCTGTCTATAGCGCAAGGGGATTTTTTCCGTGCAGGAACGGAGAAAGAATACAATTTCCTGCGGCCGGGCGGCCTGTCGTAAGAGGCGACAAAACAACCCACAGCCAGGTGGTAGGGCATTTGCCCGACTGGATGGCTACCACCCCTGGTCTAAAGTATGTCGCCATAACAACCTTGAGTTGTGTTCCGGCATTAGTGGACCAGGTTCCAGTCTCCTTTAAGAGGGCAGCAGCGCATTTGTAGCATCTTTGGTGTTGCAAATGTCCATAGGCGATGGTAACCGCTCTCCATCAAGTGGGCCGTCTGCCTGTCTGCTGACCTCCGGTAATAAAAAAAAAAAAAAAAAAGGGGGTTGCCAAAATTTTTCAACCTGTAAGGGGGTCGTAGAATAAAGTACGTTAAAAAAGATGACTAATAATAATGGTCGAAATTCAACCATAATAATTAATGTCACAGACTATACTTCTATAATCACAGATTTCGCCAAGGCTACACTGTTTATTTAACTTGAACAATAAACGAAAGAGTATATAAATTAAATATACATGCCCCAAATATACGTTAGTGTGTGTAATGTTTTTATTGATTTATGGCCGCTTGTATAGCCATCGCCTTTAAATAAAATTAGTTAATAATATTAAACTGCCTAAATACGTTTTATACAAAACGTGTTTGTTCTTTAAACATATTTAGCGGTCAATTTTGCATTGTGCAAGACGCTAATTGTATTTAAGGTGTTTTATGTTTCTTAAATAAATTTAAGCGACCTTATGCAAGCGGCCCTTAGTTTACAGAAAGATTTATTTTAGTAGGTACATATAATATATTTATTTATAATCTTATTTAAAAAACAAATTTAAATAATTTTGATTATTGTCGTCTATTTTCGTTATCATGTTCCATAACATGTAAACTTATTTTCAATGTACAAACATATTTGCCTTATATCGTACGTATTGTTTCGGGAGCGGGCGTTTAAAAACATAAGCAGTCTCATATCCTGTAGGAAATGAGATTTTTCCGAGTTTCCGATCAATAAAACGGAAACAATAAACTTCTGTTTTGTCTATGTATGGTACGTCGACGCCGGCGGCTGTCTATGCTCCACTGAATACAACTTATCAATAAAACATATTGTTACGAGCTACAGAGAACTCGAATTAGAATGTCGTTGGAATTACTATAGAATTTAGTAGAACTATACAAACACGTATAAAACAGGTACAAATATAACTGGATACAACCAGTATAAACTGCGCGAGCCAATAACATGCGCAAAGTCCGTCACTATATCGCTTATCGAATGTAATTACACACGTCTTGCTTGTATCGTAATCGTCGCTTGACTGCCCCTTTCCACATTGGGCCATTGCTTTAGAATGCACCGATACCATTCCTGGCAAGCTTCGACGCAATACAATAACAACAAAAACTAGTTCGACACTAATGACAGCCATAAAACAAGTACAATAATTGTTTCTCTTAATTACACATTTTAAACACAAAGTAAACAAAAAAAAACATAAATGCGGGAAGGTAATAAACTGCGCGATATGACAGGCACGTGTGCGTTTACTTTTGTCGGCATGTAGTAATATATAATATTTATATTACAGCGACAGCCTTAGTCGCTTTGTAATGACGTAGGTTTGAATCTTGGTAGAGAACCTGTAAGTGTTTAGGTAATGTTGGTAGTAGCGCCACTTAGTCAGTTCGGTAATAGTGGCTCCACCTATTAAATACTAGTGGTCGCCCAGTTGTCGAAATTCGACTAAAATTAATTTAAATTACAAGTTTGAACATTAAAAAGGTTCTGTTGACAATATACTTCTAATAAGGATGTACTTACGTGTTTCGTTATATATATCTTCTCTAATATATAAAATTATCGTGTCACAGTGTTTGTAACCAAACTCTTCCTAAGCGGCTGGGTCGATTTTTATGAAAATTCTTGTGTATATTATGTAAATCTTAGAATAGGTTGTTATCTATTTTTTATACCCCTAAGTGATAAAAGTTGCCCACCCCAATTTTTGTACTTTTTATTTTTGTTTGATGTAAATTAACCTTTTAAGCTATTGCATAGCTATATTGCGGGCTTAGAGCGCGGCGACCGAATCAAGAAATTCCGTAACGAAAATAAACTCTAACAACTCCCATTCCGCCTACCATGTAGCTCGGCCGAGCGTTCGCTTAACGTGTATGTGTGCATCTACACTGAATGCGCGGTAACGGGGGCCTGAGGCGGGCGCGGCGAGCGGCATGCGGTGGCCACAGTGAGCCGCGAGCTCTCGTAGCGGTTCCAGGTATGTCAGGTATTGCAAATTATGAATGACGAGCTGCTCTGAAATCGGACGAATCTATCATATCTTTATAATGCCACACTCACCGCATGTGCGCCTCATATATGTATACATAGGTAATTTGTTTTTTTATCGGCCACCACGCTGAAAAAGTGTAACTTGAATTAATATCAAAGGAAAAAATATCTGCATAAATAAAAAAATAATTATAACAGCAGAATTGGGCCCCAAGTCCAATCTTCACGGACAATTGCATCTAGTCGGGCAAATCCCCTACAACTTGGCTGCGGGTATTCATATCGCTTTTCACGACAGGCTATCTCCGATCCTACACTGATAAAAACTTACATTATCATTAAAATATAGAGCAGAAAAGCAGATACGTTTCAGTGTGTTAACACATTATAAACCATTCTATTGCTGTCAAACTATAGGAAAGCATGTTGCTTGCATTTTATTGGGGCGTCCATGTTATTTTGCGAATATAAGGCCAGCCCAGTGAGTCAGAGTTAGTTGAGTTTGAAATGCGATCGAGACTTTAGTAAGTATACACACGGAACAATAATTTCTCATTGAGTTAAATTATTACAATATTCTGCCTTACGATTTAAATTTGTTGTATTTCTGAGAATTGTAAATTACGTATGTGTACTTTGTGATCTTCCGAAACGAACTTTAAATTCGAATGCGAAATGCGAACAATACAAAAAGGACTTCTATGTATCTTGTATTAGGTACGAAATTAGAATAAACAGGAGACAGGGTTACATTCAACTTGTTTTCTGTGTAGCTTGCGCCTTATGAACAATATAAATTCGATCATATACTTCAAATATACTTAACATTGTAATTATGTAAATTGTCAAAATAAGTGCGAATGTCAAAGCGGAATGTGTGTCGGTGGGTTCCAGCTTGTTTCATTAGTATATGTGAAATATGAATTAATTTCTTCATCGCCGCCTTTCACGTATCTGGAATAGTGATGGAAACAACTTCTCTTACTTATCGATATTTAATATCGCTTGTTTATTGATTCCAATACTTGGTTGTTTTATTTAAATAAACAATTAAACATAAATGTAATAAATCTCCATATCAAATTTTTAAATGATCAAATAATAAATTAGTAGTTTGGGACATTGATATCTAAACTCAACTATAATAATAGTAAGGAGGTATCTATAGATGACTTTTTTTATTGCCTGATGGAGGAGAACAGGTAGATGGCCCACCTGATGGAATGTGGTTACTATCACCTATGGACGTTTGCAACACCAGGGGTGCCGCTAACGCACAACTAGAATAAATGCTAAAATTTAAGTAAAATCTGGTATTTATACGGTGTCTGGTCTTGATTCAATGTTTACAGAATTACTCGTTGTTAATCTGTCTGAAAACCCTAATATGATGTGGGTTCGAATCATGCATGAAAGCATGTACTAGTACTGCATATTGTTTCAATTACCAGGAAAATATCATGATTAAACCTTTTTAAAAAAAGAGTATATACTCTCGTATATCCTCTAAAGTATATACTTTTGAGGACTATTCACTACGTACACACGTTTCACGTGCACCTCAGGCAAGTGCGATTGGCACCCGAGTCGGGAGTAGTCACCCATGCCACATGGCATGGGTACATGTGATGAAACCTGCATATCAAGATGACTGATGTGTCAAACCTGCCAGCCTTGGCCACTATTGACAACCTTACTGTTTGTTCACATTTAAATGAGAGGCCCAAGCTCAGCAATGGGACACTTTTTAATTGCATGAGTTCAGCAGACAAGCGGACGCCCCAACTGATGGAAAGCGGCTATCATAAGCATAAGCATAAGGACAATTTGTAACACAAAAGATGCTATCAATGTACTGCCGCTCTCTAAAGAAAGACTGGAAACACAACTCAGGGTTGTTATGTCAGCATACTTTAGACCAAGGGTGGTTGCCGTCCAGAGGAGTAAAAACCCTACCACCTGGCAGTGGATTGTGTTGTCGGCTCTTACGACAGGCCGCTTTAACGCAGTATTCTTTCTCCGTTCCTGCACGGACGTGTATGGTCTGTTATTATTTGACAATCAGCTTTGGTAAATGATCGATAAATTTCTTATTTATTTCAAACTTTTCCCATCACTGGTACAATTGTAAATTTTACCGCGAATAGCTTTAGTATTTAATTAAAAGTTGTCTCGCGTCCCTTCAGTATTTGCGGTTGGAGCGGTGCGAGTTTTCATAAAATCTGGGGCCTCGAATGTGTTCCCCTTTGTTTTATTGTATTTAACCTTGTTTATTAGTGCTTGTGTTTGAATTACAGATTTCTCGAAACATAATTTCGGATCTGCGCTCGGAATGGCGCCTAATTTAGATTTTAGTGCTTTTGTGTGTTATTTATTTTCGCATTTTGAACACTTATTTACGTTTATCGTTTTGTTAACTTTGTTAAATATTTTTGTTTTACTAATGAATAATTATATGTTTATAGTTTACTTTCTTACTTTATATTTCTTTGTGCTTTATCAAGTGCAATATAAGCGACGTTTAACTACTTTGTCACCGCCGCAACCGCCGTCTGCCTCTTTGCTTGTGACACGTCGTTGCAGGAATAATTAAAATAATATTAAATAATTAAAAAAGTGTGTATGTACTTATGTAACCGCGTTAGAAGTTATACTTCTTTGGCGTAAAAAATAAAAATGTTAAAAAATATATCTTTCGCCTTATTCTACGTTTGTAGAAAAAACGACACTAACAATAGAAAAACTAAAATGTGGACTACAGCTAACTTCAGGGTGTCGGTTTTTCGCGACGGTGTGCGCGCGCATCGTAAAAATTTACTCTAATCATTTTTCCCTAACGCGCCAAAAAAAGTATAACTTCACAATTGAAATAATTAAAAATTACATGTTTTACAAAAATAGCCCAAAGAACTAATATCTAATATATAATTGGGTTTGAAGGGATTAAAATATATACAGTTTTGTAAATAGTTCTCTCTCTATTTAATCGTTACGTTACAATTGTCAGTAATAAACTCGAAATATGGCTTGAAAACCTGTGGGCGCAGAGGTTTGTTTCGCCACACCTGCTGAAGGCAATAGTTAAAATTGAAACAAACAAAAGAAAGATTTAAAATCAATTGTTATGAATGGCGACGTAGGCACCGAATCAAACAGCTCCTCAGAGCAGTCCTCGTTGCACAGACGGTAGAGCACGCTTCGAGCGCCAACGTCTCTTCTGTGGCTGTATTGAATTAAACAGCAAATTAATATTTAAAATTCAAAGAAATTAAATTAACGAACACACCCCGAAAAATAATCTCATAAAAAAGGAGCAATGGAATCTCGAATCGAATCGTACAAAAGCACATATTAATATTCAGTTAGCGTTGGATCGGATCATCTCACATTATTTTCCCGTTGAACAGAAATTGGAGTATTGAGGACAGTTTTCCCGGGACACGGTTTCACACGGGAAATTTTAAAAAGATCAATGCCTAATAATCCAATATCGAATGAATTGGCTGTAAATTCGAGTGGGACGTGGACGGCATTGCCAATTGAAGCCGCTGAAAGAACACAGCCGGCGAAGAAAGCTTTCGTTTGGGCACAGAATAATGACTGATAGCAGAGACTACATCATTTATTTTTTCAACATTTATTGTATCTGGGGGTTGCCTGGAAGAGATCTCTTTAAGTACTATCCGTGCAGGAGCGGAGAAATAATACAATTTCCTGCGGCCGAGCGGCCTGTTGTAAGAGGCGACTAAACAACCAATAGCCAGGTGGGAGGGCATTGGCCCGACTGGATGACTACCACCCCTGGTCTAAAGTATGCATATCCACGCCATAACAACCTGGAGTTGTGTTCCGGCATTAGTGAACAGGTACCAGTCTCCCTTAAGAGGCCAGCAGCGCATTTATAGCACCTTTGGTGTTACAAATATCCATAGGCGATGGTAACCGATTTCCATTAAGTGGGCCGTCTGCCTGTCTGCTGAACTCCTGCAATAAAAAAAGCGATAAAGCCGCCCTTTGTTCAACATTTATTGTATCTAGTTTGTAAGAACGTAGTTTTAACTTTGGTGAACAATAAAGTGTTTTCATTCATTTATTCACTCATGCATTCATTTATATTATTACTAGCTGTCCCGGCAGACGTCGTCCTGCTCGGTAAAAAAAATAAAAAATAAAATAGGGGTGGACTACCCCTAACATTTAGGGGGATGAAAAATAGATGTTGGCCGATTCTCATAGATACCGGATAAGCAGAAAAAATTTCATCAAAATCGGTCAAGCCGTTTCGGAGGAGTATGGCAACGAAAACTGTGACACGAGAATTTTATATATTAGATTTACTGAAAGCGTTCCTGTACGAACACCAAAGGCAGCAAGCAGATCTATTCTCGCACTTGATACAAGCGCCTTTTAGTAAGCCTGGTTGAATCTTGTCCATAGTTATAGCTCTATTTAATTTCTTTCTTTTAGTTCGTAATATACTTAATATTATTTTTCAAAATTGTTATTTTCAAATTTCAATAATATTATGTACCTATATTAAATCATTCAAAATGTCTATTCTTTGTCTCATCTTGGTCTAATTATAATTAGTTCATAGTTCATTAGCTATTTTTGGTTTCCTCTGTGAAGGTGATGTTACTGCTTGACACTAGCGGAAGACTAGCGTTGGTGGTTATCAACCAGCATTTACTGAGTTAGGGTCTGTTTAAAGTTAGTTAACTTTTGGCTTTTATTAAACTGTTTATGTACACTTTTGTAATTTTAAATAACTCTAAATAAATCTTTTTCTTTCTTTATTTATTTGTTAGCAGAAAGTTGTGCTTTAGAACAGCTTGCGACACTTTCGAAAGCTCTCCTAAAGTCTGCCCAATAATATTTTTTAAAATAAATAGTAACAATTCAATTTAAACATAATAATAATTGACAAATAAAATAAAATAATTAAAATGAAGAAAAAGTTGGCGGTAGGCTAAATAAAACTTTAAAAATACTAGTTGATACTTGACATCTTTGTTTTCGTGATCACGGCCACTGAAAAGTGGCCAAAACGTCGAAATAACCAAAATCAAATAAATTACAGCGTTTAATACTGTTAAAACATTATTGTGTGTATCTTTGTGCAAATACATACAGGATTGTTTATTCGTGTTTGTGTATTAGTGGACTTTGTTATCTTTAATTAAATAAATTATTATTAAGTAACAGTCCAGCTGATATTACACATGTCTTACTGTTTTTATCATTTTGACAATACAATAAAATTTCAATGAATATTTTTTGTATCTTCCATTTTTGTTTATGTGTATAAAAAATATGTTTATGATAGTATAGAATTTTCCTTTGTGGAATAGTATTAGGACAATTAATAATATGAAAACACTTACACCACATGATTGACTCATTCAAAAGGTATCCGTCTTTATTAGGAATGATACCGAATCAACAGTGTAATATGTATATGCCCTGTGGGTAATGGCATGTGGACTTATCATAATTATTTTAATAAGTTAAGTAAGTTGGAAGATATTATAGACTTAGATTTATTTACTAATAGTGTAGCATTGTTTAGCACAAACTTGGTCAAACTCGGATTTATCAATTTAACTACGTTATAACTAGGGTTGTAACGGAGGCCTTCTTAGCGGAGGCGGAGGCGGATGCGGAGGCGACGGGTTTCACCTCCGCGGATGCGGAGGTTAACGGAGGCGGAGGCGGAGGCGGAAGTGAAATTGGATGTAGAAAAAATAGTAGTTTATGGTTTATACATTACATCGCGTCGGTAAAACTTCGTAGATACATCTAACGCGTCTACGTAATTCGACAGGTTGATTCCTGTAGCGCATCATTCATTTGACAAATTACGTTTGCAAGACCCCCCCCCCGCCCCACCTCAACCGCGTTCCCGCCGCGCACGCCCTGATTTTTGATCATTTGCTGCGCTCGGCCGGATGGCTGATTCGTCGTGAGCGTCGCTGCTTGCGTATGATTCGTAAATAAACCTTCGTTATGACTCCGCAAAAATTAAACGGATGCGGAGGCGGAGGCGGAGGTGGAGGCGGAGGCGGAGGCGGAGGCGGAGGCGGAGGCGGAGGCGGAGGCGGAGGCGGAGACGGAGGCGGAGGCGGAGGCGGAGGCGGAGGCGGAGGCGGAGGCGGAGGTACGATTCCTTGCGGAACTTCCGCAGTAACGGAGGCGGAAGCGAAGTTCCTTTACAACCCTACTTATAACTATGCACCTTTTTATTTTTATGTACCATGTAATATGCAAATAAATTTTCATTTCAGCTATTCTCTGTAACTATTCATTGGTCTGTGTCGAGCAGATCTCAGTATTCCCCCCGTCGGCATGCCAACGACAATCTCAATTGGTCGGACGCGCACGCAACCACATTCCTTTGACATTTCACTATTCTTCTTTTTGTGGAAACTTAACAAGTCACATTCAAAGAACATCTCTGTGTTTTATTTCTTTGTATAACCTTTTAAGATTAGCGCTACAATTCCGTACAATTTCTGTCCTTGCAGGAACGGAGAAAGAATACTGTTACGAGTTGCGCGACTCGAATTAAAATGCAGTATTTTAATTTTGAAGTGACAAAGTTGTTTTATTAAAAAAATGTTTACTAAATAAATATTACATAAGTAGAATTAGCTTTTTGTTAATTATTATCGTTCGTATCGTCGTTTTGATCTTACACCAAAAGGAAGGAGTGCAATCAAGCGTTGTGTCGGATAGAATTCCGGCACAGCAATAATAATATGCTGAGTGCAAACCTCGTTTGCTTAAAATGCGACGTACACATTCTCGAAATATGTTTTGTGTATAATAATGTATAAGGAATATAATTACGACACTATGTCTTCAAATCGAGTTTTTTTTCTAATATTTTCAAACAAAAAGCACATTGTCTTGTAACATTATTTCGTGAAACTCTCGAGAGGGTTAAGAAATGAAAAGGGTTGAAAGGTCCTAAGGGTCCGTAATCTGTCAATTACTGAAATATAAAAGTGTCAGAATATCCAAGAAACAATATTGCATTGATGACGTCTGTTTTAGCCCAAAGGATTATTTTGTATAATAAAATATCTTGACCTTTTGTCCAGTCCGAAGTTACTGGAATGTACAGAAATATTTTACTTTGTTTAAAACTAATATTACACGACTCATTTCTGTCTTTCAATTTTGATGAAGCAACCATAGTGATTTGTGTAAACATAATCTAATCTGGAGTGACGCTCACGGACCGCGTTCGTAATACCGAAGTAAGAAAGAGAGTTGGTCTGAAAGAGAGTATCGGGGTGAAGGTAAGGAAAGGAATGCTCCGGTGGTTCGGGCATGTGGAAAGAATGTATGATGAAAGAATGACTAAACAGATATACAATGCAAAAGTGGATGGATGCAGAAGTCGCGGAAGGCCACGACACGCCTTCCATGATCAAATTGATCATGTATTAGCAGAAGGTGATGTCAGGAGCCTTAAGAACAGACGAGCGTGCATGGCAAGAGCTATGAATGTCAAAGAAACAAGTGAGGTGTGTAAGAATAAGCCTTAATGGCGCTCTGTTGTTCGTGCCTACCCCGCAAGGGACCTGGCGTGAAGTTATGTATGTATGTATGTATAAAATTCTGAACATGCCGTGTCTGTACATAAATGTTATAAAAAAGAATCAACGGGAATAGACTATATAAACGATGGAGAACGCGATGCATTTTTTTAAATCTCTTGTCTGTTTGTTAGGGATTCACGTATAAACTACTGGACCGATTTCGATGCAATGTTCGCTGATCGACAGCAAATTCTTTCTCAACTTTTTATCCTGGGAAACCCGCGGGAATTTTTCTCGAAATAATTTAAAATGGCCATATTAAATTCGTTTTTTAATTCCAATGTGTTTTTTTTCACTGTTTAATAGCAAATGTAATGGAATAAAATGTGTGATTTACTATCACGAGAATTCAATATTCAATATTAAAATGTTGCTCGAAAAAATCTATAATAATGCTATGTTTATAATATGTACATAAAAAATATGAGCTACCTTTTAAATTCAAGTTTTGAACTGAAACTTTCAGAAGCTTAATATTTTTGGTTCATAAAATTATAACCGTAACGAGAAGAAAATCTGAAAAAACATCAGCTCTTGGCGATATTTGAAATCTTAAAAAATTTGGAGCGAGTTAAAATTTTTTACGAGTTGTCCTCTGGAGGAAGTTCTAAAAACATCAAAAATAACATTTTTTCACTTGAGACTAAAAACAAGACAGTTTTTTTTCGCCACCCAGATATATATATAGTATATATGTTAGGTATCACCTAACACTGACGTTGTTATCGTAGTGTGCATAGTAAAGTGCAGTAAACCGTGCCGTCGACTGACACGTAGATAGGGTTCCGGCAGACGCCGCGTCTGTTGCGAACCTTACTGGCACATTTCAACCGGCTCTGGTCTAAGTTATGAGCTGTCGAGGTGTAGTTTTTAAATATGTTTTTAATCAATTTTTTTCAATAGCAATTCAAATGTCAATTTATTGAATTATGTATATTTTACCACTTTTTTACAATGAAAGAAGATAAAACTTAATTATAAATTAACCTAAATAGTATAAAAGAAAACTTAACTTATTTGTATTGTATTCTACCCATAATCTCTCAAGAGTTTAAGTAGAATACTGAGCCCAGATCACCGTCTTATTTTACCTACCGAGTTTATATGACCGTTGTATTTAATTAAAAGTGTAAGTTAGTTAAAGAAGGTAACTAACCCAGTAGAATAATATGTACATATGTGTAAAGTTTTTGGTGTAGCAAAGTGAAAAAAAAACCACCTGTTGTTCTTTAAAATGTTATTAATCTTATGTTCAACACACTTGCTCATAAAGTGGCTCTATGGTCACCGCAATTAGGCACAGAATGACACCCATAATCAAACTGTGACTATAGAAAATCTATAACTCACTAGTGAGTTATAGATTTTTTTTTAAATTTTATTGGTTGAGTTGCTTTGTTCTTAAAAATGTTTTTATTAAAAAAAATAAGATCGTGTTCTAAAGAACAAATAAATTAATGTTCCTATTGCTTGCTCATTTCATCCAACTTCTTATTGAAATAGATAATTTTAACTCGTACGTGTTTAATAAATAAAACTTTCACTCATATATAACTTTTTTTTTCTCTGCAATAAAAGAGAACTTTAAATTCCCCATTTTGTACGTGGCAGAATAGGCGCAAACCCTATGCGCGGAAAAAAAAATCTCATCCCTTTAGTCTGTGGCCGATCGCAATGCGTGCGCATAGGAAAACTGATTATTTTTTCCCGCCATAGCGAAACATTTTTCACAACTCGTTTTCACTGTTGAGATTATAGTTATTTATTAATTAAAATGTCTACAAGTACTAGTTACGAAGAAAATGATTTATGTTGTACACCGCCCGATATAAGATGTGAAGCCCTTAACGTTATGGAAAGTTTACTACCTGAAAACTCCAAGGAAAAATATCTATTTTATCTACTAAATAAAATGAGTTTTTGTTGTTATTTTATTCACAAGTGTGTTGAAAAACGTCGTATGATACACGTGTGTGTTGATGATTACCGTCCTCGGCTCTCTTAAGACCCTCGCCTACGGCTCGAGTCTCAATGGCGCCTCGGCGGTAATCACCAATGTTACACACTAGTACCATAATGTACTATTATGTTCTTTAATATCGATCAGTCTTATTTAACAACTCATATAATACTTATTTAAAATAAAATAAATACCAACATAACGCATGAAAACTTGGATAGTTAACTATCTACGTAGAAGCTACTACTTGCTGGTCCCAGGCGGTCTAACAGTAGTGACTAGCATTACGCTGAGTATGGGTCTTATTTTAGAACTTATAATGTTTCCTTTATTTTATCTTCCTCATTATTCTTAAGATGTTTATTTGTCCTAAATAAAACAATAATTTCCTCTTCTTTTTTTCTTTCTAATAGAACATATAAATATTTATATAAATATATCAAAATTTATATACTGAAAACATACACAAAAAGTTTTAATGCAAAATAAAATTGAATTCTCAAGTTTTATGAGGCGATTTGTACTTTGCAGTTATTATAATTGGTTCACCACCAATGGTTAAAATCTGTACTAATAAATAAAATTGAAGTGTCTGTCTACAATATAAAACAGGCAATAATTTAAGTGACAACTGCATTCTATATGATGCTTAAAGTATAGTTCTTGCAATTTACGAGAGACTTTATTGTTGGTAAAAACTTATAATCGGATGGCATACTCGCAACTGATCACTGCGTCAGACACACACATCATAATGTAGACGTTCAACCATAAGTAAAGCTCCCTCGTTTTCGTGAATTGCAAGAACTATTATATATATACTATACAGTTGTCAATTATTGTGTTGGTTTACATTTTTTTGGAATAGTTTATACAATGTATGTATAATTATATTTATAGTTGGTCATATTATTACTTTGTGTTGTGTGTCGCTATTAAAAATAAATATTTTAATTTCTTTTTTATCTGAAAATTAAGTCCTGTCTTTACTACAAAATCGCGCACGTTTTCCAATTAGACCGCCGTTAGTCCGAAACGTGCCCACAATATGAGGAGCGAGACTTGGCCTCTGAGACTTCCAGAGAAAAGTTTGGAGCGCACTCAAAAGTACTCCCAGTAATTTTTCCCGCTTGATTTAAAACGATCCTATTGTAACCGAGTTTCGGACCTTTGCGGTTCTGCTTCCGAGAACTCTATTCATATTTGCTAAAGTTTTGTATTGAGATTTTTAATTTAAGAAGTGTTTGTTGATTGAATTTACGGAGAATCCCAACTGAGTATTCTTTCTTTTAAATATAAGTAGTTCTGTAATATTTGTATATCTGGCCAGTGTTCAGTAAAATCTTCAGCCAAATTGTCCGTCTTTGACTGACGCTAAACGATTAAAATTCCACGATTACTATTCCCTTTAAAACAAGTCTGTCTGTCGATTTATGTATTTAATATTTGGTTCTACATATTTCGGGAGAGTAATAGAGCGAGCGATGAGCCCTAATATTGATACAAAACCCATTTTTTTAAATACCATCATATTATTTTTATTTTTCAACTTAATGGTTCTATTCTTTGCTGTTATAATGTTGATTAATTATGCTAAGCACAAAGCAAAATAAAATGTTTTTCAAGTTGTGTGTTGTTTTTGAAATACACAACATGAAATTAAATTTTTCTGTATTAATCTGCCCCACTTCTGCCTAATTATGACTAAAACTATTTTAGCAAAAGAGTATTTACAAAATATCAAGATACTTAAATACAAGATACAAAATACATTTTTCAAAAGTATCTAGAAACAAGTTGAAAATACGTATTTTGTATCTGTATTTCAGATAATTGTATTTTAGATAAGTCACACGGTCATTTCCTAGGACGAAAATTAGTAGGGGAACATTGAGATTTTCACAAACATAAATCAGCAATCTTTCTTATTGTTTCTAGAGGTAAAAGGTAAAATGAAGTACAGCGTTCTTTTGTAATCGATATAAGTAATTATACTATATATTAACTTTTTCAAAATACCCGAAGAACATCCGCTTGGCACCAGAAGACAATTGTTTTAACACATTGTTACGACCTGAAAGCCGACAAAAGACAAATTCACACCTGCGTACCTGTAGACATTTTATATACCTTTTCTTCGTTTGGATTTCTTTTGTGTCTTTTGTGTTTAAAATTTGTAATTAGAAAACCAGTTGTGTATTGTAATCTTTATGGTAGTCATTAGCCAGGTATAATTCTAAGAAATTTAGTCTACGCGGCTGAGAGACATATTGTATTTGTGCAGTATAAAGCAATGCCCCAATGGAGAGATCGGCAGTCGAGGGATAAGCACAAGCTAAGCAAGACGAATGTACTATATTCGGTAATCTATTTAGTGAGGGACTTTGCGCGTGTTATTATATTTGTACCTATGTTATACGTGTTTGTATAGTTCTAATAAATTCTATAGTAATTCTTACGACATTTTAATTCGAGTCCTGCAACTCGTAACAATATTTTTTATTCATCATGGCCTTGTAAGTTTACAGGACGTTTACATGTTTACTCATGACTTGAAGGCACATGTAATGGTGATATAACAAATCCAAGCATTAATTTGTAGAAACATTTGTCAAAACGAGGGCACGAAAATGAAGAGACCGTCTGGGCTTACGCCTCGAATTATGGTTACGCAAGTGAATTATGAAAATTCCTTGTCGGGGTCCGTGACAGACGCGCGGAGATCTCCCCGTTATACAACTAGGCAGATAAACTCCAACAACGGGTTAGTATACGATGATAAGAGTAAGCGGGAAATCTTTAAGATTTATTAATATTAGTTTCTTCTCGTAGTCTAGGCCTCGTTAATTTAGATTTTGTCAATTTGTCACATAAATAAAAATCAATGTTTGTATGTTTGTCCATTATGCGTTACTAAACCATTGATCCCATAGTGATAAAACTTTGGTAAAGTGTTCTGAGGACGCCAGAAAGGGTTTCTGAATTTAAAAATATATAGATAATCTGATTAATTCATTTAATAGGTCACATATGAAACGTCAATTTCTTTTTCTGTGGCATTCTAGCACCCAATATTTTTTTTGTGATTGTGATTTTCTGGCTAATCTCTGAAATGGCTGGACCGATTTTGATGGGGCTTTCATTGGCAGATAGCTGATATTAAAAAATAAAAAGTAGCCTTACTCCTTGTAAGGCTACTTTTTTAAGTTCCCGAGTTTAATTCGCGGGTACAGCTAGGCCAAGTGCGTGGCACTCCCAGAACTATGAATGTTTCCATAGAAAGACGATGACGAGCGGCCATTATTTTATACTAATATTTTCTTGTTTTGGTGTAACTTTATTTGGGATGATATTAGAGTTATTAGCTGTTTCACGCCGATGTGGGGATGGGTGTATAGCGTAATTTGTAATGCAATATTATAATTGTTAATGGCGTTAATATTGATAAATAAAGTATGTATGTACAGTCATGAGGCTATTCAATAGCAGTGTTATTTTTAACGCCTTAAATAAAACGCATTCGGGCACAGTCAATATTTTTATCATTATCGCAGCTGAAGCTCCACCATTCTAATAATGCACCCACAACAATGTTAGTAACAAGTGAATGTTAAATCTAGCGAGACATTATAAACATGCCAAGAATGAAACTCAGTCTAAAGCACAAGAGATTGTAGTAATAGCTATTAATAAGAAATACCTCCTTTCTCTTCAACCTCAGCAACCAAGTTACTCCGTTCAAACTTTTCACAATAAAACCTAACAATAGTTGCAGAACAACACTGTGTTCTCTTTGAGGTTCCGCTTTGACCAAATTTACTAAAGAATTAAAAACATAAGTCTAAGAAGCAAATGTGTGTAAGTTACATTTTATTCATTTTGAAACGCGTCTATTTGTAGAATGTTTTTTTGTTAATAAATTAATTGAGCTACTTAATAATCTCTCTCAATAAGAATTAATATAATACTGATAAGGCAACCATTAAATCTATGTTGCGTTACGCAAAACATGTAAGAAGACATTCAAGATAAAGACATTCAGAATTCATTGGTTTTAACTATAAGTTGAAAATTTATATTTTAGATTTAATTATCAATTATCTTAATCTTAATTATCAATTAACGACATTAAATATCGTTATATTTAATAAGGTTAATTTAGGTTTTAGGTAATTATAGGTCGTTACCTAGGATATAGTGGGTAATTAAAAAGTAAATTGATTTTAATCTAATACTCTAAAGAATAGATAGATAGATAACACTTTATTGTACACCATTACAGAAAACTTACAAACTAGTAATAATCTCATTGGGTACAAAGGGTGGTCTTATCGCTAAAAAGCGATCTCTTCCAGACAACCCGTGGCAAGAATATTCTGATTAGGGGAGTGGCGATGGTGGTATACATAATTATTGTACGATTACTTACATACAATTAAATAATAAATATATAACTATACTATATATACAAATATACACATAAGTTATATACATATATATAATATCTAAAAGTGTGTTCATTTACCAAGTCACTGTCTGTTAGGCTAAGTTTAATTAATATTTCAGCTTGAGGCGTTACGGAACTTGAGCCATAGTCGAATGTCTCTAGTTTCGTAGCCCCATGTAAAAGCGCGGATTAGTTGGTTAGGTTTAGTGGTTAGTCAACCCAGGTGCCAGGTGGTGGGGCATTTGCCCGACTGGATAGCTACCACTCTTGGCTTGGCCATTATAACAATTTTGAGTTGTGTTCCGGTATCAGTAGCCCGTTTCCAGTTTCTCATATTGGCAGAGAAGCAGCACATTGGCAGCACCGCTGGTATGCTAATTTCCATAAGTGACGGTAACCACTTTCCATCATATTTGGGTCGTCAGCCTGTTGCTGTGCTTCAGCAGTAAAAAAAATAGTCTGGCGGTCGGTTTCTCACGATTTTTTGCATTCGGAAGCCAGCGTGGAGGGCTGTCTGTTGAGCATCCCACACGCCCTTCGATGACTTCCACTAGAACTCAGATATAGTGCGCCAATGCATTTACTTATCATTATTTAAAAAAAAGGTTCTATTAATATTAAAAGTAAGCAAATGAAACAAAAATCATCCAATAATAAGTTAACCGTTGTTACCAGTCGGGCGGGAGGTATGAAGTTGTTTCAGTTTTTCGTAGCCGCTAAAGCGCTGCAGCCATCGTCCCCACGGGTGCTCTTGCTAGCTCCTATTCATTACGATAAAAATTAAAATGCACCCGCCTTGACGTTGTAATAGTGGTCCGACGACTGTAATTTTGTGTCCCTTTGAAATGCTCCAATTTGTTTTCGTAGATAACAAGATCCTTTCAGAAATGCAATTGATGACAGTCGTTGGAGTAATTAGAACAAAGATAGACTTTTTATTTTCATATCGTGTTTAGGCCGTGTCTACATTAGAGGAACAATGAGCGGCTAATTGTTTGCTGCCATTATGCCTCTCTATCATTTTGATATGCAGTGTCTATATAGTAATGTACGCAGTTTGCGACGCTTTGCTTGCCGATTTATTAAGTGAGCGGCCGATTAGCAGCACCTTTGGTGTTACAAATGTCTATAGGCGATGGTAACCGCTTTCTATCTGGTGGGTCATCTGTCTTACATTTATTTATTTGCATAGTTGTTCTTGTCGTGTTTATTTTTAATGTTAATAATTATTTTTGTTACGTACCCTTATTTCTAAACGATACAATCGGCCATTTGCTTATTTGAATAATAAATAATATTATATTTTTAGTTATTCTGCGATTAGCACCTGTTTTTTTGTATTGTGTAGATTATAATTCAAAATCTCTCAATTGTACATATATGGTATTCACTACATTTTATTTTCATGTTGGCAGACGCGATAGATTTTTACTGCGTTCGATTTATTTTATTACATGTAAAACTTTAAATATAATATTTTTATTATATCTTATACAAAATATTATCTAAAATTTACAAACAAGAATATATTAAATTCTGGTCATTCATAATCCTTTTAATTCTAATAGTTTATCAATGACTGCAATCCGCTTTCGGTTGTGTCAATTTGCTAAGTTCCTTATACTGTAAAACTGTTGGAGGGATGACGAGGTGTTCTAAAATGTTTGAGTCATTGTATGAAATACATGTAAGCAGTAAGATTATCTGATTATACATATAGGGCCTTACTTATAATAATCTCGTTAAGAAAGGATTAGCCATCTCTTAAATAAAAGACTCCTAAGCCCCTAGTCAATGGCTGTGTCAAATAAAACTTGCCATCTTGCCTCTTAGCAGTCACTTAAACTTCCTCGATAATGATTATTTTTGACAGTTATTTATGAGTTACTTTACCACCACCTCTAATCCTTAAGAGGAGTTTATGGGTAAAATTTTCGTTAAACATTTGCTGAGCAGTTTCTTAAAATTTAACAAACGATTATGAGTAAAGCCAATAGTGACTAGTTGCTGTTCTTTTATTACCAAAAACTCTTCTGAGGTGTTGCAAGTATTACATCTGCCTGTCTCCTGAACTCATAGAGCAAAAAAAAATATTGCAGGAGTTCAGCAGACTGGCAGACGGCCCACTTGATGTAAAGCGGTTACCATCGCCTATGGACATTTGCAACACCAAAGGTGCTACAAATGCGCTGCTGCTCTCTTAAGGGAGATATGAACCTAGTCACTAATGCCGGAGCACTACTAAAGGTTGTTATGACGACATACTTTGGACCAGGGGTGGTAGCCATCCAGTCGGGCAAATGCCCTACCACCTGGCTGTGGGTTGTTTTGTCGCCTCTTATGCCAAGCCGACCGCCCGCAGGAAATCGTATTCTTTCTCCTTTCCTGCACGGATAAAAAAAGATAATAAGACAATCCTAAAAAGTGATAAAATTAATTTAAATACTGAGGGTCATAAAACATATGTTCATGTAACGCAATAGCGTATAAACAAAATAGCAAAAAAAAATGTAATAGAAAAAGACAACCTTATGTCTCATCACATGACTGAGGAGAAGGCGCGATAAATAAAGCAGCTCATGCAAACGCTCCGCTACGTCTATCGCTCTCTTAAGCAACAGGCTCTATCCTTCTCTTAATACTCGTTTTACACTGTCATAGGTGAGCGATAAAGCCGATACGCCTTGTTTAGGACTCATAACATTTCCGCAGGGCGACAGTCCCACGGAGATACGTTTGAAATACAACTTAGTATAAGTACCCTGTTATATGTTCTTATTACGTCTTGTTAATTCAAGGCTATGTGAATTTGTGTTATGTTAAGGATTTCATGCAATTTGTTGTTGTTGAGTAAATCATAAAGTATTTTTATGAAACGTATAAATGATATCAGACCATAAATGTCCCACTGCTGGGCTCGGGTCTCCCATAGGGGTATAACAGACAGTATACCCGCCACGCTTGTCCAAGGCGGCTGGGCAGGTTTGACACATCGGATATCTGAATGGGCAAGTTGCATCACGATGTTTTCCATCACCGTTAGCACGTGGTAATTGTAACAAT
The DNA here is from genome assembly GCA_012273795.1 of Dendrolimus punctatus. NCBI lineage: Eukaryota > Metazoa > Arthropoda > Insecta > Lepidoptera > Lasiocampidae > Dendrolimus > Dendrolimus punctatus. The sequence goes on along the minus strand of CM022535.1, from coordinate 4,391,685 downwards.
ATGTACATTAGATCAGAAAACTGACTAAGTGGTATATGCGTTCCGGCCAGGTCGAACCCGCGACCTTTGAGTGTGGGGACGCGTGCGCTAGCCATTACGGTACCTCGACTTTATGATACCAAATTTTTGAAAATCTTTTATTTTTTAATTTACCGATTTCTAGAAGAAAGAGGTTCTTGATTTGTCTATATTTTTTTTGTATGTTTGTTAGTCGTTTTGTATAATAATATACTATATAAACATTTTTTTAGATTTCTTGTCTGTTTGTTTGAACCAGGTTTCGCTGATCAATAGCAAGTTCTTAGATTAAAGATCTGCACTACTTTTTCTCCTGATAAACCCGCAGGATTTTTTTCTGGGAATGAATTAAAATGGCCAGATTAAAATAAAAAACCAGAAACAAATTTTAAAAAGAAATATTTTCTACACATTTTACATGTGTGATATTTTTATCCTGAGAATCCCGCGGGAATATTCCCGTAAGCGTTTTGCAGTTGTTCGGTTGCATGAAATTAGCTTATTCCGGCACTTAAAACGATAGCTTAGATTATTTATTACATGCTGTGGCACTTTGTTCCCGCGAGAATTTCGAGTCAACCATGGACAAAGTTGCGGACATATCCTAGTTTTAGTTTTTTTTTATGTTTGCGTATAGGCAAACTGGCAGACGGGTCCACTTGATGGCAAGTGGCTACCGTCGCCCATGGATATCTGCAACACTAAGGGAGCCGATGCGTTGCCTACCTCGTTGAGACTTTAAAAATCTGTTTACGCCCTTTTTGAAGAGCCCCATATTGTAGCGCTCTGGGAAAACCGCAGGAGGGAGCTCATTCCACAGCTTGCTCACATATGGCATAAAAGAGCGAGCGCCACGTACAGTGGATAACTTCCAGGTGTCAAGGAAGTGTGGATGAACTCCCAGTCGCCGGCGAGCAGTGCGGTGGTAAAATGGCGATGTAGGTACCAAACCAAACAGCTCCTCAGAACACTCCTCATTATACAGACGGTAGAACGCGCTGAGAGCGCCTACGTCTCTTCTGAGACTTAAAGGTTCTAAGCCGCCTGTAAGTTCGGGATCGTCGACAATCCGGACCGCTCGGCGCTGCAAGGAGTCAAGTGGGAGCAGCTGGTACTGAGGTGCCCCAACCCAGAGATGGGAGCAGTACTCCACATGGGGACGGACTTGGGCCTTATATAATAAAAGCCTATGTCCCGGTGTGAAGTACCGCTTAGCCCTGTTGAGCACCCCAAGCTTTTTAGAAGCGATTTTCGCTTTGCTCTCCAAATGACCCCGAAATTGCACCTCGCTCGAAATGTCGACGCCTAGGATCCCGATTGAGTTCGAGATCTTGAGGGGAGTGCCCTGGAACTGTGGCGCTAACAGAAATGGGGCTTTTTTAGCGATGAACGCGCAGACTTGTGTCTTTTTAGGGTTGAAAAGGACGAGATTTCGTCTACCCCATTCCGAGACCTCCTGCAGGGAGGTCTCGATTTCAGACACAAGCCGGATTCTACTTTCCTCAACTTCTGCATGGGGAATGTTTACGCGCCCAGTGTAGAAGGCATCGCCCGTGCTGTCATCTGCATAACAATGAAGGAGGTTGCTGGTCTGCAACATGTCATTGATATGCAGAATGAACAGCGTGGGCGACAACACTGAGCCTTGGGGTACGCCAGCATTAATAGGCTTCGTTTCCGAGCATACACCGTCAATTAAGACCTTGATGCTCCGCCCATATAAAAAGCTGGCTAAAGTATATAAGAAAATTACCTTGAAAAATATACTTTGACGCAATAAGGAATTGTTTAATTTAAATATAAGATAACGGTTTGCATGATAAGCTGGTGCGGCGTAAATAACCCGGTACATCGGCTTATCAGCTAATCTACTTAAGTCAATGGCGAGCAGGCCAGCTCCATTACCGTATCTTTGGGCACATCACGGATATTTGATTCAATGGAAGTGATGTTAGAGATATAAAAAATCCTGAAGCTGTATTTAGAACCATTTTTTTGCGACGTTGGCAAACTCAGAGTCTGGAACCCGTTGCAGGAATATATTAGATTGAAAACAGCGATGGCAGTATACATAATTTTTTCAGACATAGAGTTTTTTTCAGATATTTTTTTTAACAGCCTCCTTTTAACACCTCACCATACTTCTCTCAGCGATGTTTCCATCTCTCTAAAACGTCCAAATAGTACTCCGTGTTTTTCTCTGCAAAATAATTATTCACGAAGGTGATTGCCTCTTCATTTAACGAAAATCTCTGTCCTCCGAGTGCAATTTCTTGATGAGGGAACAAAAAGAAGTCGCTTGGGGCTAGATCTGGCGAGTAAGGCGGATGGTCAAGCAGTTCAAAACGTAATTCGTGGATTTTCGCTATGGCAACCACTTAGGTGTGAGACGGTGCGTTGTCTTGGGGAACAGGGTTTTCTTTTCTGCGAATGTGGCCGTTTTTCTGCCTTCAGCTGGTCCAATATTGATGCGTAGTATACTCCTGTAATGGTTTTTCCTTTTTGAAGATAATCGATTTAAATCACTCCATGACTATCCCAAAAAACAGTTGCCATCACTTTCCCCAGCCGAAAAGACAGTTTTTGCTTTTTTTGGAGACGGTTCCTCCTTCGCAGTCCACTGTATGGACTGTATTTTTATTTCGGGAGTATAATGGTGTATTCAAGTTTCATCTACATTAATTGATTGGCGCCAAAACTCGGATTTATTGCGCCTATACTGCTCCAACAGAGCGTTGGAAATATTCATTCGAGCGCGGTTTGGTCTAACATGAGCAACGCCGCACCCAACGCGCGAGTATTTTTCTCATGTCTAAATGTTGATTTGATATGTGACAAACATGTTCTTTTGACATTTTCATAACCTCTGCTACCTCTCCAATACACATGATCATCTTTGATTTTCGTAGGCGTATTTGACTTTCAAAAACAAATATTTAACGAAAGCTCGATACTCGATTTTGTCAATTTTTATAAAACTCTCACATCAACTCACTCAAACGACTGTTACATAACTACTGTCCAAAATGGCTGAAACTTTGGTGAGTAAATTTCAATAGACGAACAACAAAATTCATTTTTAGCTACTATCTACTATCATTTAACTAACTTTTATTTACGAGTGCTTCTATCTTCATGTTAAGGCTGGAAACTTTTCAGACGACCCTACTATATACTAAGAATTGTAACTAAGAATAAAATATATTTTAAACAATCAAAGATATTATTAATAAACTAGCTGACTGGGCAAACTTCATACCACCTAAGAATCAATAAATAAAAAAACTGTTACAAGCATGTTTTTACCTTTTAAACCTTCCCTGGACTTCAAAAAATAATTCAAAACCGAAATTAGCCAAATCAGTCCAGTCGTTCTCGAGTTTTAGCGAGACTATCGAACAGCAATTGATTTTTATTCATTAAAAAATAACCTTTCCTTACAATATCATATTTAAGTAATAACCTAAGTTTCTGTCAAGTTAAACAATTTCAATATCAAATAGTTCAAGTTATCGCTTCTGTCGGTTGTCTCAAGACACACACGTTTTTTTTATTCACAATGTGCAAAACAAAAACTGTTTTCTAATGCGGCACATATGACATTAGTTAAAATATATTAACTTTATATACATATAAACTGTACCGGCAGACGTTATCCTGACTTAAAAACCAAATTTAGAACCCGATTGCAGAGCCAACTAATGGATCCAATTGTGAGATAAAAACTATCCTGTCTTTCAAGTTAGATCAAACTGTACACGGTGTGATTAAAATCGGTTAAGTAGTTTAGGAGTCCATAACGGACAAACAACGTGACACGTAATTTATATACATACTATTACAAGACAAGACTATATGAATTAAAATGGCTATTCCAGCATTATTTTGTATCTAAGTAATATTCTTCTCTTTGCCTAAGGTCATTAAGTTTGAAGGCCGTCTAAGTGCAGTAAAGTTTAATGACCTTCCCCTATAATTGGACGAATCTTTACGGTTTTCTATCAGGTGTTACTCAAATTAACTATCATCTTAAATTGAACAAATTATTTAAACTTTTGGTTGAATGTTTACTAGTTACATTGTATTCTTCTGTCTTGTATGTATAACTTGTATTATACACAAGGTGTGCCCGTGAATTCGTCTGCGTGGATTTTTTTGCGGAACCCAAAAAAGTAACCTAAGTGGCTCCTTATATCATTATCTATCTTCTAGTGCAGTGTTTTTCAAACTGTGGGTCGCGACCCCTAGGGGGGTCGTAGAACCTTGCTTGTGGGGTCACCGGCAAAAAGTAAAAGGCAATTTAAATTTATTATTAATATTAATAATCGGCAGACAAACACTCACATTGTATATTCCCAAATTAAGCAAGTTACGCTTGTGTTATGGGTAATATACAACGGACCACTCTGGGGCCGATCCCAGACACCCACACCATGGTAAATAACGGAGAAAATACGTGTCCGAAATTTACTATACCAGGAATCGAACCCGGAGCCGCTGCGTTACAGTGAGGTAGGCCGGCAAAGGCTTAGCCCGTTCAACCATAGGGGCCGTCTATATTTCTGGCCGTTTATATCTCTTACTTAGGTACCTACTTTCTACGCTCAGTAGCTTTTTGTAGAGATAGGTTTTAATAATTAATATAGCTGACAATATAGAGAAAAAACATGACCGTAGTCTCATAAATTACTAACTTTTTGTCTGTCTATATCCCAAGGGGGTCGCGAAAAATTTTCAACCTATACAGGGGTCGCGTATTCAAAAAGATTGAAAAGCATTGTTCTAGTGAAAATCCTGTCAAAATCGGCCCAGCTGTTTCAGAGATTAGCCGGAACATCGGTTCATTTATTCATCATACCAGGTTACCTCAAGATGTTTCCATTGAGCGTAGTAATTGCACTACACTTTCACTGCTAAAATCCGGTCTAAAAATTGGTTTAAGAGCACATTTTCTGATCAGATTCGAACCTACGTCATTCGAGTTAACTAGTCATAACGACGCAAACATTTAACATACCTACAATCTCAATGAAATCCTGAAAGGGCAAACGAAAAAAACAAATTCACCCAACAACCCCTAAGACAATAATAACATTTAAATAAATAAAACATAAAAGGGTACGTGAGAGGTACAGGGCCGGGAATCGAATTCACTGACCGGTGATCGGCCATCGCGCCCTTGGGACCAGTTTGGGTCTAGCCATAAAACCCAGTGAGGACATAAAGCTGGTCGCACCTCGTAAAATTGTTGATAGACATGTATTTTTTAACATGTCCTTAGTGTCTCTCTGGTGCTTACGTTATGGAAACAGGAAGCTTACAGAACAAACATCTCAACATCATCATCATCATTATTCGTCGAATTAATTTGTATGTCACATTGCTAATTGACTTCTCTTCTTTTTATTTCTTTACGTTTGGGACTTAATAGCTATTTATTTATTTAGATAGACAGATAGATAACTCTTTATTGTACACCAATACAAGCATTAACTTAAGACTAAAATTATATCTAGTTATGTACAAAGGGCGGTCTTATCGCTAAAAAGCGATCATCGATTCTTTCTTCTTTAAATTAATTATATTATATAGTCTTAATAGTTCAAGATTCGAGTTACCCCAGACTGAACTGACAGAAACTACCGATCCTAAAATTTAATTTTTCCTAAAATTTCCTAAGTCTGGTGTGATTGGGATCTCAGTCATATAAGTTTAATGTTAAATTATAAATTAATTAAACAATAATTACATAGTGAGTAAAACACTCGTCGTATTATTTGTACTCCCCTCTAAAGTGGTAGTAGATAGAGCTTAGCTCCTGCACGGCGATTGACCTATGGGCTCTCGGCAGTTGTACGTTTCTTTATCCAACGGGGTAACATCATCGACGCACCACAGACATAAAATAAACCTCCACAAACAGAAACGGCACGTTTATTACTTTATGATATACTAGCTGTGCCCGCGACGTTGTCCGCGTAGAATTTGTTTTCAAAACCCCCGATTTCGGAACATTGTTCATTGGTGCTCCGCTCCTAACGGTCTTAGCGTAATGATATATAGCCCATAGCCTTCCTCGTTAAATGGGCTATCTAACACTGAAAGAATTTTTCAAATCAGACCAGTACTTGCTAGCGCGTTCAATCAAACAAACAAACTATTCAGCTTTATATATTAGTACAAGATATAGGGCATGTGGAACGAATGTATGATGAAAGAATGACTAAACAGAAATACAATGCAAAAGTGGATAGATGCAGAAGTCGCGGAAGGCCACGACACACCTTCCATGATCAAATTGATCGTGTACTAGTAGAAGGTGATGTCAGGAGCCTTAAGAACAGACGAGCGTGCATGACAAGAACTATGAATGTCAAAGAAGCAAGTGAGGTATGTAAGAATAAGCCTGAATGGCGCTGTGTTGTTCGTGCCTACCCCGCAAAGGACCTGGCGTGAAGTTATGTATGTATGTATGTACAAGATATAGATAAGATAGCCATTTCGGATATCATGATCCAATGTTAACAAGGGCACAGGTCTTTACATGTGTAAATAGGGGTCAGTTTGACCCTGCTTAATACGTGTTCCAAACTTCATACATAATAATAACATAGTTTACACTACTATTAACGTGTAATGTATTCAATGTGTTACTAGCATTAAGCGATTACAAGGGATCTTGTATTGTTTAGCTTGTCAAGACACCGGTCCTCTCACACGTATTGTAATTTTGTATACAATAATAATACTGGATATTAATATTTCATGTCTGGGTACGAATGACCTATTTCTGAAGTAACGTATGCTATTTAATCTTATATATATATAAATCCTGTGTCACGATGATGTTGCCAATAAACTCCAAAACTACTGAACCGATTTTAATCAAATTTGCACACCGTGTGCAGTTTGATCCAACTTAAAAGATAGGACATTTTATCCCGTTGGAACCGGTAGGTGGCGCTGAGATCGGGTTCTAGAATCCTCCTAATTACCGGGAGCGATTTTGGTGATTTTGTTTTTGTGTGTTTGAATGGGTTCCCGGATGGTTTAGATTCGCAATTAGAACCGGTAGGTGGCGCTGAGATTGGGTTCTAGAATCCTCCTATACACCTGGAGCGATTATGGTGATTTTGTCTTTGTGTCATGAAACAAAGTATTTTAGGAATTCAAAAAATATGGCGGTACGAAGTTCGCAGGGTCAGCTAGTATTTTCTATAGTTATTTTCATCCGTGCAAGAACTGAGAAAGAATACAATTTCCTGCGGCCGGGCGCCTTGTCGTAAGAGGTGACAAAACAACCCAACGGTGGTAGGGCATTTTCCCGACTGCATGGCTACTCCCTGGCCTAAAGTATGCCGCCATAACAAGCTTGAGTTGTGTTCCGGCATTAGTGACCAGGTTTCAGTCCCCCTTAAGAGAGCAGCAGCGCATTTGTAGCACCTTGGTGCTGTGAATGTCCATAGGCGATGGTAACCGCTTACCATCAAGTGGGCCGTCTGCCTGTCTGCTGAATAAAAAAATATAAAAAATAATATATAATGTTCTTCATGTTAAAATATCTCGGATTACATTGTAAAAATACTAGGAACAAACATTAATTAGAAACTTCCTCGTGTAGGCTCCATAAAGTTTACAATAGCTTCGTGGGGCAAAGTATAATGCTTTCCAACAGAATCCCAGTAAACGTTCAAGAGTTTTCGGTAAACAAGCTTAAAAAATTAGTAATACAACGTTTGTAATAAGAAGCTTATTAAACGACTAAGATCTTCTACACGACCGCAGTGAATGGGAATAATCTGCTACCAAGCTCTTTTAGTGATCATCTTATATATAAAATTCTCGTGTCACAATGTTCGGTCCCATATTCTTCCGAAACGGCTTGACCGATTCTCATGAAACTTTGTGTGCATATTGGGTAGGTCTGAGAACAGGACAACACCTATTTTTCTTCCCCTAAATGTTAAGGGTAGTCAACCCCTAATTTAAAAAAAAAATTAGATATATATTTTTTAATTTTATTATGATACAGCATTAAAAAATACATAAAATCCTAGATTTTCAACCCTCTAAGTTCAACCTTTATTTATTAATAGTGATATTAGTATTTTTATAATTTTCTACTGGGATGATTTAGATTTTAATTTGAACCAGGTAGATGGCGTTGCAATCGGGTACCAGAAATTAGGTGTTCTTTTTGTTGTTGTATGTGTTGAAGTTGTCCCGGAATGGTTTAAATAAATGCTTGGACCCAGTAGATGGCGACGGTGGCGATACTCCTCCTAAACGCGGAGCCTGATTTTGATGAAATCTTTTCTTTGTTCAAGTGAATTTGAGACTAGTTTAGATTAACATTTGGTCCCGGTAGATGACGCTGGAATCGGGTTCTAGATTTTTATTTTTTCAAGGCAGGACAGCGTCTGCCAGGTACAGCTAGTTATTTATAAAAAAATACTTCGATAAACCTTTTATAAATAAAAACTACATTTTAATAAAAGATGAAAAATAATAACTGTTGCGGACAGTGAGCACCCCTCTGATCTGCCTACCGGGGCATACCTTGTCATACGTACTTCTTTATGTAACGCGGATATTTCTGTGCCTTTCAGCTGCGTATCGCAACACAAGGCGTTTTGATCGATCCACTCTCTTTAATTGTAAAGATTACTTCTTTAATTGTTAAGATTAGATACGGCTTGTCCTGTATATCGACGATAAGCACCGAGCTTCAGGTCTTGTTTTATAATACGCGACAGAGTCCTAGCGGGAATCTTCATTTCTCGTGATAAGATTTTTTGCTTCCCAATGGGGTTTTCACGAATTCTGGCTTTAACAGCATTAACAGTCTTTGTAGTTCTAACAGCACGAGGCCGCCCCAATCTTTTCTGGTCTTCGATAGACAAAGTGTTGTTGTATCTGTTGATAGTACGATGTAGGAACATATGGCTGATATAAAGCTTTTGAAGTGCCTGGAATATGTGGTAACAATATTCAAATTAGGTGACTAAATTGCCTAAAATGGAGCAATTTTTCCGGCCATGATTAGAAACCGCGCCATTCTAGATGGGACACGAGTGCGCTGATCATTAAGGCCTGTTACAACGTCGAAGTCTTTGAGTATTTTTCTGTACTGATGTTTTGGGGATAGGATTTCATACGCATGGTGGTATTTCAGATACATTATTATTTTATTGTGAATACAGTAAAGAAGTATTAAAATAATGATAAAACCAAATGATTTATCTGTCTTTATTATAAAAACGTAGATTCTGTTGATCATGTTTTGATAAAAACTAAAGGAGTAAAAATTGTTTTCTGACAATATTTTGGAGGTGATTTGGTGAATTTTTTGCTCAACTTAAAATAACTAGAGAAAAATTACGAAACACATTACTCTAATATACTAAAGATTTATGATAATTTCTGTGGTAAATTATTAATCAATAACTACCAACTAAAAGTTGTTTAACCCTCCCTTAAAAATGGCAGCACGAAGAAAGTTGCACTTAGCGTGTCTGTTATTTGGAGTAATATCTTCCCAAACACCAAAATATTTATATAACAAGATAAGCTTGAGACAAAATAGATCACAGGAATATACAATACGCTCCGTGATACACCTTTAGTAACAGTCAAGCATAAAACCAGTGCATTTAGAGGATCCTTCAAATATGCTGCTACTAAATGCTGGAATGATATTCCTCCGCCCATAAGAGAAATGAACTCATTTAAATTTCATTTTAAAAATAGCTTACTTAAATTGCAAAAAGAAGACCCTACATATTTAAGAACTTAATTACTAATGAAAACACTAATAATAATATTGCATAAAGTCAAGTATTTGTTCTTACCTTATAAAGGATCTTTCAAAATTTCAGTCAAAATGGAATACAAGTCTGGTTGCATTTCTTGTTACATTGGGTAGCTTACAATTATTAGGGTGTGGAGCTGTTATTTTTGTTATTTTTTGTCATGTCATGTTGTTTAATAACTATATTTAATGTTTGATACGGGTCGCATGCCATATGTGTGATTGAGGAGGTGGGCACTGAAAATCAGCGCTGTGTCGGGCCTAGGCTCGCCACGGCAAAATGCTGAGTGCCAACCTCATTTTCAGTATGCGGCATACAATTTCTTTATCTGTGTAATTTAATATCTTAGTATTGTTTTGTGTTGTGTGTCGATATTGAAAATAAATATTTTTCTTTCTTCTTGTTTCTTTTCACTTTCGACCCTTTGTGGCAGCACTACCACAACTTGATTGGGGAGAAGCATAGTATTTTCTAAATGGATCTTTGTACTACGGTCAAATGCTTCACGGTACACTGTGCCCGGACTCAAAAAATAAAAGCCCATTTTTCGGTCACTACGACCTAGGGTTGCTATCCGTCCGGGTTTCCCCGGATTTGTCCTAGTTTAGAGGGCGTTCGGGGAGCGTCCAAGCGCGGCTTCATTTATAGTCCGCGTTTCAATTATTAAAACGTGGGCCGCCATCGGGCGACACGACGGCACTGCAACACACGCGCTGCACCACGAGCAATCGCCAACCGACTCGCTAGATATACTTACAGCAGTTCGCATTTACCTCGGTGGGCACTTCGACTTCGCCGTATTGACACTGACAGTCAGTCGCAAAATAAACAGTTGATTTATGATGTGTATGTTGCTACAATGATTTTATATATGTATATGTTATTTAAATTATTCTTTTATTATATTGTTTTTAGTCTACAATTAATTTACCTTTATCAAACTGCATTATACTGTATGTATTTTTGTTGTTATGTATGTTGTATTGTCCACCGTGACTTCAATCGCTCTTGGCTAGAATTATGCTGAGACTGGGTCCAATTTAGGACTTATTTGTTTATATTGTTTTTCTATTTCCATTAACTTACTTTTTATCCTAAATAAAATATTTTTCTTTCCTATTTATGACATTATGAACTATTTTTTTATTATAATGTTTAAGTTTTAAGAAAACCTGTCGACATGTCTGGGTTCTGTGCTCCAAAATCCGGTATTTTCACGCATTTTGTCCCAGTAGTCAAGTTGTAGAGATGGCAACCCTACTCTGACCGAAGTGTCTTTATATCAAAGTATAACATATTCGAGATCGCTGCGCATCACTAAGCCGGGTTCCAATATTATGTATGGAATTTGAGCCAAGTCTCAATCGTGGCTAAACAAACTGAGGCGCATTATGCGGGTCCACGAACGTTCGTCGATCGGTTCGCAGACTGTTGAGCTCAGTCCACATAGACGATGTGTATACAAGCTTAAATCTTCACGTATAATTAACATAAATAACAGGAGTTTTTGGGGTGTATTATGTATGTTTTTTTTGCATATAATGAGGAGGGATGAAAGTCACGTGACAAAAATAATGATAAACTACAAGATGGATGGGTGTAGATGTAAAGGTAGACCAAAAAAAGATGGATGGACTGTGTGAAGGATGATATGATGATTTGTGGTGTGACAGAAGATGTATGTCAGAATAGAAGAGTGTGGAAGGAAAAGACATATTGTGCCGACCCCAATTAATTGGGATATGGTGAAAGAAAAGAGAGAGATTATATATGTTTTTTTGTTGCGATGTTCTTAAATAAATAGACGGCCCACCCTGTGAAAAGGACGTTTGCAAGACTAGGGGCGAAGTTAACGCGTGACAAGCTTTTAGGATGGATTGTAATCATGGGATGGAAGAAATGGGATATCCCAGCCATTGACGATCCCGTCTTCTCTCTATCCAGATTTGGTTTATAATAAAATTGCTATTGAACTCTAAAATCGACTTCTTCGACTCTAGAAATGATAAGCAACAGTGCATTTGAAATATTTTTTTATGTTTGCTTCTAGGCAAATGAGTGCACTTGATGGCAAGTTCGTTACCGTTTCTCGTGGACATCTGCAACACAAAGGGAGCCGATGCGTTGCCTACCTCGTTGAGACTATAAATATCTGATTGCGCCTTTTTGAAGAGACCCATATTGTAGCACCCTGGAAAAATCGCGGGAAGAAGTTCATTCCATAGCTTGCTCACGTAGGCATAAAGGTGGAGCGTCACGTGCAGTGGATGAATTCCAGATGTCAAAGAAATTTAGATGAACTCCCAGTCCCAGTAAAATGGTGACGTAGGCACCAAATCAAATAGCTCCTGAGAATGTCCCCATTGTACAGAATTTTCCAAATTTTGTTTAATTTATAAATCTTATAATACATTCTCCCTTCTTTCAAGTTATCCCAATAATTTGGTGTCACCACAATGTCTTTTCCTTTCATACTACTCTATTCTGGCATACATCCGCTGCAACACCACAAATAATCGTGTTATTCTTCATACCATCTATTCAATCCTAATCTGTAAACCAATTTACCTAAGCACTTGTATTCATCGATTGTAAAATAATAGAAACAAAAATAAATAGGAAACTCACGTTAGGCTCCATTAAGCTCTTTCGGTAATCATACAAATTATTTATTAAATTAAAAGCCTACTTGGATGACCAATCCAATTTGGTATTGTCGTTTTAAACTGATTCCTTTCAAGAGACTAAACGTACCGTGGAGATATCGCGACAACAATGTTGCCAAACGTCTTGGATGGCTGAAAGTATAGTCGCTCTTTGGATGTTACGAGAAAATTAAATTGGCCCATTAAGTGCCCAGGCGGATTATACGAGTACATTGATGTGCATATAATGGATTTGTCACTGTTAACTTATGGCTCTGTCAAATTATGTAATACTAGGATATGCCTGCGCCTTTGTCCACGCTTGATTTGTAATTCCCGCGGGATAAGCGGGACACAAAGTATCGCAGTATTTAAAAATAGAATTTAAGTTTAGAGGGAACTGTGTCGAAATTTTCATGCATCAGAACAACTTCAAATCGCTCCCAGGAAAATTCCGCACGATTCCCGGGATACAAAATATCACACATTTATATAATTAAATTTGTTGTTGTTACGTGTCCTGTAAAATACAATAAAGTTAATATTATATACATTTATTAGGCTAGGCATGTTTGCTGAAGAGTTTTTTGAGCCGCCTCTTCTCTTCAAGCCATAACATGTTGCGAAGCGGGGGTAAATTAGATTAGGCTCCCATAGAGCAAACAATAACCATAAACAAAATTAAAACTAAATAATTAAAATAAACAAGTTGGCGGTAGGCTAAATAACAATACTCGTTGACACTTGACGTCTTTATCTTCCGTGATCTCACGGCCACTGAAAAGTGACCGAAACGTCGGAATAAAAAAACCAAATAAATTACCTCACTTAAAACCGTTCAAACGTAGTTTTATTATTATATAATGAAGAATTCAACTGAAAAGTATTTTATTTTTTATAATTAATATTTTTATTGTTTACCTCATTTTACGAAAAAAGAGACCCACATTCAAGGTATTAATGGTGTTTAAACTCTTATTTTAAATAAGTTTCATAAAAATCCTTACATAGCCGTAAGAAATAAAGTAATATATGAATATACGAAAACTCAAAACACTTATATATTTATATTTTAGATAGAAGTTTGATTTATAAAATATATCTGTCAAAGTTATATACAAGTTACCAAATAAGTACAGTTTATTCTTTGGCACCTCATTTTCACGTTGCTCAAAGTACGAAGCTGAATTGGTTGGGCAGGCGCCTGGTAGGGGCTGGTCAGACAAGTATATTCTTTTATCGTTGCTACATCGCATTATTCTGGTTTGTAATGGTTTTAGCATTATATTGGGGGTAAGCTGGCCTACTTTAGACCGATTTCTCCTTTTTTAAGTATCTGGAAATGATATTGTGAAACGAAAAATGCTGAGACATTTTTAATATCAGATTAAAACTAATACGATTTTCGACTTGGGTTTTATAAACGAATATTTAGGTTTTATTTATCTAGATATTGAACTTACGGGATTATGTATAATAAATATAAGTATATAGAAACACTAAAATCATACTAAACATAGCCAAATTCGTCTTTGAAAATATTTTAAGTTTTGTTCAGTAGAGTGCAAAAAAAAGATAAAAATTATAAAAACGAGCATTTCAAGTGAAGCATTTATTTACAACAGATTAGCAGTCTTCACTTGATTTTTGGAATTTATTTTGAAAAATCAGATAAACACTATATAAGACAAGCGGTCCCGGAAGACGTTGTACTGCCCGGTTAATAAAAATGTAGGACCAAATTCTAGCGCCATCTACCTAGTCTAATTGTGAATTAAACCGCGTCGTAAAATCGTAGAACCCGTATTTTGTTTTTATTGAAGTTTTAATAGGGATCCCTAATATTTATATAGCCTGTGTCTTATACATTAGGGATAGTGTAGCATTCATTCAGTGAAAGAATTTTTGAAATCTGTCCAGTAATTTTTGAGTTTAGTCGTTACAAAAATACAAATGTTTTACGCATTTGTGGCTATCGGGGTTGAGACCCTGGGACCCTGGGGACATGAAGCTGATCACCTCTGTCGAGACCTCTCATTGCGTCTAATTGAGGTCTCGCGTGACCAAAAGCCTGGCTTGCACCTAGCGCAATGTATCAGCATTGCCATCCAACGCGGAGAAAATGCGACCAGCGTTTTGGGCTCGCTCCCCGCCGCGGTTTGGAGTCAATGATTTACTTATAGATTTATGTTATTTTGTAAGTTTAGTTGTATTTATAGTGTTACATACCGACAAGACCGCACATCTGGCATGTTGTAAAATTCGTACTCGAATTCTTTTGTTTACTTCGTGTTTAAACTTTAAAAACATCTATTGTTATCTTACTTATTTTATGGCTGTAATTAATGTCGAACGGCTTAATCCTTGTTTTTATTGCATTGCGCCGAAGCTTTCCAGGTGTGCAAATTACTATTTCTCGGAAATTCACTGGTGTTTCCGGACGCCGAGCGGTGAACTGGAACTCGATCGTTTTTTTTTGTACTGTATAGTTAGTATCAAACAATGCCTGGTGAAGTAGTCAATCGACGACTACGATAAGATTAAGACGTGTAGTACTTTCGATTAGCGACATAGTGACTGACTTTCCGCGTGTTCAATTGCATTGAATCGTGCAGAGTGAACTGATTGCATACACTTTTAATTTGTACTTGTCTTTTACATATTTGTACAGTTCTAATAAACCCTAAAATAATTCCAACGGTATTTATTTTAATTCGAGTCCTGTAGCTCGTAACAATAGTCAAGATTATTTTATATTTCTATATTGTATTCTAATGATAATGATCTTGCTCACGAGGTGACTGCCATGTGGAACCTGGACTCTACGATCATAGTACCGATAGTGGTGTCAGTGAATGGACTAATAGCGAAGAGCCTTGACCGCCACTTTGAAAGGCTTGCGCTTAGTATCTTGGTGAAGGGTCGGATGCAGAAGGTAGCCCTGCTGGACACGCCCCGTATGTTGAGGAGATTTTTATGTCTGGAATCTTAACCACCGGTAGCCTGGATTTTAGGCCCCACTGCTGGCGGGGATCAGTCTTTTATATTTTTTTATAAATTAATGTACATATTTTATAAGATATTTATAAGAAAAATGTGAAAAATGTAGCGTTAAATTATAATGTCCCGTCTTTATAATATTATTAGTATAAATAAACAAAATCATATTATTAAGTAGATAATAGGAAAATGTAGAACAAGATTGTTGCAAGTGGAGATCCCTGTCTGTCCCTTTGGACAGGCGTGATATTATCTATACATATAATAAAACGGTCGAGGTCGAATTTCTGTATATTTTTTTTTGCAAAAAACCGAATCAGGGCGATGTAAGAAGTGAAATAGAACTAATTTAGATTTTTTCAGACTTTTTGTTTCTCTGTTTGTACGGGCTAATCTCCAAAACGACTAGACCGATTCAAAAGGAAATTTTGTATGGTGGTAGCTTATATCTTTGGTCAGCATATAGAATACTTTTGATACCGCAAAATTAAAGAGTTCCCATAGGATAGTTAAATAAACTTTCCACGTGGACGAAATCGTGGGCAGAAGCTAGTGTATGTATAAAAACATTCAATGTTACAATAATTTTAAACGTATTGTTTAATACAACGAAACAAAAAAGTTGTAAAATTGAAAGCATGTCGTATTTTTGGAGGTAAAAAGTATAATGCCAGCGGGAGGCTTGGTGGCGAGTAAAAAATAACATAAACAAGAAGGAAGTGAGGGCACGGAGGGCCGCCTATGAAAAAACACGAGTTATTTCGAGCATACTAGTATAGACGTATACTTTGAATCAGGGCCGGCTGCAGCATATTTGCCGCTGTGGGCAATCTCAAAAAATGCCGCCTCCACCGTAGCTTAAGAAAACTAAAAGAAGTCTTCTATCAAGCTTTCTTCTCCCAGAACCCCGTCCATTCGTGTTTTTTTTTCTATTTATTGCAGGATTTCAGCAGACAGAGAAACGGCCCGCTCAATGGAAAGCTGTTACTGTCGCCTATGGACATTTTCAATACCAAAGGTGCTACAAACGCGCTGCTGCTCTCTTAAGGGAGACTGGAACCTGGTCACTAATGCCGGAATACAACTCAAGGTTGTTACGTTACGTTACGTTACGTTACCAGGAGTGGTAGTCATCAAGTCGGGCAAATGCCCTACCACCTGGCTGTGGGTTGTTTTGTCGCCTCTTACAACAGGCCGCCCGGCCGCAGGAAATTGTATTCTTTCTCCGTTCCTGCACGGATGTGTGTACTTGTTGAGTTCACTACTTATGCATTTTCTAGTCGTGGTAGCGTAATGGCTAGCGCACGCGTCTCATACTTAAAGGGCGCGGGTTCGATCCTGGCCGGAACGCTTGTACCGCTTGGGCAGATTTCTGACCACATTAGGTCAGAACCATTACCACGTGCTAACAACGGTCAAGGAACGTGATAAAGGATTGAAGGCCTCTAGTTGCGTGGGCTAAGCCTTTGACTGCCAACCGCACTGTAACGTAGAGGCTCGTAAATTTCAGAAACTATATTTCTACGTTAATTACTATGGTCTGGGTGCCTGGGATCGGCTTTAGAACAGTGCGTTGTATATTACCTATAACGCAAGAGTAACTTGCTTAATTTGGGATATATAATATGTGTTTATCTGCCTATTATTATTATTCAATGCGATAGAATGCCTATTTGTACTTTTAGTTCTATGCCTTTCAACCAAATTTATTCATCTTAGTCGTCGATCTGTCTATTGTTAGCATTATATAGTTTTTCACTCCTGGATATTCAAATTCAACAAAAGTTATATGAAAAAAGAGGAGGAAAAACAACAATTTCCACGACAGACACCGCTCAAACTATTTTTGTGCAACTGTCAAACTAAATAGTGAGAGAAACACGAAACTAGATTCCACACGAAATATACCGTTGTTTGCTGCCATACATATGGATCAAGACAAATTGCGATTTGCCCAGTGACAAACAAACGGCGGATGTTCTGACTGAACGCGCAATGACGGATTTATTCCGAGCCTAGTATTTTATACAAAGTTTTTTCATGGCGAAAGTTCTTTATTTGTTTTGGCGCTTTTGTTAGAAATGATAGTATAGGTTCATTGTCTCATAGTACAGGATGTAGAAAGTCGTATTATGTTATCGACGAAAAGGTATTGACGTAGACAAATAAGCACATTCACTTTTCAATTATTTGTAACAAAAATCAGTCGACTTGGTGTACAAAGATATATAAACTACGGTTAAAATAAAATAATCGCTAAAAATGTATGCATAAACAGTGATTATTTTATTTTAAATGTCGGTGAACACCAGCATTAGAGATTATTATATTTTAACCATAGGTTACACGCATCCCAGTGGATCTCCCATATATAATCGAAAAATAAAAAAAAACATGGAAACTAACGCCATCAAGTGGTCCAGGAACATCAAAAATGATAATTAGTTTCCATTTAGTCCACTTAACTTAAGATGGCGTTGTGTAATGGCTAGCTCGAGCGTCCCAGGCTCAAAGGGCGCGGGATCTATCCTGGCCAGAACATATGTACCACTTAGACAGTTTTCTCGCGTAATGTGCATATCATTAAAATTAGCACGTGTTAATAACTGTGAAGGAAAACATCGTGATGCAACCTGCATATCGAGATAACCGTTGTGTCAAACCTGCTAAGCCGTTTAGGACAAGCGTGGCGGGTATATTGTACGTGGGAGGGACATTTATGGGCTGATATTATATAATAGGTATATAGGTTCTGAAAAAAATACTGTAAGGGCGCGTTCCCACTATGTCGTTATGATTAATTTATCGCTGGACGACAGTCGTTTGTCGATTGTTTGTCGTCAAAAATGTTTGTTGTTTAGCGACTATCGTATCTAGATATTCCGATTGGATCGGGACGACATTTTAACGTTTCACGGCAGTCGCTTTGTCGTTTACACATCATTCGCAAGCTACAAATCTACAGGGTCGAGGGGGAAGGGAAAACACGTGTAAACGACGAGACGATATTTTTATCGTGGCTACGATATATTTGCCGTTACGATTTAGTCATAAGGATTTTTATCGTTTTACGACTGTCGTGCTAGCCGTTCCCACTGTCATGACAATCTGTCGTCACTGCAAAAAATGTCGTATATGACAGTAAGTCGTGTTGTCCTATATGTGAACACCTCCATTTAAACATATAAGCAATGACACTTAAACTACACGATTATCTGTCGTCACGACAAAGTAGGAACGCGCCCTAACACAAAACACAGACAGACATGAAAATTTTATAAGATATATAAGAACTATTAGATGTCAACAGAATGACAAGCCCGTGGCCGATTTTATTTTTTTTATTTATTTTTTTATTGCAGGAGATCAGCAGACAGGCAGACGGCCCACTTGATGGACAGCGGTTACCATCGCCTATGGACATTTGCAACACCGAAGGTGCTACAAATGCGCTGCTACTCCCTTAAAGGAGACTGGAACCTGGTCCACTAATGCCGGAACACAACTCAAGGTTGTTATGGCGACATACTTTAGACCAGGGGTGGTAGCCATCCAGTCGGGCAAATGCCCTACCACCTGGCTGTGGGTTGTTTTGTCGCCTCTTACGACAGGCCGCCGGGCCGCAGGAAATTGTATTCTTTCTCCGTTCCTGCACGGATAAAAATAATAATTATTTTTTTGATGCGTAATTTATTTTAATATAAATTAATTCAGCTATTGGAAACAGAGGAAATAAGCGCGTTGACCACGATAGATTTTAATTGCGTTTATAAAATTTTACGACATTGTCAAACATGCACTTTATATGCGAAGTCGATAAAACAGCACAACACTGCAAGCACTGTTTTAAACTTTATGCATTTCATATTATACGGCATTACGCTGGCATAAAATCACTTTGCGAGCTTTTATGGTGCGAAATTCGATTTTCCTGTTTACGATGTGTGGAGACGAGATGAATGCATGAACGGTTGTTGTCACAGGCTTTAACATGATTGCCAAAAAAGTAGTTAACAAAAATCATGAAAATTTAATAAAAAAATTGATCTCAGCACGGCAAGAGAATATCAAGAATCAGTAAATCAGTCAAAAAGTCTCACTTGTAAGACACCTCTTGTAACTTGTAACACACTCTCTTATAACTTGTAACTCATTCGCAGTTTGCGTTTTTCTTAACAACTCTACGGACTCGAGTTCCGTACCCTTTTTTACATCTTAATTTCTAAGAAAGTTTTTAGAGTTTATACACTAATTGGTTATTTTTGTTATTGTGTGTGATATTAATTTAGTTTTTTTATTTGAATTGACTTTATGTTTTTGATCCGAAGACCTTACAACTTTACCGGGGTTTTTGGGGCAAGCGCCTTCGCCTTGCGAAGGTGCTCGAGCCCGGGGGCAACTTGGCTGAGGGAGCTCCCTAGGGAGTTTTACCTCGGCTGGACTGTTGCCATGAGAGCGGGATGAATCTGATGATGCCCGCCATAGGGCGACACAATGAACTAATTGAGAACGGGCGACGGGTAATAGAAGGCCCGAGGGGAGGGATCCCGGCGGACCGGGATCGGCGGTTCGCGGCGGCCTAGGCTATCTTACTACCGTTTCGCAACGTGTTATGACTGGGAGAGAAGAAACGGCGAAAGAAACTTCCCAGCAACACGCCTAATCTAACCTGTGGGGGAGGCTATGTCTCCTGGCGTCCCTCGCGAGGACGTGGAGAGATCGTGATTGGCGGCGTCTGAGACGCCGCCGTCTGTGTCTGTCTGTCGGTGCGTGCCAGCCTGCCGTCCTAACCACGGGCGGGCTGATCCGGGCCAGTTAATTTAGTGATTTATGTGTTGCGGTGTACCTTACGAATAACTTATTATATTAATTTATTCTAATTTTAATACTAAAATTATACTAATGTGGAGTGTATCTGTTACATGCTGGTGTTGTGAGAAAGTGCATGTGCAGTGTGTGCCTTATGTCTATACCTCTATATATTACTATCTAGTGCCATGTGTGTTGTTATCAGTTTGCGTTACCAATCTGTTCTTCCTTTTAAAGTAGGAGAACCCAATTTTTAATCAATTTCTTAGCGGCGCAAATATGCAACCCTCAGTCAGAGTTATATGTTTGTGCCGTTTGCTGTCGAGACGCTTGGACCGTGGGGTCCTGAGGCCATGAGCTTCTACCAAAATTTATCGAAACGACTCATTGACTCTTCAGGTGATCAGAAGGCTGGTGCCTACCTC
The DNA here is from genome assembly GCA_012273795.1 of Dendrolimus punctatus. NCBI lineage: Eukaryota > Metazoa > Arthropoda > Insecta > Lepidoptera > Lasiocampidae > Dendrolimus > Dendrolimus punctatus. The sequence continues at coordinate 4,370,976 of CM022535.1, read as the reverse complement.
AGCCTCAGCCGGATCAGTTTGGCGATCCAGCGAGGAAACGTAGCCAGCCTTCTAGGCACCTTACCCATAGAAGACGGTAATCTGGGCTCAGCATTCTGCTTATAGTCTTGAGGGACTATGGGTAGAATACAATACAAATAAGTAAAGTTTTCTTACATTGTCTTCAATAGTATGTAATAATCGTTTAATTAAATATTGATAAGTATAAAATGATGATACAATTAATTAACAATAACACATTTCTTAGTATTTAAGTATTATTTTAAAACTTATGTCAATCATATATTTACAGTAATGATTAGCTACTTTACACTCCATAAAGAACCATAACGAGATTGTATTTGAAAGAAATTGAGAGACTAACCATTATACATAAACATATTTTCATATTGATGTTGATTATTTATCGGCTTGTACAGTCGTGGTATAAAACGGTTCGCCAGTTTTCAAATTGATTCATTTAACGTTCCGCGAGCACATGTTACCTTTTCATACTAAGTCACACAACAGTTTGTTCTACAGAAATCTTTGTTTAAATGTTTGAAAATAAAGTTTAAAATCACTAAAATCAATGTTGTTTGATTTTCTATCTTGTTTACGATTGTTTGAATAAACTATATTTTGAAAATTACTAAGCACCGACTTTAAGATGTTTTAGATAATATATAATAATAATAATAGATTTAGAAATAAGTTATTTTATACATTTTAGTTTTTGATATCGGTTTTTTAACGAAGTTTTTATTTTTTATTCACGTTTCTGTATTTAATGAACGTAACATTTCTTAAAATGCGGGCAGTACTGTTTTTTGTACTCGTCCAAGCGAAACTCGACTTTAAAGTGAGGAACCTTTTCATAGCGCGACTGCAAAATAGACATCGAGAAAAAACATTTTGATTGGAAATTCCATTGAATGTTATTTATGTAATAACCTAATTTCGCAAAATAGAAATGGGAAAGAAAATTCCTTAATTATATTGAATGAAATTATCGAAAATCACAAAGATTCAATTCATATAAGAAAAACACAAAAATCCAGTAAGTCAAAATGGCGTCTTTATTTTTGAAATTCTCGGTTATTTATGTCGCTGGAACTGATTATTGTGCTTCTATTGCATACCATTCTTAATTGTTTCAAATTAATACTAGTTTTACTTGCTAGCGGATATATAGATAGAAGATAGAAAACTCTTTATAGTTCACCATATTAGTATATCAACATTAATTACAGCTGAAGGCCTTTATTGCTTATAAACGATTTCTTTCAGCCACCCCAGTGTGTAGATTAAGTGTCAGGAAATGTAATGTATGACAGTAGTGTGTCAATTTGATTACAATAAGTTTAAAATAATATTCGTATAATAAATACACATACAAAAAATAAGACTTCTTTTGTTTACTTTGTGTTTAAAATTTGTAATTAGACAATAGTCTATTGTTATTGTAATCGTTTATAGCCATAGGCGTGCAGATTACATTTTCTTGGAAAAAGTCAGTCCACGCGGTCGAGTGTTGTATTGTATAGTTAGTATAAAACAATGCCCGAACGGAGGGGTGAAGCAGTCAAAGTGAGGCAAGACGTGTGTACATTTAGCGACGAACTTTGCGCGTGTTATTGAATTGTGCATTACATTTGGACTTATTGCGGCCAGTTATATTTGCACCTGTATTATACGTGTTGGTATAGTTTTAAGAAATTCTATAGTAATTCCAACGGCATTTTAATTCGAGTCCTGTAACCCCTAACAATAACATATTTGTTTAAGCAAGAGTAATTACATATTCAAGTGCAGTGCATGTACACTTAATGTCATTATATGCAATATTAAACCTACTTTGTGATTAGTCCTTGTACGTGCATCACGATGTAATTAGATCAGCTCCCTATACTCGAGGAGAAAAGCCTTTAATCTCAGATAAACTAGCAATAGAGAATTATAGCTTCCAACATATAACATTAATAATAAGGAGGTCCCTATGATACAGGTTGACCTAGTTTGAGAACCAATGTACTAAAACAATGTGTATTTTGTAACAAAAATGTAGCCAGCCTTCTAGGTATGTTACCTACCGACGTTATCACATAGGCTATTCTTTTTAATTTAATCGATATCAATTGCTGGTTTTTTATTGTGATGTTGGCAAACAGACATGTATGTCTGTCTGAGCTGTAGCTCAGTTCATGGAAGTGGTCACCAACGCCTATATATGTTTGCAACACTAGGGGCGTACCCAACACTTTGCCACTTAGCCAACCTTTTGGATGGTCTTTCCCATCCTATGAAAGAGGTAGAGGTATCTCTATCCTATCCCATGAATGAAGTAGAGGTATCTCTATCCTATCCCATGAATGAGGTAGAGGTATCTCTATCCTATCCCATGAATGAGGTAGAGGTATATGTATCCCAACCCATGAATGAGGTAGAGGTATCTCTATCCTATCCCATGAATGAAGTAGAGGTGTCTCTATCCTATCCCATGAATGAGGTATAGGTATATATATTTCAACCTAACAAACTCTCACTCATTGCACGAAACACGACGAGATCAAGACTTACCGTTTCACCTGGATATACTGTTTGCGTGTCATGATAGTAAACTCTAAGAGCTGTAATCAAGATCATGATTCCAGCACTTCTCTACCACCTTAAATGGATATAGGTAGAGCGCTGTTAGTGCCATGATAGAATTATTATCTTGATTACCCTTAGGGCTGGCTTGATGGGTATGATGCCATGCTCTCATAGAATACTGGCGTTAAATAATTAGCCTTATGACTAGATAGCGCTTCAGGTTGCTTCCTTTGCTCTCGATTCTTAATGATCATTTATTTATATAAGACACATGTTTTTAAAACTATATTAGTCAGAAATTAAGTCTTTTCAAGTTTCTCGTTAAATTTCCACTGATTTAGTCTTGAAATATGTTTAGACAAATATTCAAGTTAGAAAATATAGATGAATTTACGTTTATTTACAGTGTGAAGTTTTTCGTGAATTTGATTACGTTTTCTAAAACGATGTACTTCTTCAAAAGCTTTCTATTTTCCCAATGAATATTTTAATGGAAATCTACTATTTCATGAATTCTTTTTGAAAGGCTGAAATTTGTTTTATTGTCATTAATAAATACTTTGATGTTTTATTTACTAAAATAAACACGCTTTTTAAATTAAATTGTATTTGTTGAAAATAAACCTGGTAACCTTTACGCGCTGCATTTTAACAAATGTGCGCTTGTGGAGGTTCTAGACACCTTCGGCTCGTCAATTTTGGATAAATTAAAATCCACGGCATATGGATAGTTAATATAGTTGGAATCGGTAGGTGACATTGAGATCGGGTTCTAGAATCCTGCTAATCACCTGGACCGATTTTGGTGATTTTGTTTTCGTGTGTTTGAGTGGGTTCCCGGATGGTTTAGATTCGTAATTAGAACCGGTAGGTGGCGGTGGGATAGGGTCCTAGATTTTTATTTTATCACTAAATTAATTTCATTATATTCATGCTCGTTGTAATAATTATACTTACTTACTTACTCCGTTGGCTCAACGACCCAAAGTGGGTCTTGGCCTCCGAAACGAGAGCATGCCACTTTCCTCGATCCTGTGCGGTTTCTCGCCAATTACTGGCTCCTATCTCCGACAGGTCAGCCTCTACTCTGTCCTTCCAGCGATATTTAGAACGGCCGACCGGACGCCGACCAACCGGCCGTCCCAAATATGCTTTCCTCACGCTGCGATCCTCTCCCATCCGTTCTACGTGACCGAGCCAGCGGAGGCGGTGAGCTTTTATTTCTCCTATTATGTTAGGCTCGGCCACGAGATTCTCAATTCTCAATAGTTGTAATAATTATGTATACATTAAATATAACATATATATACTTTCAGTGCTTTTGTTGCGAGAAAGTAACAGAACAATAGAGCTCGTATTTAAAGTAACAATAATAAAAGTACCTATTCAGCATCGAAAACTAAGCGAATTTCAATTTTACTAGTTATTTTATTAAAAATTGTGGTGCAATTTCCCTCGCAGTTTGTAGTTGAATAACAAATGCAAATCTCTTGGGTACCCACAATTCAAACGGTCGAGAGCTGCGTTGTCCACTAATGATTCCACCACCAGCGTCGATACTGATTTATTCCTTTACAGCTACGTATAGCGAGCTAAGTTAATAACTCACAGCGAGAAATATTCTTATGCATAAATAAATAAGTAACACTTTATTGTACATCACAATAAATAGGTCCAGTCCAGTTACATATTTATGTAACTTTCTAATCAATGCGATTTTGCTTTATTGCTCACAGAGATCTCTTCCAGGCAACGGACGCCCAGATCTTTCTTGTTTTTATTTGGTGAATTAAGTTTCTAAACATGAGCTATTGATAAAAAGCATTTCAAATAAACGCGCATGTATGAAGAGGTTAATGAAAGTAGACGAAGCGAAAGTTGTTTGTCAGGATCGTCGCAAGTGGAGATCCATAGTCTCTGCCTACCCCCATGGGAAACGGGCGTGATTTTTATGTTATTATGTATGTTATAGCTATTGATAAACCTCCAAATATTCAGACAAAATAACAATGACAATTCTTCCCCGCAGAAAAAAGATTCTACAATACCAATGTGAATTTAAACATGGATACAAGAGGTTTATTTATAGAATTAAATCGCTTGTATATACAGCGTGTTTCAGACCTTACGACAATAAATCAGACCACGTTTTCGTCATGACGTACTCTACCCAAATACAAAAACGAATCAAGGTAGCTTCTATGGTTTAGCCACAGGACCTCATTTTGCATGTCAGAATTTTACAACAACATGTATCAGTTATTGTGACTAAATCGGTAGGTCAGTGACCAAATGTATCATGTTGCCAGCTGGTCTCTTCGTGATTAGACGCGGAAGATGTTCATTTTTACCAAGGTCGGTGAACCAATATTTACAAGATGTTCTGTTTTTATTGTCTTTTTATCGTAATTAATTTGTTTGGAAATTGTTTTTTTTTTAATTTTGACATTACGGTTGATTTGATAGTACCAAAAACTTTGTATGGACTAAGACTGCTAAAATTATGATTTATTGTCATTTGAAATGAAACACGTTGTATAATATAAATGATTACATTTATATAACTTAAATGATAATATTTACAGTTTTACGTAGAAATCTTTTATCATTTATATGATACCATTCCTCGCGCCTGCTACAAACTTTCGATATTCAGATGCAAGAATGATATTTATTTTCTCTTGGGATGCCTGTTTGCGTGAAGTAGTACCAATTAAACAATTTATTTATTTATGTAGTTTAAATTATAACATTTACGCTTCACCGACGCTATTTTTTATCATTTATATAAAATTATTCCCCGAAGATGCTATATATAAACTTTCGATCTCCGGATGCAAATATAATAATTGATTTCGCTTAAGATACCTGTTTGAGTGAAGCAGTGCAAATTAAATTATGTTTAATTTCAAGTCATGGATGACACTGAGCGATAAATTTTTATTGTGGATCTTTCTAGATTCTTTTTACACCCAGAACAAACATTCTAGAGTACCAAGGTGAAATTAAACTGGTATTCAAGCGATTTATTTATTAAGTATTTTAAATGATAATATTTACATCTAAATGATGACATTTACACTTCACCATCGCTATCTTTTATCATTTATATGAAACCATTTCTCGCACCTGCTACAAACTTTCGATGTTCGGATGAGAGAACGATAATTGCTTTCGCTTCGGATGCCCGTTTGCGTGAAGCAGTGCCAATTAAATTTTGTTTGAATTCAGATCGGGACGGTGTGAAACCTAGTGACAAACCTACAGATTAGTGCCAAACTGTCGCGTTTTGTCAAATACGCTTCGGTTTTCGGACACGTCCGAATACCTGCTCAAACTTGAGCTGAAATTCCTCAGCTTGTGAAATTGGGTGAAACTACTAGTATTTTTAGAGGCAAGTTAGTTTTGCAAATGGTATTGTTTTACAAATATAAACTTCAATATTTCGAGAGCAATATTATTGATATTTTTATTTTCATATTTAAATCACAATCTTGTACTAATATAAAGCTGAAGAGCTTGTTTGTTTGAATGCGTTAATCTCAGGAACTACTGTTTCGATTTGAAAAATTCTTCGAGTGTAGATAGCCCATTTATCGAGCAAGGCTATAGGCTATATATCATCACACTAAGATTAATAGGAGCGAAGGACCAATGAAGAATGTTTCAAAGGGGTGGGGTTAACTTACTTTTTTTAACTATTCCACGCGGATGAATTCGTGGGCAGAAGCTATTTTAAATAGAAAATGAAAATTATACTTTTAACTGCGCTACTTAAACAAATAACACTAATCATACGTAGAACATTTAAACTACAAAAGACCTGAAGCGACCGCCTTTGGAGAATCGGTTCGTGAAATCGACACGCAGATGTACTGGTAGGTGTAGGACTCAGAATAAAGTTCCTCTTCATTTTCATACATGGTCGTGTACATTATAAATCTGCGAAAGCGGCCACTTTAGGCCGTCTATTAAAAAAATGTCTTAAAGCAATCGTTTATCGGGAATTCGAATGTTCTCAAAAGTCGGCCTTGCCATCTGGGATAACTGAATTTAATTTAAAATATAATGACTTTGTTGAATTATTTTTTTTAAACTATATCTCTATAATATATATCTATCTATAGACAAAATTTAGAATGTTTAAAGTTTATAATTCTGTTAAATGAATGTGCTACGACTTTTGATCGTGCTACGACATTGCTACGACTGACTACGACACAACAGTGCTACTACATTTTACGACTTGGTTACGTTCATACGGAGTCAAGTTTTAACGGGAGCGTGAGCGTAATTCCCTGCTCCGCTCCCGACAAAGGAAGACGCGTCGGCGCCGGAGGTCTGATTTAGACCTTCAGCCTCCGTAAGCGGGTTCTCACTCACCCGCACATGCCGTCGAGATGAGAGCGCGAGTGTTCCGCGCGCGCTCATCTCTCTTCCCGTGAGGCGCGTTACAGACCGCCCCACGCCGAAAAGACCCAGTCGTCGCCGGGGGAGTAGCTCCCCCGGCGTTGGAAGAGGCCCAGTGAGCGGGGAGGAGCGGGAGTGCCAAGGTAGCGGAGTTGGGAAAACCGCATGCACGTAGCCCTGGCAAAAGGCGCAGGAAGGAACACCCAGGGGTTTTAGTGGGTATCCCTAAGTGGGGAGTGGCAATAGCGTGGCACCGGTTCTGACCGGGCACGCTAGTGCCACCCCCGATCTGGCGAATCCCACACTGTCTCACCAGGGTCGCGAGCATCCCCCAGGCTTCTGTGCCTGTCGCGGCTTAGTCCTCAAGCGGATTTCCCCTGGCCAAAAAAAAAAAAGGAGTCAAGTTTTACCGGATCGGATTTTTACTATACGGCAAAGCGAATGCTCTCTTCACACGGCATTCAGTTTTGCTTTTCTATACATATAATAAAATTGTAGAGGTCAAATTTCTGTACAATGAAAAAAAATGTTAAAAATCGGGCCAGGGCCTCTGATACCTATCGAAAACTTATGGCACCTTCACACACTTCATCCTATTATGATAATTATTTTACAGCGCAGGCTGTCAAACTTTGGAATATGCTGCTTCTTACTGTCCTCTTACTAATCCTTACCAACATTTAGAAATTGACTCAGAATGCATCATTTGTCAACAAATAGCTATCTCTGATTAACACCTGTATAATCCTGCTGCATTCATATATATGACTATGTGTATACATATGTATTTGTATATTTATTTCTTCAATAAGTTTTGAGTATTTATGTATCTATTGCCTTTTTCGTGCACCACCCACATCGCCTGATACAATTTATATTGATTTAGGTTGCCTGGAAGAGATCGCTTTGAGCGATAAGACCGCATTGGTAGTGATCTATTTGTTATTATTGCTTGACATTAAATGCTTATATTTTATCGAAAATTGACTTTTTTAAATTAGAATATTTATGTTAATTAAAATTAAAGTTTTGTTCATTTTGTACACCATTATGTGGTAGAATGCAGGAACGGAGAAAGAATACAATTCCCTGCGACCGAGCGGCCTGTCGTAAGAGGCGACGTATCAACCTACAGCCAGGTGTATGGTATGTGTCCGTCTGGATGGCTTCCACCCCTGGTCTAGAGTATGCCGCCATAACAATCTTCAGTTGTGTTCCAGCATTAGTGGCCAGGTTGCATCCTCAAGAGAACAGCAGCGCATTTGTATCACCTTTGGTGTTGCAAATGTCCATAGGCGATGGTAACTACTTTACATCAAGCTGCATATTTTGATATGCAATAAAGCTTTATCTCTCTCTTTCTAAAATCTCCAATTATAACTTAACAAGTGACGCTCTGCCATTACATTGGACAGCGTCATTACGCGACTAACAAAAATGAAACTAAATAAAAGAATTAAGTGAACTCTTCTCCAGAACTTAGTGAAAGCTTTCCATCGAGTGTAGTTAGGCGGGGCGCGAATAGTGGAGTCGCGGATCCGATTACGCAGGCACTCGCCTTGCCGCCTCGAGACTAACAAGAAAAATGAATTTATCCAAGTGTCGCCCTCTTCTTCCACTTGCCACCATGAATTTTTATATTGTTACGAGTTGCAGGAGTCAAATTAAAATTCCGTTGGAATTATTATAGAGTTTATTAGAACTATACAAACACGTATAACATAGGTACAAATTTAACTGAACACAACCAGTAGAAACGTAATGCACGATTCCATAACACGCGCAAATTCCGTCACTATATAAACTATCGAATAAACGTCTTGCATCGCTTGTAGTTATCGGTTGACTGCCTCACCCCTCCGTTGGGGCATTGCTTTATACTATACAAATACAATATGTCTGTAAACTGAATTTCTAAGAATCCCACCTGGCTAATGACTACCATAAAGATTATAACACACGATGGGCTGTTTTTCCAATCATAAATTCATATTTTTTTTAACACAAAGTAAACAAAAGAAGACGGTCATAAAAGCGCTTCAATGTTATTAGCTTAAACACCGACGGGTAATAAATGTGCTTTATTTACAGATATGCAGGTGGCCCAAATTGTAATAATATCATATCACTGAATTCTTCTAAGTATTTTCTGTCTCAGTATGTGTAATATATGTGAAATGTGAAACTACAAATAAGTAGCGAATAAATTCAAAAGTAAGTAATAAATATTGCATGACATACCTCATCATCATCATCCGAGCGTTAAATCCCGGTTGCGTTCGGAGCGTTCACTCCGACGCCCAGGGTCCGCTTTCCTACTTTACCTACTCCACTTCGCGCGGTCTTCAGCATCCCCCGCTTTGAGACCATTGGCACGCATGTCATCCTTCACGACGTCAAGCCAGCATTTCTTGGGCCTTCCCCTTCGACCGGGACCTGGCGGAGGCGGCATGGCTAGACATTTGTTCCCCACGTAATTAGCCGGTCTGCGTATGGTATTGCATGACATACCTATATAGTCGTATATATTTTCAAAGCATCAGCATATACGTATAAATAATAAAATAAATTAATAATAACACTATACATGCTAAGGAAGAATAAATCTTATAGTAATATATAAAGCTGATAAGTTCGTTGGTTTGTTTGCTCGAACTAATCTCAGGAACTACTGGTCCGATTTAAAAAAATCTTTCAGTGTTACATAGCCTTTTTATCGAGAACTATATATCATAACGCTAAGAACAATAGGAGCGAAGCACCAATCACGAAGTTTCAAATTTTATTACTTACTTTTAAAAAAATCTACGCTGACGAAGTTGCGGGAAAAATTGGTATTTTATATACATTATGGGCTGGTGTAATAATGTTTTTCAAAATCAGTCCTTTCGATGTCTGATTTAATTAATTAAAAAAAAAATATAATTTAGCGTTTAAGTATACATCAAAGTCAGCTCCGACACGCCTTTGAATATTGTTCACAAAATTTTATAGTATCTGCGCTTGCTAGCGATTGAAATTCATTTGAAAATTCACCTGTATGTCGTACCTAGCGGCAGAAATTATAGGCATTATAGCCAAGTAAGAATCCCCTTTGAAGTGCTATTAATTCAATATTATTTCGCTTGAAGGCAACGTGATGTCGTTTCCTCGCGCCTCGACGCGGTCGGCGACAGGAAAACTGAATTTGCCATCACCAGACGACATCCGGGGCAACTCTTAAAAAATATTATTTCATTCATCTCTATTTGGCGGTGGGAATATTCTTCGACATATAAAAATGGGATTTTATGTGAAACTGAAGACTTTGTTACGTCACAAAATCATTGTGGTCTTGCCTGTAGAACGAATGAAATGACCGAACAAATGAATGAAATTAATAAATTAATGAATAAAGACACTTTATTGTTAATTAAAATTAAAACCAGACAACGACCCCTAGGTCCGTGGGGGCCTAAAGCTCATCTACTCTATCTAGACCTCTCAACTAGGGCAACGAATTAGCGTTGCCATCCAACACGGAAATGCCGCCAGCATTTTGGGCACGCTCCCCGTCGACAGCGATTTGGAGTGTTTTTTTTACTCAGCATCTATGTTATTTTGTAAGTATGGCTTTATTTAACATAAAAAATACATTAAACGATTGGGAAAAATTTTTTTTTTCTTTTTCATTTTTTTTCTTTTCAAATTTCTTTGATGAAATAGTAGTAGATTCAAAACTCGACTTGTATTGCACGCCCATAAATTCTGTTAAGCGCAATTTGGCAAAAAATTTCTTCGATACAATAAATAGCTAAAATTTTGTTACATTAATATCCCTTAATATCGTGTATGCACGTGTCTTGTTTTTTTAAATGTTTTTATATCTTTTATATGTTTTTTTTTCTTTACCAATAGGCGGAGGCTTATTATCAGCATTTTTTTTAAATATTATTGTTACTATATTTTCTATATATTAGACTGTAAGCCTTACTGAAATATAATAAATAAATAAATAATTGGCCGCCGTAACAACCTTTAGCTGTGTTCCAGAAATAGTGGCTAGATTTCAGTCTCCCGTTAGAGAGCGGTAGTGTTTTGTCATCATTTATTTTCTTATTATTTTGTTTTATTGTATAATGTTCCAAATTTACTTATTTGTATTTCTATTTGTTATTTACACGGCAAAATATTTCATACTTTAAGCGAAAACTTTAAAATACTCCACAATCTAAAAAACAGTATTATAACGACACATTTTTTAACAATTAAGTTTATTTAATTATTTAAGATAACAATGCCTGGTTATTAAAATTGAAAGAAAAAATGAACTGTTTATTTTCAGCATTAGTCTATCCAAAATCCATCCTAAACTAGCTTGGAGTAAGTTTTACTTAGAGAGTAAAGTGGAATCAGTATACTCCAACTTCACTCCATGTTTATTAATACTGAAATTGGTTGATACTGGCATAATATTATAAGTAACTAGCTGTCCCGGCAGACGTCGTCCTGCCCGGTAAAAATAGGGGTTTGTCGCAGAGGGTTAATAATTTAGGGTTGTATGTATTTTTGTATGTTGTATCATAAAAAAATAGAAATTAAAATTTTTGTCTAAAAAATAAAAATAAAAATTTAGGGGTGGACTACCCCTAATATTTAGGGGGATGAAAAATAGATGTTGGCCGATTCTCATAGATACCGCATAAGCACAAAAAATTTCATCAAAATCGGTCAAGCTGTTTCGGAGGAGTATATCAACGAAAACTGTGACACGAGAATTTTATATATTAGAAGATCATCATAAAAACTATGTTTTATTTTAAATTAAATTATTAGAAAATAACATTCTCGTGTCGTTTGTTACCAAACTCCTCCGAAACGGCTGAACCGATTTGTATGAAGTTTTGTGTGCATATCAGGGAAGTCTGAGAATCGTACAACGTCTATTTTTCATATCCCTAAATGGCAAGGGTGACCCATCCCTAAATATTTTTTTACTTTTTTATTTTGATTTTATGATTCGACATTAAATAATAAATACAACCCAAAATTTTCACTCTTCTACCACTTACCACTACTTTTTAATAGCGATATAGCTAGTACATTTTAATAATTTTCTACTGGGAAGATTTAGATTTGTCCCAGAACGGTTTAAATTAACGATTGGACCCAGTAGATGGTGCCGCGATACTCCTCCTAAATGGTGGGCCTGATTATGATGACATTTTTGGTTTGTTCCAGTGGATTTAAGTATAGTTTACATTAACATTTGGTCCCGGTAGATCGAGCTGGAAAAGGGTTCTAGATTTTTATTTTTTCAAGACAGGACAGCGTCTACCGGGTACAGCTAGTGATGTATATAAACTGGAGTATCGTATAATATAAATTAAATCAAAGTGAAAGGAAAATGTTTCGTGTAATACATTGTAATTAAGAATTCATATTGAAAAACAGAGAACAAAGGAAACCAACCCCCTTGTAATAAAATTTCCAAATAATTATTCCAGAGATGTTGTATACTCTTTCAGTCTCATACTTTGTCATTGTGAATATATTGTAAATGCCATTCACCGAAGACTACTAAGTACAATTTCCCTCTGTCTTTGATAATTTCTCGGCGTAAGTTGGTAATTGAGTTTGGTGAGGAAGGAAGATATTTCTCAAAGGAATGCACCAAGTCTAGACAAAGCGTTTACTTTAGCAAGAAACATTTCACGTTTACGAAGGAAATGGAAATATTTATTTTAATAGTCTTCGTATGATTTGCTTTTAGTTAGTTGTATGTAATTATTAGACTGCCATGGTAGTAGCTTAGTGTTTTCGGCAGTTTTTCTGTTTCATGCATATATTTTAGGTAAAACATAAAAATTATTTACCAAATAATATGTAGCCTAAGAATGAAATAAGTTCAACTAAACCACTGTCACAGGATGTATCTAGAAGATTAGCAGCATTACCACACTGAATATTAATGCTAATTTCTTTGGGTAAGGTAAGCTACAGGTGAATCTTCTAAGCATCGTTGTCTGCAATTACGTTTTTTTTAAACTAGATCATTCTGCAGTTACATTACATTGTGCCGTCGTTACAAGACATTTACCATGAAAAAAATTTCTAGCATAAGCTACTACAAAATATTTTTCCATAATTAATGTGTATTTTACATAATATACATTAAATAAAAGTAAAAGGGAAATGTTTCGTGTAATATATTATAATGCAGAATCTATATTGAAAAGAAGAAAACAAAGGAAAAGAAACATTGAAATTAAAGGAAAAACATAAAAACCATATCATGTTTTAAACTAATGAATACAAATGGAATATGTTCCACAGGATGTATCTGGAAGACTAGTAGCATTACCTTTCTGAATATTAAGGCTAATTTCTTTGGGTAAGGTAAGCTACAGGATGAATCTTCTGTGCGCATCGTTGTCTCTAACTACTTTTTTTAAACTCGTACCAGATCATTCTGAGGTTACGTTTGTGGCAACTTTACAATTCATTAATACGTTGTTACCGTGGAAAATTTCTTTGGCACATGCTACTACAAAATAAATTTTCCATTATTAATACGTAGAATTAGGGTAACATATCCAGTAATGATGTACAAGTATATGCTAAAGACAAGTACACATTACAGGTATTTGTATATGTTATTTTAATGATGTGCCTTGTTATCGGCAATAATTATTTATAAATGAAAATGTATTCATGAAATTATTACAAACTAAAAGCTAACAGTACTGTTCAATCCGTTCGCTCAGCACATGAACTTTGTATTCATATTTTCTTAACCCTGTAAAATATCAAAATTAAATGTAAATACATAAATATATTATACATATATATGCATTTATGTATTATATAAACATGCAGGTAACGTACATACAAACCGAGGCCAATGGTAAAAGTCTTTGCCAAAAGCATCTTGCACCCACAGCACAGAATTTTGTTTTCTAGTGTGGGTGCCATAGTTAATCGAACCATTTATGTTAAGTAATGTTAATAATTAGTCAATAAGAGAGAGTGAAGATCGCTAGCTGAGACTCAAGCTCCAGGGGTGGAAGAGATAAATGGCATCACGTAGCCCACCTCTGTACAACCTTTAGCCACTCACACCCATGTTGCCCCTGTCTTCTACGGCATTTTTTGAGGCCCATTCAGGGAGGCCAGTCACTGTCTGCCCATTTTTACATATTCCCCAAACATTGTGACGGGCAGACGCCATAGTCCCCATATTCCCAAACCTCTAGTTCCACTAGCAGTTCACCTCATAGACCGGTACTTTTTGTCATCAGTTCCTACAATAGTCCTACACTGGTCGGGGCTTATCCTTCGGTGCATTATTATATGGTGTAGACGGGGATAATCGCCGGTCAGTGTCACGCCACATTAACATTAAATTTATCAAGGGGCCTCTACGTGTTGGCCTTCCCATGGCCCCACGCAAGCCCTGCAAATGTCCGGTTCATTTTTATGGCCCGTGGTCTTGAAAGACTTTACTAATGTCAATAATACTACTAATAATGTAAATGTCAAATTTTTTTTTAAATGAATTGATTTTAAGGCTTTTTCATTTATTTGTAAATCATATTAGATTTCATTGCTACATTTTTCCGCATCCCTATTCGAGTAAAATTTTCAGACAGATTAATATTCATAAAACTTATAATAACACATTTTAAGAGGCATCTTTCGGCTTACATTCAACGTACAATCTAGCTTCATATTTGTCCCATCTTCAATCGAAATAGACGCCTATATTGCATGTTTGGAAAGACACAAAGCCTATAGAAGATATCCAGGTATCCTCTATGTACCTACTAAATGATTTACTTTTAGGATAACCTTACATTGGAACCTTCATATATTTTTATTAATCTTAATAGTTGTGTTACAATACTTAGTTGGAAATTGTCTTTAAAACGTGTAAATTATAATACACTGCTCAACAAATAAACCGGACGGACTGGAGTTACCGGGACCGGTATGTAGTTATTTAAAACGCTCATTGAGATTAGGAGTAGTCTCTGTACTAAATAGTACATTATATAGAACAGACAGAACATAAGCATAGCGACGAAGACGGACAGGTAGCCACTTGAGTTTAACGCGAAATTCTGAGACATGAACATATTTACGCAAACCAAATATGAATCGGATACAAAAGTTTTGAAGTCACTCAAGCTTATTAAGAAGGCTTTCGATGAGGTCAAGATAGCTGATCGGCGTAATCTAAGCTTGGCAATAGGAGGGATTGTACAAGTTAAATTTTAGTAGTGTGTGGTAAAAAGTTTCGCAACCTCCTTAGTGAAACCACTGAGGCAAACAACCTTCGACTGACCTATTATTATAGGATAAATAATTTTAAGCATAATAAAACGCAAAGTGCGTTTGTTATGCTTAATGTACATACATACATAACTTCACGCCAGGTCCCTTGCGGGGTAGGCACGAACAACAGAGCGCCATTTAGGCTTATTCTTACACACCTCACTTGCTTCTTTGACATTCATAGTTCTTGTCATGCACGGTCGTCTGTTCTTAAGGCTCCTGACATCACCTTCTGCTAGTACACGATCAATTTGATCATGGAAGATGTGTCGTAGCCTTCCGCGACTTCTGCATCCATCCACTTTTGCATTGTATATCTGTTTAGTCATTCTTTCATCATACATTCTTTCCACATGCCCGAACCACCGGAGCATTCCGTTCCTTACCTTCACCCCGACACTCTCTTTCTTTCATGCTTAATGTGCTGTGGATATAACTTTGATAGTTGTTAAATCGAATCGGACTTCCAAGGTTTATTTGATGAGCAGTGTAGGTTTTTCTTCGGGAGTTAGGATAGGATAGAGAAGATGGTATACGAAGGTTGAGATAAACGAGATGGGCTAGTATATTTTCGGAATTTCTAATACATCATTGTATGTAGTTTAAAGAATAGACCGATCCAATAATATTCGAGCATAATGTTTGTAACATACGAAGACTTATAGTTGAATTTGACGAAACCATTAAGCAATCTCGTAACAATGCGCAATTATTTTATTTAACTAAATGCTGCGTATTAAAGATATAACATTAAAATTAAAATGTACTCGAAGAAACAAGACTAATAAGTAATATAATTCTGACCGAAAATACAAATCTTAGAGGAAAGATTTGTTCGTATGTTCTTTACTAATATTAAACACATTGCACTTAACTACTTTTGTTTTCATAGCTTTAGAACACTGTCTGTTTTATCGAGCAACAACGCGCAACGATTTTTCTCAATGCCAATGTGTGCCGTTCCTTATGTAGTCAATGCAGTAAGAGGCTTAACTGGACGCCGTTGAGTTATTGCACGTGGATCCCTATTGACAATACTATCTACACGTCCCGCTTTGACACAAATAAAATTTTCCTGGGATGAGCTGTCGAGCTGTTCTTAAAGTAGATTTTAGGATTAGAGTCAGAGAGCTCCAAGAGTTAGTTTTCGCAGATTTATATGATGAACATGACTAGTATCAACATAGAGTGAAAAGGGTTTCTAAGTAAAAACTACCCCCGCGACGTTTCTTTCTTTTACTATGGGGATCGTTTTGTCGTCAAATAAAAATAATTCAACAAAATTTTCAGCTTTTTATCCTAACTATTTTTTGGATTATTAGAAAACCTATTTATTCGTTTTTTTAAATAGTAAAATTACAAATTGATTTAGGACGAATTGTTTAACCCATACTTGGAAATAAAAGCCAAATTGTTTTTCGAAAATTGGATGAAAAGCCGATTTTTTATCTAGAGTTTTTTAAAATTATCAATTTTTTTCAGAAAATGTGTTTTACAATATTTTCTTCTCGTAATTTTTTTCATTCTTTTTAAGCGATGGAACAGTGTCAAAAAAATAACGGTGTGACTATTTGTACGGGTACTGGACGAATAAGTTATATTTATTCGTACAGACATTCGATTATTTTTTTTAAATTGAGAATGAATTGGATGATTAGCTTGTTTTTTAATTAGGTTAGGTTAGGTTTTTTTTAATGACATGTTTTAAAGAATTATTGAAAACATGAAAATAAATATAAATAAATAAATTCTAAAATGAGGGTGGGGTATAGATACACGGCACATTTATTTATTATAAACAAATCGGAACATTTTTAATATAGGATTTTTTTTATAACCACCCAAAAATAATTTTCCGATACATACACGATTAGTCCCTATGTGTACTGGCGCTGTACACTACGGAACAAGATCTGCTTAATATTACTATAAAGTATACGTGAGTATTTGCGTACTGCTCTTGTATGTATTGGAAGAACTTCGTAAAATACTTATTTTCAATCATTAATTACGTTAGGTTAGGGTTTTTTTTGGCCGAGCCTTTTTAAGAACATTTTCAGTACCCGTATTAATAGACTCAGCCATTCGACGTGACTATTTGTACGGGTACTGGACGAATAAATTATATTTATTCGTACGATACCCGTACGAATAGACTCAGCCAAAAAATAAAAACATCTTTTTAATTAAACTAACAAATGTGTTCTATCGAACTGATATTTTCTGATTTTTAACTCATACCTCTTTGTAACGACGTTAAAATAATAATTTTGGTCAAATTCGTGTGAATTATTTTTATCTGATAACAAAACGATCTCCGTAGTAAAAGTAGAAAACACTGCGGGGGCAGTTTTTACTTAGAAACACTGCTATAATACCCTTTATTTTATGTTTTACTACTACCAGTTAGGGATGAGTACACGTGTGAGCTAATATACTTGTCTCGTAAAAAATGCATTCACACCGATACGGTTCAAAATTGAAAAATATATACTTCAAATTTTTGTCACGCCTCAAATGTAAGAGGAACGTGGCTATGCTACAACAGTATACTATAGCCTCTACGGATATTAACATGACAAAGACAGACATCATTAATTATTAAGGCTATGAAACAAACGAAAATGTTTCTTATATTTAACAAACATTTAAATATAACAAACATATACGCCTGTTTTTTATAAGAATACATACATACAAACATACATACATACATACATAACTTCACGCCAGGTCCCTTGCGGGGTAGGCACGAACAACAGAGCGCCATTTAGGCTTATTCTTACACACCTCACTTGCTTGTTTGACATTCATAGTTCTTGTCATACACGCTCGTCTGTTCTTAAGGCTCCTGACATCACCTTTTGCTAGTACACGATCAATTTGATCATGGAAGATGTGTCGTGGCCTTCCGCGACTTCTGTCCATCCATCCTCTTTTGCATTGTATATCTGTTTAGTCATTGCATATCAATTTATAAGAATTATAAAATATAAAATTTGAATAAAAAAGTTAATAATATAATAAATATTCAGGGTTTATACGTGTCTTTTGGGTAGTACATAGTAGTAGTAGAATTTTTCACAATGAAAGGCAAGGGAATCCTAGTTCATACAGCCAATTCTGATGGGTAAGTCTTCGTAATGCTCAGCTGAATTATAGGTCTTCCACTGGCACCACTCAAGGGAGTTATTGCGAAAACTCAAAAGGCCACATTTGACTATACAGTTCACATATAAAAACACAATTACTACCTAAAAACTATATCAATATCTTGCAACTATTGTCTATTTTACAGTAATTTTACAAATTTTTAGAAAAGTCAAATTACACAGTACGACATCCTTTTCAGTTCCTGCCAAAAACGCTCTCACTTTTGGGTCTTCTCTTCTTCTTGAGGTCTTGAAAATAAGGTCACAAATAAAATTGTCGTTTGCTATAATCGATTTATGTAAATAAATGACATCAAACACACAATAAAAACTACTTCAATCATAAAAAATATCAACATATTGTTACGAGTTACGAGACTTGAATTAAAATGCCTTTAGAATTACTATAGAATTTATTAGAACTATACAAACACGTATAATACATGTACAAATATAACTGGACGCAACCAGTACAAACGTAATACACGATTCAATAACACGCGCAAAGTCCGTCACTATATAGCTTGTCGAATGTACACAGGTCTTTTTTCGTTTGTGCCTATCGCTAGACTGCCTCACCCCTCCGTTCGGGCATTCCTTTATACTAAGCTATACAATATGACTCGACACAATACTCGACCGCGTATCAATAATTTCCAAGAATCACACCTGGCTAATGCCTACCATAAAAGATTACAATACACAATAGGCTGTTTTTCTAATTACAATTTTTAGTCAAAAGCAGTCCAAATGCCGAAAAGGTAATAAACTGCAGGTGTGCATTCACTTCTGTCGGCGTGTAACAATATAAAAAAGGAATCTGAGAGTCACTGTCATCTCTTTACAATCTGGGCCTAACAATGTTTAAAAGGGTACCCATCTCCTTTAATGGAAAGTTTTGATTATAAATCCACTCATGAGCGTTATAACATTTTCAAGTATAACAACGGATTTTAATAATTAAAACAACAAAATCGTTGAATTGGAGTTAAATTAACATACCTCATGTTTTGAGATTATGAGAGATACGCTAATCCCTTTCTAGTTAATCTTTAACAACACAAGGCGTACAAGGATGTTTAATAAATAATTAAGGAACACAACGTATGTGGTGTATTTTGTTTATTTATAAAGGAAGTAGGAAGGAAGAAGGAACCTTCAAAGTTAAGGCAGACGTGACAGGAGATTTGTTGTTTCTTCAACTTTGAGAAGATACATAATATTATTGTCAACACATTTAGTCAAAAAACGCATTTACGAAGCATGTTTATTGTATTGTTACTAGCGTGAGGCTTGAATTAAAATGCAATTGGAATCACTATATAGAGTTTATTAAAACTATACAAACACGTATAACATAGATACAAATATAACTGGACGCAACCAGTACAAAGTGCACCATTCAATAACACGCGCAAAATCCGTCACTATATTGCTTATCAAATGTACGTCTTGCTCGAATCGTAAGCCTCGCTTGGCTGCCTCATCCCCCCCCTCGAGCATTCCTTTTATCCTGTACAAATACAATGTCTCGACGCAAAACAATCATCCAAGAATTAGTTCTACACACCTGTCTAACGACTGCCATAAAACAAGTACAACAATATAATGTTTTTCTTAATTACAAATTTTAAACACAAAGTAAACAAAGGAAGTCTAAATGCGGGAAAGGTAATAAACCAGGTTTATGGCAGTCAGATGCGCGTTCACTTTTTGTCCGTATGTAACAACATTTTACATTATTTGAATGTAATTAATTACGTACCATTAAACGAAGTGTGATAAGATAGGTACCCTAACCTAAATACCTATTTAACCTTACACCATGCGTAGATGAAAAAAAAGAATTCCACCAAGGAGTTACATATTACAAAAATAAATAAGATTCTTTCCGGGGTTTTACAAGAGCGCTATACGGGATTTTTCAAGAAAAGAGATATTTAAAGACTCAACGAGGTAGGCAACGCATCGGCTCCCTTAGTGTTGCCGATGTTCATGGGCGACGGTACCCATTTGCCATCAAGCGGACCCTTTTGCCAGTTTGTCTATAAGCAAACATAAAAAATAAGCTGTATTATGGAAGCTCCTTGGAAGCGGTTTTGATCAATACATTTGTCTCACTTTAATACTTTAGAGAAAATGAGTAGAAAGACGTAGTTACGTAGTTATATATATATAGTTATTCTTTGACAGTAGCAATAAATGATTAAAATAATAAATATAATTCTGACTAGGATAATAAATGCACTGACATCATTATATCTAACAAGCGTATCAATATATTTTTTTTTGTTTTTTGACATTTAATTTAATCTTTTTTTTTGAAATAATTTAATATTTTTTATTTTTTTCCATTTAATTTAATTCAATTTTTTTTTGTTCTATGATAAGTAAATTATTTTCAAACAGTGTAAAGGTGGTCAGGAAGATATCGCCGGCGGCGATAAGACCTCCTATTGTATATACATATACATATATGTAACTTGTATATGCAATAAAGAACATTCAATCATTCATTCATAATTTTCACTACGCGCATGTGAGGCTATTTGCAAATATGCCATTTTCATATTAGCAACGTTCCAATTGATATCAATTTCATTGCCTATTGGTCTTGCAAAAGAGTTGAAAAACGTTGTATGACACACGTGCGGAAATTGGTTTTTACAAACTCGTGACTATATAGTAAGTCCTCGACTTCGTCTCAGATTTACATTCGTCTATTCGTTTGTAAAAAACAACTTACCAAACTTGTATCATAAATAACTAATATCTAGTATTTTCCTACATTTTCGCAATTAGTATTAAAGTGGGCAATCAGCGTCTTCTTATCAGCAGTTTGGGTACTTTTGTCTCAAAAAATATCTCTGGGGTTAAATTTGGGGTAAGTATTTTTTTCCGAGGTGTAAAAAATTTAACCAAACACTAAACTAATGTGGGTCTGAATGTCATGTTACTTCTGGTAATACATCGATGAATTATATATATATGTATTATTGACCGCCCAGTGGTCGAAATTTGACCATAAATAATTTGAATTATAAGTTTGAACTTTATTAAGGTTCTGAAAAAATAGCATTCTGCACTCCTTCTCTATATAAGATATAAGTGTGCAAATTTCATACTTCTCGATTTTCGTAAAAAGGTGTTCAAAGTTTTTACTTTACGTATTAATAGAATGAAGTTTAAATCAATACTTGCCTACCTCACCATTGTATTATAGATAGATAACACTTTACTGTACACCATTACAGAAAACACAGATGACTTATATATAACCTGAAATATTCTAAATGCATTATTATTAAATAAATGTAATTTATTATTTTCATAATAGCGCCACTTGCTTTTATTCAGGTTATACTGTTAAACCTATATGCAACCTTTATCTCGGCACTGCTGGCGAGATAAAGAATTACTAAAAAATATATTTGAAAATGACGTTTATGTTTGGAACGATATGAAAATATACTAAATATTGATTCGTGATGTAAAAACATATATTCTCATAAGTTACCTAATACATTATAATGTTTTAACTGAAAAATCCGGAGTTTCCTTGAAGACCACGGCACCCTCGGTATCTAACAGCTAATTTCTCCATATACAATGTGTGTTTGTTTGCTGATTACAAAAAAGAATCCCCGCTAACGTATTTTAGGTCTGTTCTGAAGGCCAGTGAGACGTTTTTGGGTTTCAAAGGGTTTACAAAAGTTTGAACCAGGAAATAGCTGTTTAATCGAACACTCGTAAATTCTTATCCATGAAATAAGCTGGGCGTTTCATCCGGTTCTGAAAATGGCCATTTTCAGATCATAAATATTAAACCATCTATCTATCTGTATATAGAATGGTAAGACGGATAGTCATGTTTTTAGATTAAAGGCCTTGGTTTGGGGCCATGATTGCTTTTGGTGGATACATTTTTATAATACTCACGTATTTGTCGGACGTGAATGGTAGAAAAAATGTTATATTAATCAGTTCAAATATAAATGAAGCTTTGATATTTATGGCATCAACGCTGCATGATTCAACGAAAAAAGTATTGTTACGAGCTACAGCACTCGAATTAAAATGCCGTTGGAATTACTATAGAATTTGTTAGAAATATACAAACACGTACATAACAGGTACAAATATAACTAGACACTACTAGTACAAAATGCAGGATTCAATAACACGCGCAAAGTCCGTCACTATATCGCTCATCGAATGTACGTCTTGCTCGTATGGTAATCCTCGTTTGACTGCCCCACCCCTCCGTTTGGGCATTGTTTTATACTAACTATACAATACAAAACATCGACCGCATGGACTGGGGTTTCCGAGAAACCGTAATCTGCACACCTGGTTAATTATTCCTACGAACGGCCAACAAAGTCGAAAACGATAACAATAGGCTATTGTCTAATTGCAAATTTTAAACACCAAGTAAACAAAAGAACTCCGAATGCGGGAAGGGTAATAAACCAGGTGCGGATTTATTTGTCGGTATGTAACAGTATATATTTCCCAACATACGAGGTATTGTAATACCTGTAACAACTGTTTTTGGTAATAAAAGAACAGCAGCTGGTCACTATATTTATAATCAGAGAACCTATTTTATACACTGAATCTACCAAACATTGTTAGAACCCCTCACCATCTTTCCAACAGTTTTTACAGTATTAGAAACTTAGATAATTGGCATAACCGATAGCGGATAACCTCATTCATAAACTATTTTATAAAAGGGTAATGAATGTCAAAATTGAATACATTATTGTTTGGAATATTTTGTTACAGCAATAACACGTTGCGAAATGGTGTACATAGACTAGGAAGTAAGATTAAATTATAACCTAAATGTATGACCTTCAAAAAGTGTTCTCCAGTAGAGTTTATTTTGAGTAAATACTTTTGAATGTTTGAATTCAGATAATAAATAGTGTCAGTTGTTAGGTTTTGAAATCGCGCAGTTGAACTGGTTGAAAATAAAAATCCCATTGCATTCAGATTACCGAAATGGATGTGAATAATTTCATTTCCGTTGCGGAAATGTGTTTAAAGGATTTGGTGAATTTAAGTGAATTGACAGGTGTAATTTGGCTTTGTACGACTGAACTCAGACGCAGTCGACTGGTCGCCGCAACATGCGGTACTTCATTACACGTACTATAAACATACCGGGTAAAGGTGCGAAATGAGTGTCAGCGAAATTACGAAAATACGTAATACTCCGAGTCCAGTCATGTTGTATTATTATATTATGAATTTCACACAGAAGCCAGTTTTTATAAACAAATGTGAAAAGGAAAAAGGGTTACCCCTTTTTTTTATACAGGGGAAATCCGTTTGAGGACCATAGGCCGCGCGAGGGGAAAGGTCGCGGCCCGTGTGTGGGATTCGCCAGGTCGGGGTGGCACTAGCGCCCCACGATCGGATGTGAAGAGCTATTGCCACGCCACGGTTAGGGATACCCACTAAAACCCCTGTCCGATCCCGAGCGTCCTTTGTCCGGGGTGTGGGCTCGCTCGCGCATTTACAACCAGCCCGGACGGACGGCGGCCGGCCCCTTTGCGGGCTGGCCTCACCATTTGGTAGCCGGAGATCTGCGTCTCTCCGGCTCCTCTACCTCACCGCGAGGTGAGAGGGGGCGCGCGGATCGGCACGCGTCCCTCCTCTCCGATGTTATTTACCACTAGCACTATGATCGACACTTTGCTTCTGATATAATGTACCAATATGTATATATATATATATATATATATATATATATGTATATATATATACTCTCACAGGATTCCCGGGATAAAAAAATTACATATTTTACTAAATTAAATTTGTTACCGCACAGGATCGAGAAAAATGGCATACTCTCGTTTCGGAGACCAAGACCCACTTTTTTTTTTTTTTTTATTGCAGGAGGTCAGCAGACAGGCAGACGGCCACTTGATGGAGAGCGGTTACCATCGCTATGGACATTTGCAACACCAAGATGCTACAATGCGCTGCTGCCTCTAAGGAGACTGAACCTGTCACTAATGCCGGAACACAACTCAAGTTGTTATGCGACATACTTAGACCAGGGTGGTAGCATCAGTCGGCAAATGCCTACCACTGGCTGTGGGTTTTGTCGCCTCTTACGACAGGCCGCCGGCCGCAGGAATTGTATTCTTTCTCCGTGCAGCCGTTCTGCACGGAGTTTCTCCGTTCCTGCACGGAGTTTCCACTTTGGGTCGCTGAGCCAACGAAGTAAGTAAGTTGTTATCGATCGGTAAAAAAGAAAAAACTAATTGGAATTCCAATTTTTTATAATAGTGAGATTTTAAATAATTTCTAGACTAAATCTCACGGGATTCCCAGAGTAAACAGTAGAGCAGAGTTACGTTTAAAATTAGACGTGAAAGCGAAAAATTGGATCGACAAACGGACAACAACATAGTGTATTCCATGTAAATGTATTATAGATTACCTCCTTTTTCTTACTTGTCCTAGTATAAAATACTTCAACATATACAACACATACTTCTTATTATGCTGATTTTCTATACCTTTTTAAGTACGACGATTTCTTATGCTTTTCTGTTCTATACTATTCTATTAGATATGTTACTACATGCACAGTTCAACGTACAGTGTTTTGCTGACGCTGCGGCCTATTTAAGGCTACTTTGATATTATGATATTACTCTAAATAACGCTCATATTGTGATCGAGTTGCTACTGAGTAGCTATAAAGCCACTACGCAATCAGTCGTAATATACGTCTTCAACTATCAGTAAGTCGAACTCAGGGATCAGCATGCAAGCTCAACTAGTACGAAGATAAATCCCTGAACACAACATAATGTACTTTCTTCACCCGTCTATAAGAAATCACCAGCACTCCTCCAACTACTGCCAGCATCCACCACTACAAGCAAAAGCAAGTGTACAAACTGTACACAACTTAAACGGGAACGGAAAAAAAACATAAAATGAAAACTACTGGGCCAAACTCTGTTAAATTTTTAGGGGACTAATGGGCAACTATTCCGCATCAATCCAAAGAAGAATCACGTAAATGATCATAAATCACAGCGTAATCGGTGTACATACATTAAAAAAACATACCGGCCAAGTTGAGAACCTCCTCTTTTTGGAAGTTGGTTAAAAACGTACTCGTATTTCTCTTTTCTTTCCACCATATCCCAATTATTTGGGGTCGGCACAATATGTCTTTTCCTACCACACTCCTCTTTTCTGGCATACATCTTCTGTCACACCACATATCATCCTTCACACAGTCCATCCAACTTTTTTTGGTGGTCTGCCTTTACATTTGTACCCATCTATCTTCTAGTTCTTCATCATTCTTTTTGTCACGTGACTTTCGTCCCTACTGATTATATGCCCATACCAACTTAACTAAAACATATCGTATCGTATCGTATTATTAGTAACAAGTGCCTTTCTGACCGGAGATAAGTAGAGTGGCGCGGAGAAGTCTTAAAAAAAACAATTTCTTAAGACAAGCCTATTCGACGACAGTTCTTGCAAGACTCAAGTAGTTATAACAATTGAATTGTTATAAACTACTTTAACTTAAAATCTAATTATTAGCCTATACGATGACCAAGTGCTGCGTGGTCACTTTCGTAGGCAAACGCAGGCCGAGCGATTGCCTAATTCCGGTAACGGTATTATTTCTAGTTCCCGCTGACAAAGGGACCACACCCTACGGCGAAGGCATATTGCCGCATAATTTTGCTTCTTATTGAAGGTGGATGTTAATGAAAGCAACTGGGAGATTTTTCCCAGCTAATTAGAAAAGGTAGTAAAGTTACCCAATTTATTATAAGCACTTCCATGTTGGCAGTAAATATAAATATTAATGGTTCAGTGTGGTAGATAATTGTAATGAATACATGAGCTTTGATTTGTTTGTTTACGAGTTTTGTTGTATGAACATATAAAGTGGTAGTTATTCCAATAATGCGGGTTCTAATTATGACCGAGAAGTATGTACTGCTTAGAAATCTGACCACATTACCATATGCTGATGAATATGCTTATGCTGAAGAAAAACATCATAATGAAACCTGTATATCAAGATAATCGATGTGTACAACCTGCCGATCCACCTCAGGTGGTCCTAGGTAGTGGATATATCAGCTGTGTATCTAAAATCGAGGAGGTTCCAGCTCATTAGAAGTTTTGAGTTATACAAATATGGTTTCAACTATGGTTTTTATATTGTTACAACTCAGATCCCGACAAAAAAATCCATCTGCATATCTGAAACAGAACACATCTTGTTAACTGTCAGCATTTAAACTAACTGAATTTTTATGTTCGTCTTCTTTTGTTTACTTTTTGATTGGCATACGGCTTATTGTTTAAATGTAATCTTTTATGGCCGTTTACGGCCGAGTCATTAGCCAGGTGTGGCGGATTAAGTCGACTACGATGCGGGTACATTACATGTGTGCATTATAAAAGAATGGCCTGACAGAGGGAGAGGCGGCCGAGCGAGAACCACGATCAAGGCGACACGTGGGTACATTTGGTAATCTATTAGTGACGGAGTTTGCGCCATTTGTTGTGTTCGGTTATATTTGTACCTGTGTCATACGTGTAGTTCTAATAAACTCTATAATAATTCGAACGGAACTTTAATTCGAGTTCCGCAACTCGTAACAATATATTTGAAAAACTTTCAACTAAAGAAATGTGAATAAGTCTTGATATATAACTTTCGCAATTATTTACGAAATTGTGACTGAATCTACATTGGTTATATTTAAAGAAATTATATTAGAAATTTACCTTTTTACATATTTTATTAGTGTTTCCCAACCCAAAATGAGACCAAGATTGTATTGCACTGCAGAGTGGTCGTATTGTGTACAATATTACTGTATACAGAGCAAGCGATGCCATAAATAGGGAGTGCAGAGTGCCGTACCGCTAACTGCCGGGTTTAGCGGCCAGCAACAGTAATGCATAGCGGAGCATGCTGGAATAGGCGATTCTATAGTGTACTAGGATCTTCTATCTTCATTCTCGGTATTTAAACTACGAGTTTGTATACATATCTAATTTGAGCATAAACTATAAACTATAGAAAAATAAATATTTATAGGAGCCGGTAGAAATGTACTGTTTGTTTCACAGTTTAATTTCATAAATAAAAACACACACACACACACACAGTGACAATGATTTCACAAACATTATTATCATCATTACTAATGATGAAGGAGGTCCCCAAGATACAGGTCGATTCCGTTTGGGGTCCAGAGTACATTAAAAATGTCACTGTTTTGCTCGTTTAACGATTTTCTTATAATTTGTATATTTACACGAAATACAAAAACTTTGACTTTATTTATTTTATCTATTGCTTTGATGAACAGTGTTGTCTATTTATCTATTTGATTCGCTTGGTATCGATCCAGGAGTGGCATATACCGAGCGGTACCGCGTGTGCCGAACTTAGCAATTCCACATTGTTGCTGTACCCAGAACTCAGACAGAGGCGTATTGTAAGAATAAACTCACTGTTAGGAGCTACACAGGACTCGAATTAAAATGCCGTTGGAATTACTATATGATGTTTATCTAAATTACAAATTTTAAACACGAAGTAAACAAAAGAACTTCGGAAAGGTAATAAACTGCGTTTTACAACATCCAGATGTGCGCATTTCTTTGTCGGTATATTATACATATAATGTCAGTCCATAAATGTCCCACTGCTGGGCTCGGGCCTCCCATTATAGGGGGATCGGACAGTATACCCGCCATGCTTGTTCAAGGCGGCTTGGCAGGTTTGACACATCGGTTATCTCGATGTGCAGGTTGCATTACGATGTTTTCCTTCACCGTTTTTAGCACGTGGTAACTGTAACAATATGCACATTAGATCAGAAAACTGACTAAGAGGTGCATGCGTTCCGGTCAGGATCGAACCTGTGCTCTTCAATTTAGGGGCGCGTGCGCTAACCATTACGCTACCACGACTCAGGTCGGTATGTAACGTAACAATTAACATAGTGCATATACTCGTACACCGAATTTATCAAGGTGGGGTTAATACAGACTTTTACGAGCCATATCTAGCAAAAACAGTTCTCCGCAATCTCCGTGTTTCGGTCGACGTTTTGGACGGAAACCAACACAATTAAACCGTTTGTGGTACATACTCTCCGCTCCTTGGTTTCCGCTTAATTTCGCCACGTCCAATCCCCCATGTTTAGTTCAAAATAAACTGCCACTGTATTCACTTTATTTTATCACTAAGGCTTTCTGTGTGTGAATGGAGAGCTTGAGGCAAAGGAAACAACCACCCACGTCTGTGGAGTGCAAAATAAAATATTATTTATTATTATAATTATTTTAAATGATTTTTTTTATTGTAGGAGTTCAGCAGACAACATCAAAGGTGCTACAGGCGCTGCTGCTCTCTTAAGGGAGACTGGAACCTCATCACTAATGCCGGAACGCAACTCAAGGTTAACAACCTACTTTAGACCAGGGGTGGCAGCCATCCAGTCGGGCAAATGCTCTACCACCTGGCTGTGGGTTGTTTTGTCACCTCTTACAACAGGCCGCCCGGCCGCAGGAAGTTGTATTCTTCCTCCGTTCCTGCACGGAGAAAAAGAATATGAAAAAGAATAACCTTGAGAATCTCATAAAAGTTTAGATTCCGTACAATTTACTTAAAACAAAATATAAACAGTGAGATCCCAGTCACCCCAGACTTACGTGATTTTAGGAAAGATTAAATTTTAGTATTCGTAGTTTAACATAAACTTAGAAAGTAATGGATACTCGCTAAGCTGAAGGCAGGGCCGTTTTTAAGGTATCAAAGGTGGTAAAACCCATGCTAACTTACGTCAAAGTAGCAAGGCTAGTTTTTACATGTGTCATGTATGATATTTGTCGTAAAGTGATTATTTTGTCCTTACGATTTATCCTTCATTGCCCAGATTCAATATAAATAAATATAAGATATAATAATGAGTTTATGTAGTGTGAGTGTAATTTTGTATGAATATATCAATAAATACATACACAAAATATCAATCCTTATCAATGTATACACGAACTCATTTCTTTATGAATAACCAATGTGGAACTTGACTGTTCCCATCATAGGTATAATTTAGCACACAATATAAGAATGATCTTTGAATCATTCTTCTTTTATGACTTATATTAATAAGTCCCTTTGAATGACCTCTCTTTACCTCCCCTGCAGTCATTCCCCAACCACCGAGTCTGACAATAGAAATTCACATGATTCAGTAAGTAATTCACAAATCACTTACCCAAATCGGCTGTACGGCTTACCTACACGTTCGTCCGTTTCGCCATCTTGTTTTTGTCTCTTTTTACAACTTAACAACTTTTTGAACTAAACTAATTCCTCGTCGCGCTCTCTCACCCCCGCTACCCCTTCCGTTCAGAAATGTATTAACCTATTCGCATTTCGCGACAATATTGTTATAAACAAATACATACGGTTGCCAGATAGTTCCTGTGTGCGCGCAATTTTCCTAAAAAGGGTACAAAGTTTGTGCTTCACTTATTAATATATAGATTCTTAAAGCCAATACTACAAATAACATTTATTTTTACAGCGTTATAACTGTTCTGTTCACTGCAAAATAAACGAAACCCTCCCTAAAGCCTTATTATAAGTGGGCTCCTTTCATATAATTATTGTAAATTTTCTCAAAAGAGCTTCATACATTAATTTTGATAATTAAAGTGGAGCTTAACCCTTTTCTGAAAACTCAAGTGTCCTTAAGGAATTTTCCTTTCATAACCACCCTGCAGTTAGGTCGCAGTATATAATATTCATTGCGGCGTTGAGTGCTGCAGTATTGTGCACTGGGACTAATTGCGGTTTTGAGCCTCCCAGCGTTATAGAGCCAATTATTTGCGCCACGGTTTATATTCCAACGGCTTTTACACCACATAGGCAATATGTTAAATAAATATAACTATATAGTAATAGCCGATAAATGTCCCATTGCTGAGCTCGGGCCTCCTATTATAGGGGACCAGACAGTATACCCATCACACTTGTCCAAGACAGGTTGGCAGATTTGACACATCGGTCAAATCGATGAGCAGGTTGTATCACGATGTTTTCCTGCACGGTTTTTAGCACGTGCTAATAAATTGTAACAATATGCAAATTAGATCAGAAAACTGATCAAGTGGTGCATGTGTTCTACCCAGGATCGAACCCGCGCTTTTTGAATATGGGACGCATGCGCTAGCCATTGCGCTACCACGATTCATTTTTTTTTTTTCAACTAGTTTACGCATACTAATACTACGTTTGAACGGTTTTCAGCGCGATATTGAATTTGATTTTCATTATTTCGACCTTACTGACTCCAAGAATACTTACTCACTGACACTTGATATCTTTGTCATCTGAGATAACGAGGACTGAAAAGTGGTCAAAACATATTTATTATTATATGGTTATGGAGGTAAGAATTCAGCATCCTCGTCCCGTCATATAGTAGCGTTAATAAAGTAGAAAGCGTTACAGCCCAGTTAACCACTATAGTCATATAGTAATATGTAACATATATAGATAGATAGATAACACTTTATTGCTCACCAAATACACAATTTCAAAATATACAATTACAATATTGTCATGGTAGAAACAAAAGGCGGCCTTATCGCTGAAAGCAATCTCTTCCAGGCAACCTAACTTAAGGAATAACTTAATCTAATCTGGCGATGTAGGTCGTGCAAATCATTAAATATCAAATATCATAAATAAACATACTTAAATTACTTTATAAATTAAATACATACATACGTATACATACATTTATATTAAATAGTCTATAATATAAGAATTAGGCATAATTATTTAAGGAAAAGTAGTGTTTTCTGAGTGCGTTATTAAATGTATGCTACGTTTTGGCCTCTCATTAATATACATATTTCTCTTGCGTACCGTGGGGATTTGGAATGAGCTCCCAGCCGAGGTTTTCCCACAGCGCTACGATATGGAGTTTTTCAAAAAGGGTGTCATAAAATTACTTCGAGGCCGGCAGCGCGTTGGTGACATCTCTGATGTTGCAAACGTCCATAGGCGACGGTAACCGCTTTCCATCAGGAAAAAAAAGAATCTCAATTCATATATATTACTATAAGATAAATTATTTCATATACATAACGTAACACAACGCCCTTTTCTCGTTGGCGTAGACAGGGACGATAGATCTATACCTGCTACAATCCTGACAAAGACTTCTCTTTACCAACTTTCATTAATAGCAAATACAGGCGTATTTAAAGTTGTTTTCTATTGGTAAGGGGCCCAGAAGACTACGTTTCCTGGCTGGTTTTTGTCCGGGGTAGGGCTGTTATTGTCATAATGCACAAACAAACCCAACTTCTACAGATAACTATAAAAAGTGATTCTGAACGAAGAATTTTATCGTCGATCAATTATGAAACGCCCGAACGAATCTCCCAAATTGTAAAACTTTGAAAGTATAACGTAAATAAAAGGCGAAAGAACAAAATATACTCATATATAAATGATGCTAAAAACAACGCAGTAAATAACTTCATTTATGATTGTTTTAACTTTGAAATTGTTGTATTTATTGCTTAAAGTCAAAGTTTGCACAAAGTAAATTATTCAAGTTATAAAGTATTTGAAGATTTATGTATGAAGAGTAAAATTGTTGGTTAATTTGATTAATAATATTTCTGTTTTTTTTTTCATAACCAGGATATGTCTGCGACTTCATTCACGCTGGACTCGAAAATCCCGCGGGATTCCCGGGATACAAAGTACCGCAACATTTTATTAGATACAATTAATCTGCTATCGATCAGTGAAAAAATCGCATTGGAATTCGATTTTTTAATGTATCAGTCCATTTTAAAGCATACCCAAATAAGTTTCCCGTAATAAAAAGTAACGCATATTTTAAGTCTAAGAAATAGCTGTCGTTATACGTGAATTCCAAAGAAACATACTAGAAATCTAAAAAAAAATTATGGTATTCTCTTCATTTTTTTTACTTTTAATATTTTATTAGTTTCTTTTTAACTTCACATCTCCATTATTTATATATTCTATTCCAGTTGTTTTTTTAATAGCTTCAATGTACAGACACGGCATGTTTTGAGTTTTATAATATAATTATAGATAGATAGCAATGATGTAATATTTGGCTTTATTGCATAAAGCCAAATATTACAAGCTTCATTTCTTAATCAATGTGAATGAAGCAACCAAAGTGATCCGTATAACCATAAAATTGAATCAATTAATATCATTGAATACCTGATTCTTTCAGTTCTGTGCCTTTCAACCGAATGGAAACGATTTGGTTGATCGGTCTAATATCAGATTGCTATGAGTTGAAAGCGGTCTCAAAAGACAAGGCTTGGTATTATGCCATATATCTATGCTAAAGTAATAATAATAAATAATAACAAACTTAACTTAATAAAAACCAGCTGTTTTTACTAAAAAAAAAAGTTGAAGTAGTACAGCATACATATGTGAGTGACTAAGAGTCAGAAACTAAGAATAGTCTTGTATCTTCGGCCTTATCACCCTTCCATTTAATTTGACCATATTATAACATGAAAATGAATAGCTGCTGAATAGTTCTTATATAAAGACAAAGAAAGTTAATGTGATCTAAATAAAAAAAGAAAAAAGAAAGATCTAGCAAACAAAAAGGAAATTTAAATTATAAAGAAAAGAAAAGGAAATCAAGTGATTTAAGTGTCCTCTCTGTGTATTGCTGAGATTATATGTGAGTGAGTGCGAGAGGGTTTGTATATGGGTATATGGTAATAATATGGGTTTCTTATGCAAGAATAATTCCTTCTCCCTTATTCCTGCATTAGTCGTTTATATTATTTATATTACCTACTGGTCCCAAACGTCGATGTTAAAAGCCACAGCGAGCAGACGTGTATCTTGGTGTGTGTGTGTGATTTATTTATTAATTTTATTTGTTTGGGAAACATACATCGATCAAGTTTCCACTATAAAATTATTTATATAATATAAATAAAAATTGGCTCAAACAGTTAATTACAAAAAAGAAATACAATTATACGAAAATTACATAAAATGTCTATTTAATTCACGTTAGGTCAATATTGAACAAAATAAAAAGAAAATGTAAAAAAGGAAAGGATATAAAAAAAAATATATGTCATTATTCTAAAAATTGTAATTCATTGGATCATTCTAAATTACATCATAATGTAGATAGGCCTCTTTTTGTTTTGCCGGGATATTACTATAACTAATGCATTTTCGAAATAGTTTGCTGCGTAATAAAGTGTTGTCTAACTATGTATTACAAGATATAAAAACTTCGAAATGTTTATTGCCGTATAAATTACACTTCGGTGTTAATGAGGAAATTTGTTCCAGACCGCATAAATTCAAGAATACAAAATGAAAAATCTGTCAAATGCATGGCAGTGCAATAACTATGAAAGGTTCCACAGAGGTGGCAAATGTGCACTATTTTCGTCACACGGAACCATTAAGCGATAAATTAACAATACTGCATATCGAATTTTGCATATTGGTCAAACCAACAGGATGGGCCGGGCATAGATTATGTTACAACATAGTCACTCTTTTAAAGCTGGAGTACAGCTCAACTGTGGTGGAAAGTGGTTACCATCGCCTATGAACGTTTGCAACACTAATGGTGCTACATTAAGGTATAACATGCTATGAGGTGCTACTATTGAGCTGCCGGACTCGTCCACCGGCTCTTTTTTTAAGGCGGGGGAAACGCTATTTACGCACCGTTATATCAAAGGCAATCCAAACATATCGATCAGCTTGTGTGGAGACTCTGAGAAGTTGCACGGGCAACAACCAATACCCACTAAAACCACCCTCCTCCATATGCCCGCGTTTTCTGTAGGAAAGGCTATTTAGAACGTAGTTACGCCCAGCCAGATCCAGCGCAAAAAGTGCCTGAATGTGTCCCGGGAATCAGAACACATTCACTTCGTCGACGGGGGTGATGAATCATTTGCGCCCTTGATAGCTAAAGGCCTCCCGATCGGTCGTCCACCGGTTCTACGTCAGCCTAGTGGGTCCCACGCAATACCTCCCGCTATTTAGTCATCTACAAGACTTTGACATAAATGCTTCTCTCATGTGGTTTAGGAAACACGCACCGCGCGCCGCAGCCTGTGTGAGTTCGCATACGTTTTTATTGTTGGTTTGTAATAAGAATATTAAAAGCAAAAATGCCAAAAGTGTTAAATCTGGAAATTTTGGCACTTTTGGCATTTTGGTAATTTTGACGCTTTTAGCATTTTGGTCATTATTGGTACTTTCTATTTTTGTCATTTTTGGCTTTTTTGTCATCTATGTAGTTAGCAGATAGACGTACGGGGGGGGGGGGATAGATAAATAAAACTAGAACGGGTTGAAATATACGGGGATAAAAGTTTGTATAATAATTCAATATCTATAACAAGTGCGATAGTAACTCGATGTGTCTATATTTTACGGAAAAACTACAAGATATTTATCGGTTTTGGTCTAATTTGTACATAATTATGTAGTTTTAATACCGAAAATGGTAACCGTAGGTACTTTTCATTCAGGAGATGGACAATTTGCAATATAAAATGAAGTGAATCCGCAAGGGGCAAATAGTGCTGAACACAATTTAACACAATGTAACCTGCCGGAATAAACGCCTGCTCTTTAAACAAGAGGCACGCACTAGAGTTTGACCCGCGGCGTACGTAATAAACTCTACCACTTCAAAGAATTCAATTTCAAAAGTAAATTTACTTTAAGTTATTGTTACAAGTTGCAGGTCTCGAATTAAATGCCGTTGGAATTACTATAGAATGTATTAGAACTATACAAACACGTATAACACAGGTACAAATATAACTGGACACAACCAGTACAAACTGCACGATCCAATAACACGCGCGAAGTTCGTCACTATATAGATTATCGAATGTACATACGTGTTGCCTCGCTTCTGATTATCGCTTGACTGCCGATCTCTCCATTAGGGTGTTGCTTTATACTGCACAAAACAATATGCCTCTCGGTCGCGTAGACTGAATTTCTAAGAATCACACCTGCTTAATTATTACGATAAAGATTATACACAATAGCGGTGTGCGATTATGAGATATACTAATGAAATCATTCGACTATGAAGATATCTCGATTATGACAGATAAGTTGTTACGAATTTAGTTGTGAGTACTTCTGGGATTTTATTTTTGTAAATAGGTAAGTGTTCGAGAACATTACATACATATACATATAAACTCTTGTTTGTTACAATTACCACGTGCTAAAAACGGTGAAGGAAAACATCGTGATGCAACCTGCACATCGAGATAACCGATGTGTCAAACCTGCTAAGCCGCCTTGGACAAGCGTGGCGGGTATACTTCCGATCCCCCTATAATGAGAGGCCCGAGCCCAGCAGTGGGACATTTATGGGCTGACATTATTATTTATTTATTATTACATATAACTTCCCGTTATAAAACTCCACCAATAACAAATACGCTAGCCACTTGCAACATCGAAAATCAGACGACGCAAAGAACTCAGTGTAGTTGGAATGTTACTAATAGTATTGAATGATATTACAACTAATATAAGTATCTACTACTTATCAAATCGTTGAAAAAATTGACACATTGAAATGTTGATATTGGATGTTACTAATACCAACATTACAATTTCTTCGACTTTTTTCAGCGATTTCACTTTACTACTATGAAATACATTATACTACTAATATAAATAACATCATTCGATTATGAAAACAAACGAGTAACTAATTTCATAGTCGATTATCAAGGTAAGTAATTCAAAGTGATTCGATTATAGAAATAATCGCCCACCTTAACATACAATACACAATGGGCTGTTTTTTATAATTACAAATTATAAACATAAAGTGAAGTCCAAATACCGAAAGACAATAAACCGCAGGTGTGAATTGGTCTTTTTCAGTCGTAACACTGTATATTAAACTACTCCCTAACGTGCAACCGTGAGAAAAACAGTTGTGTGATATATTCGTATTTGATTTTCTTTTTAGATCACGTAATAAAAAGTTTCTCATATAAATAAATGATTCAAGAGCGTCGCGGTTCAGGCCAAAGTCGTGCTGAAGACATTTCAGATCAAATTTAATTTCACTTTTATGTCTACTCATACCGACATAGCGAGGTTTAACAATTCAAAGCATTCATTTT
Source organism: Dendrolimus punctatus (assembly GCA_012273795.1). NCBI lineage: Eukaryota > Metazoa > Arthropoda > Insecta > Lepidoptera > Lasiocampidae > Dendrolimus > Dendrolimus punctatus. The sequence goes on along the minus strand of CM022535.1, from coordinate 4,334,263 downwards.
ATTATGGCCATGTCGCGACATGACGGGTGTGTTTGAAAAGATAGGCGTGAATTGTTCAGCTTATTTGTCAATGTTTAGACTTTGATATATTCTGAGCAGTCTTGCGAAATAAATAGGAGTATATTAGGTAAGTGCTTGAGAGTCGACGATTTGTAATAGGTTAAGTGGAGATGTCAACCGTTTATTGTTATCTGGCGTATTAAAAACTGAAAATTTGTAATAGAATTTGTAAACTGTTGAGGAGAGAGAGCATGAACCGTCCGCCAAAGCACACCTCTCCACGTCCCGCATGCCGCCGAAGCCCATAGCTCGCACAGTTAGCAGCTAGGCCTCGGACGGAACGTGGGATATAGACGCGGCCTTGGAGTCCGGAATTGTTTATTAAAAATCCTGCCTGCTGACTTAGCTCGTTCAGCCTTTTACGGCTAAATCCTATAGAGTTCCGTAGCGGTTGAGCCGAAGTTAAACCTCACAGGAGGTGCCTCCTTGAGCGCGCTATCTCGGGACTGAACGCCTCCACTCCCACGAAGTCGTGAAGCCCCCTAAGTCCGGTATCGCAGAAACAGCCATCTGCGGCTGTTCAGCTGGATCCAGCTCCAAAACACACGGAATTGTTAATTTCTCACGTACATATGGCACCAATATGCACTACTCTACTCTCTGCTATTCATCATTATATTATCTGTAACTCGTCTATGTATAGTTCTAAATAACGAAATAATAAGTCATACAGTCCACATCTAGTTTTACTTGGAAGAAGCAACTATCACCAATATAAACGACGGAGACCACGATACAATGTTTTTATTTTTCTGGGGTAGGTTTGTCTGTTTGTTCGAAATTCACGTTAAAACCACTGGGGAGATTTCGATGCGGTTTTCACCGATCGTCAGTTAATTCATAGACTGAAACTCCGCGCTAGTTTTTATCTTGGGAACCCTGTGGGATTTTTTCTGGGAATGATTAAAATGGCAAATTTTAAAAAATCGAACTTCATTCTGATTTTTCAACTGATCGATAGCAAGTTTAATGTGATAAAATCTGTGATTTTTTTATTCCGGGAATCTCGCGTGAATTTCTGTCAAGCGTGGACGAAGTCGCGGGCAAATCCATTATATATATAAAAGTCATTACATCGTAAGTGGATGGATGCAGAAGTCGCGTAAGGCCACGACATACCTTCCATGATCGTGAAGTTATGTATGTATGTACATCCTAACATGGCTTTAAACAAATGATAGATCAATAGATAACTCTTTATTGCGCACCAAAATAAACAAATCCAGAAACAAAATGCATAATTACAATAAATATTTATTGGCAAAACGACAGGCAACCTTATCGCTAGGAGCTCTAAAAAATCTCTTCTAGGCAACCTAGCTTAAATGATTTTCTAAACTAATCTGCCGATGTAGGTGGTGCAGAAAAAAGATGGACTACCAGATTGCCGGTGGACGACTCGTCGACTCTCGGTTTAAACCGCCGCACCTATGCCCGAACACTATATCCGTTAGTGTTGATGCGCCACTTCATTTACACTTTCTTTATAAAACCAACTTCCACCATACGTACAATTTCCGGTTACTCCATTTCCGATATCCGTTAGCTTGACAATAAATGTTTCTACTTTGACATCCGGTTATACGACTTCCAATTACTACATTTGACTACTTCTGTCATATACTTTATACATATTTATATTATACCAATATATACGTATATACTAAATAATTATATATATATATATATATATATATATATATATATATATAATGGCAATGCAGCAGCCTTCTGGGCACGCTTCCCTCTGGCAGCGATTTGCTACATCTTTATACTAATTAATCTATTTATAATTTAGTTTATTTTTAAGAGTACATTAATATTTCACTGTTTTACTTTTCTTCAACGCAGTGGCCTCGCATAACCGTTTATAAACCTATATATATATATATATATATATATATATATATATATATATATATATATATATATATATATATATATATATATATATACATATGACAAGCATTTTATGTTAACATATATATTACAATAGAATAATATTACACAAATAGTTTTTTCGAAGTGTAAGTGACGAACAAAAATCATTTCCTACGTTCCCAGTTACAGGCAGAGGCATTTTTTTTTTATTGAAAAGGGCAGACCGGTGCTAGTGATGTACCGTTAAAAAAACCAAATAGACTGGTGAAACAAAAGCGATGTCATAAATATCGAATCTGAAAATAAATAATTACGCCGAAGAATGTAATGGGAGCAGACATAAAACTAACATAACCAGGGGTCGAAATGAGAAATGACTAAACAATTGTTCGCGTATAAAAATAAATGCGGGGTACGTTTCCTTCGAATAAGTTTTTGTGAGTTCATCGGAAGATCTTTACAATGAGTTTGCTCTCGTAACGTCAGCAGAAAAATAATTAGTTTATATGAAGAAGAAAGAATGTTATTACGATTTATGATCCGATTTACCCGATTCTTCTTTAGTTTGATGCGGAATAGTTGCCATTTAGTCGCCTAAATTTTTTCATACTTTGGACCACTAGTATTCATTTTAACTTTTTTTTATATTGCTATTATGTAAGCGTGTCCTTCTTGGACCACTCTGGTTGAGATCGGGCGAGATGATGGTCAAATGTGAACTTATATTGTAATTTTAAAAAGTACTAGCAAATCGACCATCACATAAATAATTTGAGTGCTTTGCTACTGCGTCAGTTTTAAATTTAAATTACTACAAAAGTGGTCCATAACTTATCAAAGATACATAATAACCACTTATATAATAAATCACAAGCGTACACTAATGGAACCCTAATCAGATCCCAAATTCAATTTAAGTTCAATCCATTTGACATTTGAACCAAGCGCCATAATAAATCACCTATCGATGCTGACGCTACTATCATAAACGCAGAGGGGGTGAAGAAAGGGGGTAAAGTTCAAAGGAGGGAGGGATGTCCGCAGCGGCGCCGCGACGCCGCCGCCCTCTTCATAACTTTTACTGTCAACTCAATTACGCTATTACATGCCGTGAAGATGCCCCCCTTGTCTGTAACGTTGGTACATAAAAAAGTTTTTATTTTTATTTATCTTTATTTTGCGCGGTGGTTTTTTTTGTTGACCATAATCTTGTTATTTTAGTTTTCGTTTAAAATTTGGGTTTCAGTTTATACAAATTTATACAATCTTACGTTTCAAAAAATAATAATTCAAAATATTTAATTAACTTTAAAAAAATGCATTTAACTCATATTGATAATAACAAACACCCTATAAATATTTCGTTTATAGGGCAAGGATTGGCCAGTTTGATATATTGATTCTATCAAAGTCGTGATAGCGTAATGGCTAGCGCACGCGTCCCAGTCTCAAAGGCAGTGGGTTCGATCCTGGCCGGAACGCATGCACCACTTAGGCAGTTTTCTGATTCAATGTGCATATTGTTACAATTACCACGTGCTTACAACGGTGAAGGAAAACATCGTGATGCAACCCACACATCGAGATAACCGATATGTCAAACCTAGCAAGTCGCCTTGGACAAGCGTGGCAGGTGTACTGTCGGTTCCCCTACAACGGGAGTCCTGAGTCTAGCAGTGAGACATTTACGGGCTGATATATTGTAGGTTTCATCATGATATTTTCCTCCACAATTAGCACGTAATATATATATATATATTACTAGCTGTCCCGGCAGACGTTGTCCTGCCCTGAAGAAATACAATTTTGAACCCGATTGCAGCGCCATCTACAGGGTCCATTGAGATGTAAGCTATCCTATCTTTTAAGTCGGATCAAACTGCACACGGTGTGCAAATTTGATTGAAATCGGTTGAGTAGTTTAGGAGTCCATCGCGGACAAACATCGTGACACGAGATTTATATATATTAGATAAAACTGCGTTTTAACGGATTTAAGCGATTTTATTTGATTTTTATTACTCCGACGTTTCGGCCACTTTTCAGTAGCCGTGATTACGGAGGACAAAGATATCAAGTGTCATTGAATATTCTTAAAGATTTATTTAGCCTACCGCCAATTTAAAATGAACAAGTGAGGTCGCTTAAAACCGTTAAAATGTTTTTTTATTATATATTCCAGGCATGAAAACTTAAGAAAATTATATGTATATTAGATCAGAAAACTGCCTAAATGGTGCATGCTTCCTTGTGGTGCAGGATTTGAACCCGAGTTCTGTGAGTTTAGAATACAAGTGCGCTAACCACACTCACGGCTATTAGGGCATCGTACGAAGTTAAACTTAATTGAGTTGGTTTTCCTAAAAGGCCTTGTTACCCCGCCGTTAACATCTAATATATAAAATTCTCGTGTCACAGTTTTCGTTGCCATACTCCTCCGAAACGGCTTGACTGATTTTGATGAAATTTTTTGTGCTTATCCGGTATCTATGAGAATCGGCCAACATCTATTTTTCATCCCCCTAAATGTTAGGGGTAGTCCACCCCTAAATTTTTTATTTTATTTTTTAGACAAAATTTTTAATTTCTATTTTTTTATGATACAGCATTAAAAGATACATACAACCCTAAATTTTCAACCCTCTACGATCAACCCCTATTTTTTACCGGGCAGGACGACGTCTGCCGGGACAGCTAGTATTCAATAAAAACCAGTTATTTCAAGTTTTTGGCAGGGTAGAAAGGAAATGTTGTGCTGTGCAGTTATATTTTCTAAAAATGTGTAAAATTACTCTAAAATGAACAATAGTTGTAGGATATTGATAGTTTTTGAGTACTAATTATGTGTTTTTTTGAGAAATGTGAACTGTATAGTTAAATGTGGCCTTTTGAGTTGTCATAAGAACTCCGTTGAATGGCACCAGCTGATAACCTATAGTTGAGTTGTGCCATAGGCTTGAAAATGAAGAAACTATATTGTGAACTGAGATCTGGCTTAAAAGCCTATCTGACAAGCCATAAACCTAAATAATAATAACAATAAATTCAAATTTCGAATAAAATTACTTTTAGCAGCCACTATATAAAGACGCTTTCTTTATATTGCAGTTATTCTTTTTTAAGATCTTATTATGAAAAGTGCCTTCCAAGTTCCAACCTTCGTGATTCTGGATGGTGTAATACTGCTTTTAACAGCGGGATAATATAATTTACTCCTCCTTTTATTACAAATGGGTATAATTGAGTTTTTGGCGGGAATTCGAAGGGTAATATTTCGCTTGGCAGTTCGTTTAAAGATTTTATATATTTTGTTGAATTTTTTTTATGTCAATAAAATATGAACTAGTTTATGTATTTTCGACTATTTTGTCTTTTGATAAATAAACAATTATATTATATACTATAAATAAATAAATATGTATATTACATATTAATAAAATATAATAATTAACATGTCTGCATAAATAATAATTAAAAAATAATTAAACATACAGATATCTACATAATGAATAAATAAAGTTTAGGTACATATTTATTTCTTCATTTCATAAATAGTTTATACCAAACTAACTTTAAAAAATACAATTGAATATTAAAAAAAAAAAAACCACACCGTTGTAAATTGGAAACGTGTCCATAAGACTGGTCACATTGGCTTTTTTTTTTTTATTGCAGGAGATCAGCAGACAGGCAGACGGTCCACTTGATGGACAGCGGTTACCATCGCCTATGGACATTTGCAACACCAAAGATGCTACGAATGCGCTGCTGCTCTCTTTAGGGAGCCTGGAACCTGGTCACTAATGCCGGAACACAACACAAGGTTGTTATGGCGACATACTCTAGACCAGGGGTGGTAGCCATCCAGTCGGGCAAATGCCCTACCACCTGGCTGTGGGTTGTTTTGTCGCCTCTTACGACAGGCCGCCGGGCCGCAGGAAATTGTATTCTTTCTCCGTTCCTGCACGGCTCCCTGAATGGCAAGACACAATGCGTTGCCCAAGGTTTAGACCAGTCTTTTGGTCACGTGAGACATCCACCAGACGCTTGGCTTTGTCTCGATAAAGCGTGTGCGCCTTAGGCCCCCATGGTGTCATTTCCGATGGCTGAGTAGTTGCGGTGTTTTAGGGCTTTCTGTTGTGCAGTAGCTGTACCGACAGATATGCTAGTGGCTGGAGTATGGGACTGTAACGTCCACCCCGCCCTCAAAGAGCCAAGGAATGACAAACTCAAGCCGAAGCATAGAATGAGAAATAAAAGAAGTTATAAAGTGAAAATTAATAACATTTATTAAGTAAATAAACTTACTTTGGCCATAAATCGTGATCACTTAGTAATAAGAACCCTCGTCATAATACCGTTAACCCTATGTTCACAAGGTAGGTTATATAGGAGTGTTGATCAAGGAACAGGAAGACTCAAGGATCGGTGTATAATATATATCTATATAAATAATAGTTTTGTAGTATAAGTTGTAAGTGTAAAATGTCATGCGTTTTATGAATAATGACAAATGTATCGACTCATGACATAAGCTCATCACCTGAGTACGCCGTGCCTTTATTAGCCAAAAGGAATTTTAATGCACATTTCATAACAAATTATATAATTTTGTGTAGGCACCCCTCCTAACCGCCCGGCTGATGCTATGCCACCGCATTAGCTATCAGTAAACGAACTCACGTCAAAACAAAAGAAGAATCTCCAATATTTTAATTAAATTTATTGAATCTATTATAAACATTGTCTAAAGTTAGCGTCGGTTCACAACGTACTATCACTGGCGAGAAGAGCCGACAAGAAACTCTCCAGTAGTACGCCTAACAATTTAGAAAACCCCTTTGGAGTGCCTTATGTGTAAAATGAGTTGGAAAAGCCATAAGACTTGAGTGAACGTATCATACCAGAGCCACTCTTCCAAAATATCAAATAAATTTGTAAATATGAGGAATAATACCTCAGCGATCTCCCCTGATGTAAGATAAGAATATCACAGTAAATTAAAGATAAAGTTTAAATGAAGTTTAAATAGTGATACTCTCTACATCTCATAAAATTCCCATTAAGTTATTAGTATAAGAGTTTTAGGATGTTCCTCCGTGAATATAAAGTAAAGATAAAGATAAAGTTGGGTGGAGGACACCTTCACTCATATTATTTGTTTCCCTATGTCAAAGACAGATTTCAGTGTAAGAGTTTCAGGGAAAATTCTCCGTAAAGTAAAAGTGAAATTAAATTGGTATTGAACTGGAGTATTCCCTTACGCTCGTATTGCTTGTTACCTATTTGTTAAAGACAGGATTCAGATTCCACCGTGAAGTTTAAAATGAAAGTTAAATTTAAAGTAAAGTGGCGGAACCCTACATCTGATTAAAGACCCTAAAACCCAAGAGATGAGAGCACAGCACCGTAAAGTAAAGTTTAAATTGAAATAGTCATGAAATGGTGGTACTCTACATCAAGGGTGTCAACATCGGTAACACTGCTCATATATAATTTATTAATAATTATCCTTTCCAATTCAGTCATGCTTGCCTGGCCTAACTACATCAAAGGCTCTCATGGAATCACATATCTTGAAAAGAAGTAAATTTTGATACGAATGATCCTCCTGCAACACGGTAGCTTATCCCCGCCAAGGTGCCCACGCGCCTCCAGGCTGATCCGCGGCGTAACTGGTTCCAAACCTCTCAGTTACCAAATCAGTTAAAACTCAATATGTGAAATCATCCTCGCCTCATGAATACACATATTATAATAACAAACTAAATTTGCTTAAAAGCAACGCGCGAGAAAATCTGGATAATTGTCGAATAACCATCCTAGGTAGATTGTCCCAATAAGCGAGGGGGTTGTGAATCCCTTCGCCCAAGGTTACTGGGTCTATTAATCCCGGCTCTAACCTGAATCTTCATGGAAACATTCAATATGTGCTTTCACATCTAACTAGTTGTTGTTTCATTACAGTTATACTACTATTTAGCATATATCCAGTGTCAACAGAGTTACTTGCATGTAGATATATATTTCGAAGAAATAAAACATTGGAAAACATTAAATTAAAATAATTAACTGAATTGTAAATTTGTCCAAATAAATAATTTCAAAAGTAATTCTCATTAGCAAAATTAAAGCTATAATAATCCACTCTATTGCAGTAAACCATGCCAAATGCCGAAGGCAAACGTTCTTGAACAAGAAAGTATTTAAATCATTAAAATCAGTAAAACCCAAAAAATAAACGTTAAATTTCTTAAAGTCTGTCAAGCTTTCCCAAACAAGTCGCATGATTGTTGTAGAGTGTGATGTAATAATGTAATGTTATAAAATGTACTTAAATGTATACACATATATGAATAGACTAAATAATAGATAATAAAACAAGACTATGACCTCACAGATCTAGGTCAATGATAACCCTGTCTATGTTCAAAACAATCAAGACTCGATACGACGTCTGACTTTAAGCTCACTGCGACAAGAGCAGATAGACATTAACAATCAACACCCCTATCAAGTAAGTGACCGCAGTCAAGTACAACAACATGTATGCAACAACAAGACAAGAACTCCTACAAGTAAATCCCCATTGACATATAATTAATCTCCCTTAACAAATTAATAAATAATTATATTGCCTAAAAGAATCATCAGAACCCCTTAGTAGCTCCCGACTATGAAGTAGTAATGTTATTTAATTCAGTTTCTAAAACCAAGGTTATATCTCAAAACCCCTTAAATTAAATTCAATAAATTAGTATTTTTATCCGCAAGAGACTATGTGTCATAGCTCCTAAATAATATATTAACACACTCAGGCTTTACAATTAACCCTTATTAATTTAGTTAACTATGAAATTATAACAATGTATAAACAATTCTTATCTTATAATAACGCACAAGTCAATCAAGACTTACATCAAAATTAATTTAATATTGTATAGCTCTTTCTCCATATAATATACAAATCAAGGACAATAATTAGTTAAGTTCTAAAACAAGAAGGTCAGTAATAGATAGTATACAAGTCTGTCTTTTATTACATATGATCATGTAGGTCTCCACAGTAAATAGTTATGTATGTTAGCATATATGCCCATATAAGTCAAAGGAACGTCTCTATTGAATTAAAAGTCTGTATAGGTGGATCCACGGGTCCCAATATGTCTAAAGACTAACACCAAAGTATACCATAGTCAATGCTAACTAATTAATATATGCTGCTGTAACTAACTACACATCATTAGTTAAGTTTTTGAAGATAATCCCAGGTTTATACATACAGACACGCATTAAATGCAAATATTCCATAATTCCTAAAATTTAAATTATTAATACAATATTATTAGTAACATCTCTGCAAGAAAAGAACATTAGATTTGTCTGCAAAATAAAGTAATTAGTACACAAGGAAAATATCAACAACACATAATTAGTTATAGAATACATGTTCAATAAACAGATTAGGTTAAAACACATAATTAGATATATCATTAATAACATACAAACATAAAACAGCCTCTGGATCATCTGTGAACAGAAATAAAAGCAACAAACACGGAATAGATTAATGTTAGTAGATTATTAATATATAGGTATTAGTAGTAATATATTACAACAGTCCAGAAGAACATCTGAAACATAGATAAACACAACAAGCAAGATATCGGACAAATCTACATGATTAGTAAAATTATTAATGTATTAATTGTTGACTTGAAGGTGTGAACTAGCCCTTTGGTGAAATCCATAGCACCGAAGTCTGTAGCGCACATATCGAAGATATAGTTATTTATTGTTAGTATTGATCATTTTGTCCTCAAATAGTTTTTCTCCATCTGTAATAATTTAAAACACAATTTTTTCCGAGAATAATTTTCTTCATGTCTTGTTCTGTCAAACACGAATATTCAAGTCCCTTCTTTTCTCTGTCAAATTTTCAAACCAAGAAAAATTCGATTATATCATACAAAGAGATTAATAATAAATACATATATTATGCGAAATAAAGGAGGAAATACATTATATGGAGAACAGCTATTCCTTTATAAATAAATAAACATTAATAAGAAAAAAAATTTAATTCATGATGATGCGTACCGTCACAGGACGCCGCCAGTGTATCAACGCAAGACGCGTCCCATACTAAAGAGCGAGCCATTCGAAAATTTCACCTGTATACACAGGTATATAAAAATAAATAAAAGAAAAAAGGGCCAGACCGTATTTAGCAGGGTAACGGATCAGCGTTGCCATACAACTTGGAAATGCGGTCATCATTTTAGGCTCACTCCCCACCGATAACTATCAGGACTATATGTTCACCTGTAATAGTACATTATGGTACTAGTGTGTAACATTGGTGATTACCGCCGAGGCGCCATTGAGACTCGAGCCGTAGGCGAGGGTCTTAAGAGAGCCGAGGACGGTAATCATCAACACACACGTGTATCATACCACGTTTTTCAACACACTTGTGAATAAAATAACAACAAAAACTCATTTTATTTAGTAGATAAAATAGATATTTTTCCTTGGAGTTTTCAGGTAGTAAACTTTCCATAACGTTAAGGGCTTCACATCTTATATCGGGCGGTGTACAACATAAATCATTTTCTTCGTAACTATTACTTGTAGACATTTTAATTAATAAATAACTATAATTTCAACAGTGAAAACGAGTTGTGAAAAATGTTTCGCTATGGCGGGAAAAAATAATCAGTTTTCCTATGCGCGCGCATTGCGATCGGCCACAGACTAAAGGGATGAGGTTTTTTTTTAATTTTCCGCGCATAGGGTTTGCGCCTATTCTGCCACGTACAAAATGGGGAATTTAAAGTTCTCTTTTATTACAGAGAAAAAAAAGTCATATATGAGTGAAAGTTTTATTTATTGGACACGTACGATTTAAAATTATCTATTTAAATAAGTTGCATGAAATGAGCAAGCAATATTAATTAAAATTTCTACAAGTAATAGTTTCGAAGAAAATGATTTATGTTGTACACCGCCCGATATAAGATGTGAAGCCCTTAACGTTATGGAAAGTTTACTACCTGAAAAATCCAAGGAGAAATATCTATTTTATCTACTAAATAAAATGAGTTTTTGTTGTTATTTTATTCAGAAGTGTGTTGAAAAACGTCTTATGATACACGTGTGTATTGATGATTACCGTCCTCGGCTCTCTTAAGACCCTCGCCTACGGCTCGAGTCTCAATGGCGCCTCGGCGGTAATCACCAATGTCACACACTAGTACCATAATGTACTATTCTAGCACTTTTTAGTATTTAAGTTTTTATTTAAATTATAATTAAATTTTATCGGTTTTTACGCGGGGATTATATGCGATTCTTATTTTGATGTTTCGGCCACTTTTCAGTATACGGTTTACTAGTCTCAATTTTTTTTACTAATGGTCGCCCGTGTCCGAAATTCAACCATAATAAATATTTTTTTAATTTTTAAATTTGACTTTAACAATAAACAAATAGTACGTAATTATGCGTGTACGTGACAAATACATGGTAATGTGTATATTTTTTTTATTGATTTAATAATTTTTTATGCATAATTTAAAAAAAAATAGAATTCTGCACTCCTTTTCTATATAAACTATAAGTGTGCGAAATTTCATACTCCTCCGTTCGGGCAATTTTCGTTCAAACGGGTACAAAGTTTTTGCTTCACGTTCAAATATATAGATTTTAGAGTGTAGTTTAATTTTTTAGGTAGTTTAGTTCATAGTATTTCGCTGTGATTTCAAAATAAATGCAAAAATGCAACGAGGGAATGCGGCCAGCATTTTGGGAACGATTTTTTTTTTTTTTTTATTGTAGGAGATCAGCAGACAGGCAGACGGCCCACTTGATGGATAGCGGTTACCATCGCCTATGGACATTTGCAACACCAAAGGTGCTACGAATGCGCTGCTGCTCTCTTTAGGGGGCCTGGAACCTGGTCACTAATGCCGGAACACAAACCAAGGATGTTATGGCGACATACTCTAGACCAGGGGTGGTCGCCATCCAGTCGGGCAAATACCCTCCCACCTTTTTTTTTTTTTTTTTTTTTTTTTTTTTTACATGAGGAAATGCGTTGTCGCATCGTCAGCCGCGCGGGGGATCATGCGCGGCCGGTATGTGGGGCTCCCCGACGCCGATTAATCAATACGACCGGCGCCGGTATACCCACTAAAACCTCATGGGAGCCTTCTTCCGCCTAGCGCCGGGGTCACGGTATATGCGCGAGCTTAACCCGCAACCCCGGCAGCGGCTGGCCGCCTCATAAACAGAGGCGGCCTCTCCTGTGTACGGGCCGAGGACTGACGTTTCCCCGGCCCTGAGAGGGACGCGCGGCTGCCTCTCGCGCCCTCTCGCGGCATTAGTGCGGGCGGAGGTCTATTGGATCCCCCAGACCTCGACGCCCGCTGCCGCCTGCCCGTGGCTATTGTTTGACCACGGGCGTTACGTCTCGCCGCTCCCCGCGGCGGCTGATGTTGATGCCGCCGCGGCCGCGGCACTGTCCGGCGCCCTTGTACGGCTGGCCTTATTTCTCCTGGTGGGCTTCCGGGACCCGCAGGATCCCCCACCTAACTGGTGACCGGCTGGCCTGCCCGCGGCCTCGCACACAGAGCAGAGCGGTTTCGCGGTGCAGGGCCCGGTCACCAGATGTCCTGTTTTACCGCAGCGATAGCAGAAATCACTGCGGTCCACCTCGGAGGTGCATTTCGCCGCCACATGCCCGAGCTCGTGGCAGCGGAAGCACCTCTGTGCGCGATGGGGGAGGGCCTTCACCGAGGCTGAGGCCCAGCCCACCAGGAGCTTTGTTCCCTCTTTTAGCAACGATTTGGCGGCTGCCACCGGGCAGACAACCACCGTCGTGCCCGCCCCGTCTGGTCCGGGGCGGACTTTTGTCGCCTTTATACTCTCGGGAGAGCAACCGGTGGTCCGCGCGATGGCAGCGGCCACATCTTCTCCCTCCGTGGTGTCGTCCAGGCCAGAGACGCGAAGACCGAGTGTCTTCTCAGGCCTGGACACACGCACATCCTCGGCATTAAGGACGGTGCGTAGACTCGCAGCAAGGGCGTCAGCCTGGGGGGTGCTAGCGGCGCCAGGCACCACCAGCATCCGTGCCCCAGTGCGCGCTCTCTTGAGCTGGAGCCCACCCTCAATGCCGAGGTCGGCCAGCCGTATATTGGCTTTCGCCCGGGACAGGAGGTCGAGGTAGGTGACGCCTCTTTCCTCCGCGCCTGACTGGAGGGTCAGTACGACTGCGGAGGATTTCGGCGCCCTCATCCGTGGAGCCTTCCTGCCCCTGGCGGCAATCTTCTTTTGTGATGGTGGGGGTGGTAGAGGAGGAGGGGGCTGCGAGGTCAGAGCTTGCGCCATCTCCCCCTTCTCTTTCCCCCCACGACTTCTCCCACCTCGCCGCCTCGCGCGGGTGTTCGGCGCGTCAGCGGCGGTCGCAGCCGGTTGGGTACCGGACGGCGGCTGGGCGGCTTTTTTTCTGGTCCTCTTCTTACGGCCGACCGTCGTCCAGCCCTCGGTCGCGTCTGCGGTCGGAGGATGGGGCGCCGGACAGGCACTTGGGGGCGATCTGGGTATCGCCGTCTCCACTGATACCCTCCTCGATGGAAGAGGAGGGAATTCTTCTTCCGCCAAGCGCCCTGAGATGAGCGAGGGGCTTGGCGGGGTCGTCCTGGGAGGAGCGGGCCTTGGCGAGCTGGCCGGGCAAGGTGATAGTGCTGGCCTCGCAGGCGGAATCCGCTCCTCCAGGGCTGCAAACCTGTTCTCCATCAGGAGAATGAGACGGTCCAGGTTTGCAGCCGTCGTCTGTGTTGGTGGTGGTATGGGCTCTGGCGGGGGTGGGGGCGCAGAGCGCACGGACTCGGCGCGTGCCTCAGCAAGCTCCGAGCGGATGCTCGCCAGTTCGCTGCGCAGGTCCGCGAGCTCCGCCTCCATGCGGCGATTCGCCGCACGGAGCAGAGCGACCTCCTCAGTGTCCGTGCGGCTCAGGAGCTCCTCCGAAGCCTCCTGAACCGACACCACTGCCTCCTTTAGGGCTTTTTGCAGGGTGCCTTTCAGACCCTTTGACACCTTGGCCACTCCGGCCACCACCGCCAAAGAGTCAGCAATCTGACGTTGGAGGCCCTCCGCGTGCTTCGTGCGCGACTCGGGAGGCGCCTGGCTCGCGAGGGTACTTCCGGTCCTGAACCTGGTGACTCTCGCAGAGACCATGTCTTGGGCTTTCTCCACGACATCTTTTTCGTACTGGAGCTGCAACTCAGCACGTTGGGCCTCTACTAACGCTTTTTTGGCGTTCGCCAGGCCCATGTACTCTCCCGTTGTGGGAGGACGGCCTCTGCCCCGCTTTGCGTTCGGCGCCAGAGCAGCCGGTGGCTTGGGCGGGGGTTTGGTGGGGGCTGTCCTCCCCTCGTCCTCCGAGAGCGATTCTGACGAGGACTCCATGAGCTCGTCGAGCTCGTCCAAGGCCAGGTATCGCCGCAGCGCCTCATTACGCGCAGCCTCCCTGGCCTTGTTTTCTCCTTTGGTGGGGGGGGGATTGGTGGAGCCCCCAGCCTTGTCCACGGATGGTGTGCGGGACGAGGCCGTTGATCTGCTCCGCGTAATTCGGGAGCCAGTCTGTGTTTTGCCTTCCCCTGGCCTTGTGGCCGGGGCCTTTGTTGGGCCCTGGACAGGGGGGGCAGAATGTCCTCGTCTCTAGTTGGGTTAGACGAGGACAGGTCGTCAACAACTACCGGCTGCGACGGTTTGGTACCGGAGCCGGACGGTTTCGAGCTCTGCGCTTCTTTTGGCACAGATATTGCCGCAAAGAAGCGCGAGGAAAAGCTTTTTTCTCCGCCCTTCACGGGCCCTTTCGAGTTGGTAGTGGTGGTTGGGCCCTTCGCGGGCCCCTCTCCTACGTCTGCTACGCCCTTCGCGGGCACTGCGTCGGTTTTTGTTAAATTTGAACTTTCCATTTTTGTTCCCACGAGTACTTTCCTTCTTTAACATAAAAACTGGGGTGTGGTCCGCAGTAGCGACCGGGTTTACCCCCCCGGCCACTCACCTCTCGTCCTGCGCCGCAACTTAGGTTTGGGGGATTTTTTATTGTGGTGCTCATCCACTTGGGCCGGCCACTGAAGGCAAGCCCCGCGGTCCCGTGTGGCCGCGAGACGTGATCCACGACACCACACGGGATAACGCTCGGCGGTAACGCCCAGTGGCGAGACTCTCGCCCCACCACTGGGCCCGCCGCCACTGTCCTCGTCTAGGGGCGCACGGGGCAGAACCGTGCCGCCTCTCCTGGTCTGCCAGCGGAGCAGGATGCGTCGACGCTGGAAGACCTCACCACTCCACCACGATGACCGGTGGGGTGTTACATCACCTGACTTCGGAAGGGAGGGGTGTTTGGGGAGGAGGTTTGGAAGGAGGGGAAGGCATTAGGATTTGGAGGAGGAGAGGTGGGACACCACTGTCACGGAGTGAGGGGGAATGTGACAGTGGCCGCTCGGGGCCCCGGGGACGCATCCCCTTGTACCGCTACCTGGACGGGGGGGAGGAGTCCAGGGCGGCACCCCCTGGGGGCAAATACCCTCCCACCTGGCTAGATCCCCACCGACAGCGATTTGGACTACATTTTTTACTTGTAAATAAATATGTTTATAGTAGTATTTAATTTTATAGTTTAGTTTTTTTTTAGTTTAATTTATTTAATATTTAGTTTAACAATACAATTATTTTCATAAAAAGTATAAAATAATTTATTTCTAATGCAAAAATAAGACAAAATAATTACTTTGAAAGAAAATTGCCATTAATCGTAAAAGCAGACTTAATTATAATCTTATACCTTTAATTATTCCAAAGTTTAAATGAGTCCGAATTCCACCTGCCTTTGTGAAATTAACATCGATCTGAAGTCCAAACAGCCTAGGGTTCTGCTATTAACCTTTATGTCTAGACCGCTTAATTTGAAGCTAGGCTTTATTAGGGTATAGTGCTACATATGATTGTACTATACCGTCGATACCATTGACAGTATGGCGAGCGATGGTGGAACAATTTAGTTGGTTTAAGAACTTTTAGAAGATTCTACAAGGACATATAGATACACTTTAGAAAGGGATAGAGATAAACGAAAGTTCTGGAATAGAAGGTTCGGAAACGATTTGTCAGACATAGATAGATGTGTAGAAAGGGATGGATAGTAAATAAAAGAATAACGAAAAAAAAATTGAAATTATGGATTACGGGTATACAAGCAGCTCAAGGCACAGTTAGAAAATTTATGACACATTTAATTTTATCCTATTATGACAATTTTTATACAGTGTAGGCTGGCAAACTTTCGAATATGCTGCCTCTTGCTGTCAGAAGCCAAATCTTTCCCAACATTTAGAAATTTACTCAGGAAACATTATTTTTCCATAAATATCTATGTCTGAGTGTATATGCCCGAATTTCAAAAGAATACTTTATGAACGTATCCGGGCATCCGCATAAAAATCGCTGGTTAGCAAATAGCTCAACTTTGTGCGTCCGTTGCTGTGTATTTAAAAAGTAATAAATATGAGTACATATAACTTACATAGCACGTAGTTTACATCCGCTAGCACGCTGCACTTTGCACAATCACAAAAAACAAGTCGAAAGTTCACTGGGCCGGCCTTTGATATTGTATTTGATTTATATTAGAAGTTTAGAAGTTAAGTGTCCCAGGGTTCGAAGAGAAGTGGTGCAGCCGCGCCGTCGCCGCTGCATTTCGCGCGTATTCGGTGTTTTGGGGGGAAGGAGATAGATATATATATACATTACCATAGTAGAAGGAGAAGAGTTATACTATGTAATGAATGAAAGTGTATGTTTGGCAACCATGCTCAAAATTCCCGCTTAAATAATAAACATCCCCCCGCCCGAGAAAGGCTAAAGCCTTTATCAACTAAAGTAAAGAGCAAGTATGAAAAGTAAGTCAAAGTACCCGAAAATATAAAGTAATAAAACAAAAGTAAAATTCTAATCCTTAACCGCTAAATTTAAAAATAAAAAGTATCACTAATGCTAATCTATAGGAAGTCGACAAATTTTAACGACAGGCCGTATGAAAGAACCTGATGAAGTCTTTAAAGTTACTACTCGAGTTACACCATCTTTTCCAGGCAGTAACCCAGTAATTCTTCCGCGTGCCCATTTTAAAGGAGGCAGATTATCCTCTTTAATGAGAACTAAGTCTCCAATTTTCGGTGGCTCAGTTGGCGAGGTCCATTTAGTACGCATCTGAAGAGAGTGCAGATATTGCTCACTCCATTTTTTCCAGAAGCGTTGAGTCATCGCATGTAGTAATTGAAAACGGGACAACCGCGAAATGGATATATTATCCCAAGTCTTTTCAGGCGCTGCCACGAGAGGTCTGCCAATAAGAAAGTGACCCGGTGTTAACACCTCATAGTTTTGTGGGTCGTGGGAAATTGGGCATAAAGGCCTTGAGTTTAAAACAGCTTCAATCTGTGTGAAGACTGTTGTAATTTCTTCAAAGGTTAAAATTTGCTCCCCGATAACACGTTTCATTAAAGTTTTTGCCGATTTTACTGCTGCCTCAAACAATCCGCCAAAATGAGGCGCAGATGGTGGATTAAATATCCACGTAACCCCTTGTTCGGCAGCTTTACCGCAAATCGAAAGTTGTGTTTCACGAGATGCTAAGAATTTTTGCACTTCCGTTAAGTACCTATTGCTTCCTACATAGTTTGTACCACAGTCTGATCTAATCAAACTGGGTAAGCCGCGTCTAGAGACAAATCGTGAAAAAGTAGCCAAAAATCCTTCCGTTGACATATCTCCAACCACTTCTAAATGTACCGCTTTAGTGGAGGAACAAATGAAAACGCAAAGATAAGCTTTCATAATTTTTGCATTACGTAATCGTGACGCACGAATATTAAAAGGACCCGCAAAATCCGTTTGAACGGTATGAAACACTCCTGTAGCATTTACCCTATCCGCTGGTAAGTCAGCCATCACCGGATTTACTGGTTTAGCTTTCACCCGAAAACAAAAGATACATTTATAAATGTGACTACGGATAGCTTGTCGGGCCGAAATTATCCAATACTTCTGTTGAAGTATAGCTTGAAGTGCAGTCGCACCTATATGGCAATGTAACTTGTGATGATAATCTATAATTAGCGAAGTTAATTTATGTGATTTGGGTAAAAGTACAGGATGTTTTGCCGCAAAAGGTAAATTAGATAATTCAAGACGACCGCCTACACGAATCAGTCCATCCTCATCAATAAATGGCAAAAGCCTCCGCAACCTAACTGAACACGGTTTTTGAGCCTTCAAAAGTTCTAGTTCCCGAGGGAACTTTTCTAATTGAGCTAATTTAATAAGCCTATTCAAGGCGCCCTGACGTTCCGCTACTGACAGAACTCCTTTAAGTTTATTTATTGGATTTCGTGTATTATTAATAAAACGCATACAATATCCGACAACCGCTATTACTTTAGACAAAGAACTATATTTCGAAAATAACGAAACATCCACACTTGACGTTCTTTGTACCGCATGTGACGTAAAACATTGCTTTCGCATACCTGGAATATCACTCACATTATCTTTTGGGTTTGCAACATTACCCGGTATTTCCTCAACTTCCCGATTTTTTTCCAACAGTGTTTTTGTAATTACATGAAACGACTGGGAAATATCCGCTTGTGTATTATTAGTTTCGGTGTGAGACACCGGCCCCATAAGTATATAGCCGAAAATTGTGTTCATAGCTAAAGGCATACCCTGAACCCGTACTATATCACCGTTAAGTAAAATTTCATTTATAATATCCGCACCCAATAATATGTCGATTTTACGACTTTTATAAAATTGGTTATCCGCTAGATTAAGACCGCTATAATAATCAAGTAAGTTGGAAGGTAAAGAGCAACTTGGTAAATCATGAGAAATTTTATTAATAACTAAACCGCTTGTTATTAATCCCTGATCTACATGGCGAGGACTAATTCGCAAAATAACGCTGCTGTCACACGCTTGCCTTTTTCCTCCAATTCCGCTAATATTAAAAGTATTATTTAACCGCTTAACACGTAACCCTAATCTGGTAACGCATTCTTTAGTAATAAATGTGCTCTGACTGCCGCCATCAATCAAAGCACGCGCTTCTTGATAGTTACCGCTATTATCAAGAACACGCACTACCGCTGTTGACAATAAAACTGCGCGCCTGGCCGTAGTTGCTGAAATCGCATGCAACACGTTAGGCGGTTGAGTGCTAAAACCGCTCGCACTACTTTGTCCCGATGGACCCGCTACCGCTGGCACTAATACCGGTGTGACCTCCGCGTGACCTCTTGCCTGAGGTCTGACTTGATTTTCGGATTGACGAAAATCAAAATGTAAAAGAAAGTGATGTTTATCCGATTGACATTTATTACAAATCATAGTACTCCGACATTCGTTAATATTATGTCTATTTAAACATCGAAAACATAAATGGTTACTACTTACTAACTGCTTTCTATAAAAAGGTTTTAATTTAATAAATTTATCACATTTACTTAAATGATGTTGTAAGTTTTTACAATAAAAACATTTACCCCCAAACGCATGGTCACCCTGGTTCGTGGTGGTTACATGCGAGTGCAACTTAGTTGAAACGGTTGGTTTATTGATATTTGCAGTCTCCAAAATTTGAACATGACGTGTTAAAAAGGCAATAAAATCATCAAAAGTTGGAAGATCCTTTTCACTATATTTATCTTCAAAGTCTCGTTTTAAAGAGGTATCCAATTTATTTAAATTAATATGTAATAATAAGTAAGACCAATGTTGTACTGGAAACTGTAATTTTTCTAACCCTTTAGTAGTTTCAAGCAAGATATTTAAAAAGTTTTTTAAAGAAGATAAAGATTCGTTTACACTCGTAATCGATAACAAAGTAGTCAATAAACGATCAGCCTGTAATCGTTTATTACCATATCTGGACTTGAGAATGTCCAAAAGTACCGAATAATTATCCCCAGTAATTGATAAGTGTTGTCCCAAAGTTTTTGCCTCCCCACCTAATGCACCAAATAAATAATACATTTTTTGAGTATCGGATAAGGTGTTATGACTTCCGATGATCGATTCGAACAAATCGATAAAGTGTGCATAGTCCTCTATTTTTCCGGTAAAAGTAGGTATTTGCACCTTTGGTAATAAAGCATGATGATTAAAATTGACAGACATCTCTGGGCATTCCTGTTTAATAACATTTTGAGGAAATAATGACAAATATTTAAATTTTACGGCATAATAAATATCCGTAACCGAATTAAACTTTATTTTATGTTCATCGGAATTAAAATCATCCGACGACTCAGCCTCCATTAAAAGATGCAATTCGACAAACTGCTCATAATTACTATCTAAATCCGCACACCGCAATTTAAACATTTGTTTTTGTTCAAATGTTACTAATTCACCCTGACAAAGGGCATAACCGGTTTCCAAGTAATTAATAACCATATCATATCGCAATTTATTCATCGAACTTCCCTTAACACCTTTATGAGTAGGCGCCATTTTAAGTAAAATTTTATATAAGTACCCAAACAAACGAAAGTAAAGTCAATAATATAATTCCACCTTTTATTTCTAAACGAAACTAGCCGCTTTTGACCAATTCGTATCAACCGCCAGAGATAACAAACTAGATAAATAGTTCCGAATAAATCCGCTAGGTGGTAATTACAAGTACAATAAATGCCCGCGCAAATTATTGAACCATGAACCCTGAGGTAAACAAAATGGTCGAATTTCCGCAAAAATTCGCTAGGTGGCCCGATCCCGAATAAATTATAACAATATCAGAGCGCGCGACGCGCGAACAATGAATCTCAAGATGGCCGCTTAATGAATGAATGTGAATTGAATTATGCTTGTCATCGTACATAAATAATTGTATCAATATAGAAAGTTGATATAAGTTTGGGGAAGTTTAATACATAAATAATGTTGAGATATATTATAAAGGATGAGTAAAGTGTATAGTGTGCAGTGCAGTTTTACCGCCAAAAACTGCCGCGTAAACTCGTCTATGTAACAACTTCCAACAACAAAATTAAACTATTTGCTATGAAATTGTATGTTTATAGCCAAATTTAAGGCAATCCGTGACGAAGGACCAATGTATATGCCCGAATTTCAAAAGAATACTTTATGAACGTATCCGGGCATCCGCATAAAAATCGCTGGTTAGCAAATAGCTCAACTTTGTGCGTCCGTTGCTGTGTATTTAAAAAGTAATAAATATGAGTACATATAACTTACATAGCACGTAGTTTACATCCGCTAGCACGCTGCACTTTGCACAATCACAAAAAACAAGTCGAAAGTTCACTGGGCCGGCCTTTGATATTGTATTTGATTTATATTAGAAGTTTAGAAGTTAAGTGTCCCAGGGTTCGAAGAGAAGTGGTGCAGCCGCGCCGTCGCCGCTGCATTTCGCGCGTATTCGGTGTTTTGGGGGGAAGGAGATAGATATATATATACATTACCATAGTAGAAGGAGAAGAGTTATACTATGTAATGAATGAAAGTGTATGTTTGGCAACCATGCTCAAAATTCCCGCTTAAATAATAAACACTGAGTCTGATTAACACAACATAATCATGCTAATACATTTATTAAAATAAGTTATGTAGTTTGAAATGTAATATTGTACATGTTATTGTGTATGTATTTGTATATTTATTTATTAAATTAGTTTTAGTTTAGTTATTTATTAGTTACATTAATACTCAGTATCTATTGCTTTTTTCCTGCACCACCTATATCGCCTGATTAAATTATTTTATTTAGGTTGCCTAGAAGAGATCGCTTTGAGCGATAAGGTCGTCTATTGTATTGCCTAAAAAAATATTGTACATATGGTCCGTTTTTGTAAATGAATATTTTGGTGTGCAATAAAGTATTATCTCTATCTCCCTCTCTACTTTAAAGAAAGGAAAAATGGAGTAATTATCAAGTACGGGCGTCTCATTGAGAGTGATAGCAAAATGGCGTAGTTGGTGGGTATTGCAAAATTACGGCTGTACAAATTAGCGCACTGTCGTGCTATAAACAAAAACGGCATATTTAATATATGTAAAATATGCTAATTGAAATGTGGGTATATTTATTACACGATGTAGTATTTTAAGCAAAAATATATATACAAGTTAAATTAATTAAAAGTTTATAAATGAAGCCAATTTTTATAACAAATTGAGTCGGTAACGCATTAGGACATTACTACTTGATTCGTCATTTAGCTGTCAAAAATAAAATAAATGCTTGGAAAGGGTATATATTCGTCTAGCTCACGGAAAACATCAATTTTCACTATCTACGTAATGTACTCCCTATAATTTTTGTTGATTTCCCATATTTTCCGTGAAAATAATCAGTTAGGAGAGAGACTTTTTGAACTACTGAAAGATACTTACTAGAGTGAAAATAAAATCCGGTTTTAAGATCAAATTTATATTTGTTCAAGAGCCTTACATCCAATGTCATAGCATACTCTTCAAAGCATTTACACAACAACTGGAGGGGACAAAATTATACTGTTATTTTCAACGGTTTCGTGTGTACCGAATATTCAGGGTTTTTTTAACTACGACTCCGCACACACAAAGGCTCTATATATCCTTTTAAAACGCGAGTGAAGTTTCGGGCAAAAGCTAGTAATTTATATATTTCAAATCTCAATACAACAGCAGGAGCTCCATCGATCTCAGCACTGAAAGCAGCAACGTTTCTGGTTTCGGTCTACTACACTTCATTTAAACACAGCCTTTGTCAACAGACAATGGGAATGAAACAAAAGAGAAAATAAATAAATCAACTTTTTACGTGAGCACGGTTGATTTGAACAGAAGTCAATAAATGGGATTTATATTTGTTGAAAACACACGGGTTCTGTATATTTTAGAATACTTTGATAATACGAAGGAGACGGATATGCTTTCATATATTCTTGGGCCCAGATTGTAAACAGATGAGAGTGATTTTAATATTTATTTTATTATGCTGCTCTCTTAAGGAAGACTGGAAGCCGATCACTAATACTGGAACACAAGTCAAAGTTTTTATGGCGACATATTTACACCAGGGGTGATAGCTATCCAGTCGGGCAAATACCCGACCTCCTGACTGTGGGTTGTTTTGTCACCTCTATCCAACGACAGGCCGCCCGGCCGCAAGAAATGGTATTATTTCTCCGTTCCTGCACGCATATAATTTTTAGCCATATCTCGATTTATTACATTTCTTTGTCCCAAAAGTCCCCGTCTCCTTTGTTAGAAAACAAGTAGAAATATTGTGAGATTTCGCCTATACCCCAAGGCACTCGAGAACCAGTAAATCCCCGGTCAAGTAACATACGAAGCTGAGCGCAAAAAAATAAATAAGTCGGAACTTTTCTGTGTCGGCCCCTCCCACAGGATATCGCTAACAATACTCGGGATACAAGCCACGATACATGTCGATAACAACACAAACGATCCGACATACAACGTAGTTTTTGCATGACAACACTTTTCCAATTTCATCCCGGTATTTCGGCGTTTTTGTGTCTAGCTGTATGTTACACTGACGTCTGGAGAACGTTTTAAACGAGTCAGCATCTGTCCCCTACAACAATAGATACGTAAACAGACGATTGAAGGGTAAAAATCCTTTTTATATATTTCTTGTTCACACTTCAGTACACATTCTTCGTGCATATTTCCTACTCTATTCTATACTGGAATGTATATCTATATCTGTCTCTAACCCCCCCCCCCTCCGCTTCAATTATAACTGACTTTACAAGGACACCGCCACTGTGTCGTCGGATTTCGTTTGCGGTGTTAAATAAACAGACATGTAAGACATGTAAATAATGGATTTTTGGCAAGTGCAATGAGTCGGTGAACTTATATTAAATGACAGCCGCTCTAAATATTACTTAATTTGGTGAGAGTGATTGATTGAGGTAGTTTCAAGGTATGTGCAAGATATATATTTCAGAAGCCAAAGTACATGTTTGGACATGAGCTTTGGGTGAGTGTATCTACTTTCTCTACTTATTTATCATTGTTCAACAAACATTTACTCAACAATTGAAGACAACACAATCATACTATTAGTGTCAACCGTTTCGTGAGTACAGAAAATCTGGGGTTCCCTTTTTAACTTCGAATTCGGACACAGATATGGAGCGATATAGTTTTATGATGGGACCATTAAAGTCTCAAACACTACCTTTGCATGGTATTGCTCTAGATTTGGGGCATTAACTACGATAATGAAACTTTTGTCTTGATAAATAGTGCTTCATTATCGTTCTTTTTCTCCAATATTATTTCTCTTATACGAGCCTGTAACGCTATTTTACGTATAAGCGTAGCAAAACCATTAATACCTAATGGACTTTTTATCAACTTTAAAGGTTATTAGACCTAACCAGTACCAACTCGTCTTGTCCATAAGCTGTCCACGCGTGGACGGCGAGCGAATCACTCGATGACATTGATGACTCGGTGAGATTGATTGTTGGACAATGCATCGTTCACCCGTGGATGATGGTGGTTGTCAGATGACGGTTAGCTCTATGATCCTGAGATCGGTCAACTCCATAATGTGAAGCAAGGAATTATAACATAACCACTGTCCAAAGATGATGGTCGGCGTTTTTAACTGCCGCGTTAATGAAACGTCAATGATTAAGACCTCTCGATTCCAATATATCACTATTTATTTTGCGGTTACAAGTAACTTTGATTGCTCACTCAGCGCCGTCATACTTTAGCGACCTCGATACGAACTTCAATCGAAAAAAGCTCAAACTTTGATCATGTTTATTTATGAGGAGATGCTCGTTTACATCCGATCAGCGGTTTCAAAGTTGCCAACTTTCGGTTTTTTTTAGTTTTAAAACTTTTTTGGCAGCGCAAGAAGCAAAAGTGATTTTATATTGGTCTTAAGTAATTCTTAATGGGGAATTTCCAACGTCTCGGAGAGAAAATTTCAAACTTCGAATAGATCTCGCGAGAATTCGTAAGCTTGATGTATATTTTATTTCGAATTTTAAAGTTCTCAAAGTGTATCTACCCTCTATATTGTTTTTAACCGACTTCAAAAAGGAGGAGGTTCTCAACTTGATTGGATTTTTTTAATGTACGTATACCGACTACACTGAGATTTATGTGATTCTTTTTTAGTTTGAGGCCGAATATTTGCCATTTGATTCCCTAAAAATTTAACATCGTTTGGCCCAGTAGTTTCATTTCATGAACATTTTTTAAGAAAATTTTCCGTTCCGTTTCTTAAGGGGTATATTTTTTAAGGCGCATGGCATTTTCGTAGACCTACCTAGCTAGACATGATGACCATACATTGGATTGACTTCCTAAGTTTTTATTTTTGACTAAGATTTTTTTATTGAACAAATAATGTACTTTTTTTTATCTGGCTATTTTATATATTTTTATTGCGATATGTATGTGAATATAAAATCTTTTTATTTTTATTTTTTTTTTGATCAGTTTTTTAAAGTTTTTTCTTACAAGATTGTGTTGTTGTACAATGTCGAAATAAATAATTCTCATTTTCGTTGTACCAAAGTCGGATGAAAAGCAATATCGCCGGTTAATTTGTTAGGTTCGGTTCCCGGGTAGGTCACGCCGGGTCCGCCGGGTGCATGCCACGTGACGTGCCAACCGGCTGCCAATAATTCCACCCTTTAACGAGGGTGCCAAAGGATTTTCCCTTCACTTGCAAAATATTGAACTAACAAAATTTGGGTCGAGAAACGCCAAAAGGATTTAAATGTCAAGCATGGCATGATGTAATTACTAACAGATTGGCAGGTTTATTTAGAAGATATTTAGGGTACTGTACCCATTTTGGAAAAACGGAATTCTTATATTTTCTCCATATTATTTAAGAGACACGTAAAGAAATTTTTGATAACGAAAAGCTATTGTTACACGCTCACAAAATGAATGCACACCTGGTTTATTACCTTTCCCGCATTTGGACTTCGTTTGTTTAATTTGTGTTTAAAATTGTAATTAAGAAAAACATCCTATTTTTTTGTATTCGTTTATGGCCGCAGGTGTGCAAATTACGTTTTCTTGGAAAAATTTAGTCCACGCGGTCGAGTTCTGTATTGTATAGTTAGTATAAAACAATGCCGGAGCGGAAGGGTGAGGCAGTCAAGCGACGATTACGATACTAGCAAGACGTGTGTACATTCGATAAGCTATATAGTGACGGACTTTGCGCGTGTTATTGAATCGTGCAGTTCGTCCTGGTTGCGTCCAGTTATATTTGTACCTGTGTTATAAGTGTTTGTATAGTTCTAATAAATTCTATAGTCATTCCAACGGCATTTTAATTTGAGTCCCGCACTCGTAACACTGTTATAAAATCGAGGATCATTTAAGTGATAAATTTGAATGATTATTATGTATTACTATCTAATTAATGCTTTGCTTGACATTAAATATTATTTTATCTATTTTATTATTTCAATAATTGTAATGTAATTAGTTCCTATTTAGATTTAGTTATAAGATCTGAAAATTGCACGTCTAATAAGGCTAAGTGTATTGAAAAAAATTCCCAAAAAAAACACCAATGTACACATAAATTTCTAGCAATAAATTATTCTATTATATTCTATAAAATTGTCAAAAGGAATAAAAAGTTTCTTTGAATTTTTTTAACAATTTTTGGGATGATGGAAAAGCGGAACTATTTAAAACTTAAAAAAATGAATCCCAATTTCCTTTGGTCACGCCATCACGCGTGAACTGCTGCTGGTCCGATTTCGCTAATTCTTTTTTTGTTGTGTTTGTTATTGTCAGGAGATTCTTATGAAAGAAAAAAATGACAAAATTGTGCGGAAAATTAGAAAATTTAAGAACTTTACAGTAATATAAAATTATTTCTAATCTAATCTTAGGGCTTTGGGCATTATCAACTTTTTAAACGTAACCTTATGTAACGATTAACATAGAAGCAACAACAGCTTGTTATTGTATAATTCTACAAAAAAAGTAAAATTATAATATCTACGCATTGAGTGCATTACAGTCTGTTTTTGTAAGTTGATTTTCCACTTTTTTCCTATTTGCATGCCTGAAAGGGCAAAAATATGTACAACATAAGATAACATATCTTTTAATAACCATGTTGTTAGGGACTGTATGAATTTAGTTAATTGAGAAATAATACGCTGGTCAACGATGGTGAAAAATACATATATATTTGATAACTAAGTAAAAGAAATGTCATTCTCCTAACTAACAGAATATATTTAAAAATAAATACAAAGAGTTCGTAACACGTTTTTAAGCAAAAAATGATTTCGGACTTCTGCTTTCTTGTGAGCAATGTACAAAGATTAAGTCTTAAGGCCACTCATAACAGAGTCCGTCATATTTGTTTAAGGTCTCGCAGCTAGGATTAATTGTCATGCAAAAAGCGAGTCGCCTTCATTAGGCAAAGTTCGCAAACTTAGCCTTATCGCGGAGTAACTATTATTGCAACTCATCTCTCAGCAGAATTTGCAGGAAATCTAGCTATTTTTCTACAAGTCCAAACCCCCTCGATTTGTTTTACTTGCCCCGGAGTTCTAATTAAAGTTATAGCGAGAATACTGAAATTGTTGTATGGGATATGATATAAGCTTATAGCGGTTTTGGTTTAGATTCTTCATTTGTGGCCAGTTCGTATATCTGACTAACCGGTCATGTGCATTATGAATGGTTAAAATTTGCCATAAGCTTCTTATACGTAATGTTAATGGTAACGCCACCTGGCGGTAAAACGTCATCCTACCCCAATCCTTCCTCACCCCGCGCGCATCCGCTTGCCACGCTCGCTGGCATCTTCGGATGTAATCGATCCCGCTACGAACGCACGCGTGTGAAGTGATATTTATTGTAAAACTAAGGGTGATCAGACCACAGCCGGCCGGCCAGGAAGCTTACAGCAGCTGTCGAGACCAGGTAACCTAGATTTCATTTCCCAAAGAGGTTTGCCGCCTATTACAGTCCTTTGCCGCCACACCAGTTAAATTTCTACTGATAGTAAGGCAAGTGTAAAAATAGTATAATACATAGAAGCCGATCATTTTTCTGTCTCATTCCTTTCAAAATATCATCAGTTGTTCTGCGAGAGTCACAGGACAAACGTACATTTTTATATATGACATTGAAAGTGGACCCCCGTCAGGAAGAAAGTTCCTTACGTTAAAATAAATTAATTAATAAATAAATAGTTGAAAAATTTAATGAAAACACGTGTGCGTGCGGTGTAACGGCGCCCGAATCAAGAACATCAAATTAAAAAAAGCGTATGTTATAGTGATGGATATTATTTTACATCTTATTTCATTGTTTTAAGTTCTAAATTGTACAAAATAAGCGCGGTTACAAGACTTTCTAATTCCAAAACTCACATGATATACTGATGGATATTTTTTGATTTAGACCTTATTTCATCATGATAAAGTTCATCTGGTCTGGAGGATAATGCTTATTTCTTACGTAACGATCTCTGTCATTCAGTATTATGTTCATATAATATTTTTTTGACGTGACAACGTCTTATAATTCTATGGAGCCAGCTGCACGCACGAAAAAGCATGACTCATGCGGCGCTCCCTCGCTCCGAGGCGTTCCATTTAAGGCTTGAAGTGCAAGCGAGAGCGCGGAACGAGCGACAAAGAGGCATAATCGGCCTCCGCGTTCGGCAGCGTTCGACATCTCTCTCTCCTACTTGAGTGTTGAATGTTTTTTGTGAAACATTCGTGATTGTCCAAAAATGTGGTAATACGCGAGTGACATCATGTGCTCCATTTAGGTAAACTTACAAGAAGAAAATAGATCCTGTTTTAACGCCTAAGCCCATAAATTGGAGCAAGATCCTTCAGCAAGCTTTTATTTGGCAGTCAGAATGATAAATGGTATTTCATTAGGGGGCACGAACGCAGCTCAGGTACCACCCACTTCGAATATTCTGAGCATTTTTACACAAGAAACAAAGAATATATAACTATAATTCCTAATGCTCGCTAGCTGTCTATTCTAGAACATTGTTTAACATGACCAAAGCAGTCATCGAAATTCTTTGTAGAAGGAGCTATCTAATAAACCTAAATCAGTCTAGTCAAGTCTCTATTGACGCAGAGTTGGTAATTCGTCGGTGCGTGTGCAACTTCGGCAATACTTCGGCGAGTGTGCAACGGAATTGGTCGAATTAACTCCTGCCTGACCTTTTTACCACTGGACAAATAATGTTTTTTATATTTAAATTTCTATTTCACGAGTTCAGCGGACAGGCAGACGGCCCACCTGATGGAAAGCGGTTACTAAAACCTCCCGACGAACACCTGGCTAATGACTGTCATAAAAGATTACAATACAACAATGGACTGTTCTCTACAATAATTAGTTAAAAAAAAAAAAAAAAAAAAAAAAAAAAAAAAAAAAAAAAAAAAAAAAAAAAAAAAAAAAAAAAAAAAAAAAAAAAAAAAAAAAAAAAAAAAAAAAAAAAAAAAAAAAAAAAAAAAAAAAAAAAAAAAAAAAAAATTAGTTAACGCATGCCAATTAATAAATAAACAAAAGAAGTCCAAATGCCGAAAGATAATAAAATGTGTTTTTACAGGTATGCAGGTGTGAGTTTGTTTTTTGTCAGCGTCTAGGTTGTAACAGTATTTAATGTTTGTTTCTCCACCGATTACAAAGAACATAAGCCCTTTGAGTACATCCTTGGGATTCGAACAAATTTGAAATTTCCATAATAATGGTCTTCTTCACATTTATAATGATCTGTTATTTTTTTACAAACATTCTATCGATAAATCCTGTATCCTCCAGGGCCCGATATAATAATGCCCTGGATATACATACACCCACAAATAATTGTTGCCCCGCTCATCCGGCCCAAAATAAATAGGTAATAAAACGTCAGATAATATTTTATGGGCCACATCCTGCCCCCCCGCTGCTGTTTGGCTCATTTTCCTCTCCATAATGCTTTAGATTTTTATATGAGGAATAAGCCGGATTTTGCTAATGTTACGATAGAAATGTCAGCGGTAGTAAGAAGATTTTCAGATAATTGTCGAAATAAATAGATAGATAAAAAAGTGTGCGTCTCGGGACACTCGAAAGAAGTGATAACTTGCGTGATAGAGAGGGAAGCCAGACAGACTCACGCCATAACGCGTTACGTGACGAAGTGGTTTACCCTCCCACAAGAAGCTATCACTTCAAAAGACATGTGCGTCTCGGGACGCCCGACAGAAGTGTTGACTTAGCCTGTCTCCCCTGCCGTATGCGTGAGAGAAAGGGAAGCCAGACAGACTGGCGCCGTAACGAGTTACGTAAAGAAGCGGTTTATCCACCCATAAGAAGTTATCACTTCAAAAAAACTCTTTGTTGTATACATAGAAACTGAACAGCCTAAACATATATTATTCTAAATAATGGGCTGTCTTATCGCTGCTACCCGTGTGCAGAAGGTTTGCCGATAGGGCTTTTTTTTATATAACAACTACGTTACAATAAATGAATTATTTTAATTATTTATTGTATATACTTCTAATTAGTATACACGATTATAGTAGGTAATACAATACAATAATAGTAAGTAGTTATCGGCAAACCTGCGGGCGGCTTATAAAAGAAATAATTAAGTGTAAAATACCAGAGAATATAAAGGGGCCGCTTTTGGAAAGTTAATGAATGAAATTGCCTCGAATCTAAATTATGTTGGTAGCTATAAGACATAGCATAAAGCTTCATATTATTATTGTTACTTCACAACCGTCGACATTTCTATTAGCAGAATTAATATATTTCCACTGGTCACACAAAAAAAAACTATGACCGCAATCAATCTTTGGAGTAAATAAATTAATTCTGAATGTGACCAACGCCATTCAACAAAGTAGAATGATATGCAAATTTAAAAACATCCATCTCTCCCCTTCTCAAAAGCACTTAAAAACTAAACTCAAACGACCAACGAAAATGGTCCATTTCAAACAACGCCATAGGAACTAAACCTATTTTATATGAAACACGAAAAGAACATAAAACTGTATATTATAGGCTCTAAAACTGAAAAGAAAAACCTTCCGAACCGTAAATCGTAACAAAAACTTGGCATATGTGCTGGGCTATATAAAAGTTTTTATGTATTGACATCTGCGTGCACTAGTTCCGAAGTTCTCCTTCAAATATATGGTCGATTCGAATATTCGCAGACTACCGCTGCCTTTGATTCCGTCCTGTGTTTATGGGTTTACCCTACGGTTTGACCTTAGATAATCTGCTCCACTCAGCTAAGATGAGCATGTTGAGAGTGATGTGTGGTGTTACAAGAATGGATAAGATGAGATATGAGTACATCAGGGGATCATTAAAGTTGCATTCGTGACTGAAAAACTGAGAGGAATAAGATTAAGGTGGTGTCTGAGATTAACGCATCCGTTTAATTCATTACAACCTCATTTGATTACTACATAATATTATTATAAACTAGCTTCTGCCCGCGAATTCGTCCGCATGGAAAGTTTTTTAATTACCCCACGGGAACTTTTTAATTTTTCGGGATCAAATATATCCTATATGTTGACCAGGACTTTATAAGCTACCACTATACAACATTTGTAGTAGTTTAAATATATTAGACTACTACAATTAATTATTAATGATGATATACATAAATTTGGATTCGTTAGATGGTTAGAAAACGTCTTATAATATCGCAGACATCAGTCAAGTCTCTCTCTTACGTGACATGACATTCTACTTATCACTGTTGTGGACGATGCTGCTAAGGTCCATGTAACACATTTCATTGAAATCGGTCCAGTCGTTTCG
Source organism: Dendrolimus punctatus (assembly GCA_012273795.1). NCBI lineage: Eukaryota > Metazoa > Arthropoda > Insecta > Lepidoptera > Lasiocampidae > Dendrolimus > Dendrolimus punctatus. Next base: position 4,302,391 of record CM022535.1, on the reverse strand, counting down.
GAGATTAACCCGTACAAAAAGAGAAACAAAAATTTGGAAAAAATCTAAATTAATTCTATTTCACTTCTTATGAACGCCTGATTCGACCTCTACAGTTTTATTATATGTAATGCAGATAATTATATTTCTTAATATATACGACGTCTAATTTATAGGAACCTTAAGAACAGACGAGCGTGCATTACAAGAGCTATGAATGTCAAAGAAGCAAGTGAGGTGTGTAAGAATAAGCCTGAATGGCGCTCTGTTGTTCGTGCCTACCCCGCAAGGGACCTGGCGTAAAGTATTACATAATAAAACTACGTTTTGAGCGCGGTAATTAATTAGATTTTTATTATTCCGACGTTCGGTCACTTGACAAATATAATGTAAATGTGGCGTGACACTGACCGGCAATTATCTCTGCTTACATCATATAATAATGCACCCAAGGACAAGGCCCCCACAGTGTAGGACTATAGTGGGAAATGAGAAGAGAAAGTGCCGGGCTATTGGGGTGAACTGCTAGTGGTACTAGGGATCTGGGACTATGGGGACTATGGCTTCTGACCGTCGCAATATTCCAGGAACATGGCAAAAATGGGCAGACGCTGACTCGCCACTTCTTATATGGGCCCCTAAATAGGCCATAGAAGACATGAGCAACATGGGTGGGAGTGGCTAAGGGGTGAAGAGAGGTGGGCTGCAGGTTCATCGAAGCTACTTCTGATGTTATGTTATTTATCACTTCCACACCTAGAGCTTAAGTCTTAGCTCTAGCGATCTCCACTCTGTGCCGGCTGACGAAGGCAAGCACGGGGGCCTTGCCTTGGCCCCCAGAGTCAGGTCCGAGATGTCGCTACTCACCTAAGACTTCGCCACAAAGACCCTGCGTATTATTATTATTAACTTGTCTTTAAAAGTACGTTAAATTATTTAAATAATCTTATGAATAAACGTGTCTATCAAAACAATCCTCATGCGAGATTTCCTGCCCTTGAAAAGGTTAAGGGCTGATAATCCCTCATTCACAGCCCTTTGCTGTTTTCTATATCTGATTGTCGGACCCTTTTATTCAATATAAGAGTACTTAGATGAAACGAAACTGCGGGTACGGAGATAAAGTTTCGAAGTGTTTTTAAGTTGTATGTAGTATAAAATATTATGTAAGTGGGTAGTTTTAAATAAACCAGATTTCAACTGGCGTCTTCTATCTTCTAATATATAAAATTCTCGTGTCACAGTTTTCGTTGCCATACTCCTCCGAAACGGCTTGACCGATTTTGATGAATTTTTTATGCTTATCCGGTATCTATGAGAATCGGCCAACATCTATTTTTCATCCCCCTGAATGTTAGGGGTAGTCCACCCCTAAATTTATTTTTTATTTTTTAGACAAAATTTTTAATTTCTATTTTTTTATGATACAACATACAAAAATACATATAACCCTAGATTTTCAACCCTCTACGATCAACCCCTATTTTTTACCGGGCAGGACGACGTCTGCCGGGACAGCTAGTAATATTATAAAATTCTTAATATTCCGCGTCTGTACATTGAAGCTATTAAAAAAAACAACTGGAATAGACTATATAAACCATTGAAAACACAATGCAATCTCTTTTTATATTTAGATAAATTTCTTGTCTTTTTGTTCGGGATTCACTTAAAAACTACTTAGCCGATTTCGATGTGATTTCCTTTGATCGACAGCAAATTCTTAGACTTAAAATCTGAGCTACTTTCTATCCTTGGAATCTTGCGGGTTTTTTTCTGAGAATGATTTAAAATGGCCTTCACTGATCGGCAGTAAATTTTATGTTATAAAATGTGTGACATTTTTATCTCGGGAATCTTGCGGGAATTTCAAGTCATGCGTTGATAAAATCGCGGGCATATCTTGGTATAAAAGGAAATCGCTCTCCATGCCTTTCTGTCTATCTACATATCCGCTAACGACTCTAAGTCACGAATCGCGTTCTTAAGCGGTTTTGAACATCAGTTAGATAATTAATTTTTCATTGACTTTATAGTTTCTTGACTGCCTCTGCGGTTGAGCGGGCTAAGCCTTTGCCGGCCTACCTTACTACAATGCAGAGGCTCCGGGTTCGATTCCTGGTATAGTAAATTTTGGAAACGTATTTTCTTCGTTATTTACTCAGAGTCACTCAGCCCCAGAGTAGTAGTACGTTGTATATTACGCTTAACATAAGTTACGCATAACATAAATTGCTTAATTTGGGGATATACAATACGTGTGTTTGTCTGCCGATGCTTTTGTATAAGTAAAATAGAGCTGCTTGCCGAGGTTTGACCCGCGGCGTAGCCTCGGAGTAAATTTTGGTTATTATTACAAATTTCTCTTATAATTTATCCTATGATTTAGAACTTAAAGTAAATTTTACACTGAAAGCTTACCTACTGGTCTCATATGATCCATAAATCAGCTGTTCTTTTCATAAAATAATGGCAGTGACTCATCGTGGGCGGGTCATTCGTAATTCAACATGTTTGCAGTCCATAGATCAAATACGAGTCGGCGAGCGCTTTCATGCCTTCATGATGTACTGCCCCAGGATTAACCTTCCTTTGTGTTTTTACATTGAACATGTAAGCTCAATACCTCTTAACACTTTGGTATAAAAAAGTTACCTTAAGTAATAGTTATTTATGATACTAGTGCGGGATGTTGGTTTTACAAATGGTTGGAAGTCCGACATGAAGTCAATGGCCATAGTTACGAGTTTGTAAATACCAAGTTCCACATACATACATACATACATAACTTCACGCCAGGTCCCTTGCAGGGTAAGCACGAACAACAGTGCGCCATTCAGTCTTATTCTTACACACCTCACTTGCTTTTTTGACATTCATAGCTCTTGTCATGCACGCTCGTCTGTTCTTAAGGCTCCTGACTTGTTCCATGTTATACAAGTTCCACATGTATGTCATAAAACATTTTTCAGTAATAAAACAAACAGTCGGAAAAACTTTTTCATGTTTCTAGTATGAAAATGGCGCGCTTTTGCAAATACAACTTTCGTTTCATTTTCACTTTAGTATTAAAGTGAGACAAATGTATTGATCAAAAGTGCTTCCAAGGAGGTTCAATCAATCAGCTTATTCGTTCTCGTAATGTAAAACTCCTCGGTGCAGTATATATATGTTTTTCATGGAAATAACAAAAACCACAAAGGATACGCATGGTGCTATACAATGGAGTATGCGGTAAAACAGGTACTTTTTTTGAGTCAACGTGTCCAAGTGAACACGACTGCTCTGACCAAAAATACTGAAGTCATATATTAATAATATAAATCTATAACCTAACTTAACCTATTTTACCGCACAATTCGTTGTACGGTGCGTAATTTTTAACTTCCGGACAATGTATATATGCTTCATAAGTGCATTTGAGCATATGTGTTGAAAAAGACCAGAATGTGTATTTTTATATTTTATTTTATCGACTGTATAATGGGGATATTTTCCGAGAACTGTTTAGAATGGTGCATTCGTCCTCTTTATATCATCGCACCGATTTTTAGATATATTTCGAAATAGTATTTCGTCTCGATGTAATCCTAATTTAATTCATAGTAACACTAGGCAATACAACAACTAAGTGTAACAAAGTAGGGTAGCGACCTACGACCCTCATTAAGGGTAGCAAATCTAACCCTTATAAGCAGGTGTATTATTGTGAATAATAGCGCAACCCAGAGGCTGTGTACCATACGAGTCCGTTAGCACCCAAATAGAATGGCCCTATTACATTCAAGGCCTTTCGACGCCGTTGCAATTTGTACAGACCTTCAATTTTAACGGACTGAAGTGAATTAAAAACAACAACACTCTTTATTGTACACCAACTTAAAACAGTAAAACATTATCATATCTGAAAATTAGTAGGTAGTAGCACAATGGGCGGCCTTATTGATTAAAATAATCTCTTCCAGGCAACCTTTGGATGGACAAGGAATTAAGTGTTTATTCTTGCATAAAGTTTTTTTTTTAATTAGCGTAACGTATATATTAACGTATATATATATATATATATATATATATATATATATATATATATATATATATATATATATATATATATATATACATATATATTTATATATACATATATATATACACGTTAAAAACGTTATAGAAAGAGAATAGTAGCTGGAGGGTCCAAACCTATCTTGAAATTGAGAATCTCGTGGCCGAGCCTAATATAATAGGAAAAATAAAAGCTCACCACCTCTACTAGCTCGGTCATGTAGACCGAATGGGAGAGGACCGCAGCGTGAGGAAAGCATGTTTGTGATGGCCGGTCCCAAATATCGCTGGAAAAACAGAGTGGAGGCTGACCTGTCGGAGCTACTAGACAATAATTGTCCAGAAACTGCGCAGGACAAAAAAACGACATTCTCTCGTTTCGAGCCATATACGAGCCCAAGACTTACTATGGGTAGCTGAGCCAACAGAGTAAGTAAGTACGTATATATATGTATAGCTTCAGTGAACAATTAACTGATTGATGGTGAAAATCGCGTCAAAATCTGATGCATAATTTAGGAGGAGTTAACGGATATAGGGACAGACAGACAGACGCAGAAAGCTATTTTGTACGAGTAAATATAATTAATTTAAAAGTGAAAAAAAATGTCTTTTGTATTTACTGCTTATGCATAGCAGACAGCCTTACGGTCCAATTGTGATGGAAAGTGGTTACCATCGCCTATGGACATTAGCAATACCAGAGGTGCTGCCGGCCTTGAACAACTCAATTTTATTATAGTGGCATACTCTAAACCAGGGATAGTAGCTATCCAGTCGGTCAAATGCCCTACCACCTGGTTGTGGGTTGCTTTGTCGCCTCTTACGACAGGCCACCCGACCGCAGGAATTCTTTCTCGGTTCTTGCACGGAGGTGTGTGAAGTGAAGCGAAATAATTCGGACCAGCAGATTCCTAAAATGTACATACATACATACATAACTTCACGCCAGGTCCCTCGCGGGGTAGGCACGAACAACAGAGCGCCATTTAAGCTTATTCTTACACACAACATTTGCTTCTTTGTCATTCATAGTTCTTGTCATGCACGCTCGTCTGTTCTTAAGGCTCCTGACATCACCTTATGCTAGTACACGATCAATTTGATCATGGAAGGTGTGTCGTGGCCTTCCACGACTTCTGCATCCATCCACATTTGCATTGTATATCTGTTTAGTCATTCTTTCATCATACATACTTTCCACATGCCCGAACCACCGGAGCATTCCTTTCCTTACCTTCACCCCGACACTCTCTTTCAGACCAACTCTCTTTCTTACTTCGGTATTACGAACGCGGTCCGCGAGCGTCACTCCACAGATTTTGCACAGTGCTCGCATCTCGACCTAAAATGTAATCAGTAAAATTTTTTCTGTTAGAGTGATTAGCGCATCCCGTGACCACTATTGGTGCAGTTGTAATTCACTATCAAACATATAGTTATCATGACGACGCCAAAGAATTTTCGCTGACAAGTAGTTGATATACAAAGACGTACAATAAAACTAACCACATGTAAAAACAAAGTATAAAAGAATCTTTTTGATAGTTTTCTCCGTCGCCTTTCTAAAAGCAATACGAATTTTGCAAAAGTACTTTTTTACTCTCACTAAAACGCTATTTCTCCTACTATGACGCGCACATCAAAGAAAGTAGATACACGTTAAGCCAAGGAAATTTGCATAAATATATTATAAGCTGGTACAATGAAGACATTCATAAATAAAAAGAAATCGATAATCCGTCAAGACTATAGGGAGAAAATCTACATCACCGTCTTCTATGGGTAAGGTGTCCAGAAAGCTCGCTACGTTTCCTCGCTGGATCACCAGACTGGTTGCCCGAGGTAAGCACCAGCATTGTGATCACCCGAAGAGTCAATGAGTCGTTTAAATTTATTAAATTATTACCTCTTGATAGGTACCAGGATACTCTACGTATATATAGCGCAGAACACGTCTTTCTCATCCACCCTCCAGTCCTCGGTCTTAGGACTTGAGGTCGCTGTCAAGGGTTGCGTAAGATAAGCGGAGGACAGGATATATTGAGCAGATTTGGTGAGGCCTTACATCGAGCAATGGACATCTATTGACTGAAAAAAAGATGAAGACTCGAAGAATAACTTTATTTTTCAGAAAAACAGATTCCAACAAACTATACATGCTTCGGTTGTGTGCTTAGAAAAGTGAAGGCTAAACGCCTCGTTCTGACTGGTAGTGCTTCCATGAGATATTAGTAGATACATTTCTGAACAGCCACTTAATTTACGAACTTAAAAGGAAGTCCGTATCCGTGCAGGAACGGAGAAAGTATACAGTTACCTGCGGCCGGGCGGCCTGTCGTAAGAGTTGAGAAAAGAACCCACAGTCATGTGGTAGGGTATTTGCCCGACTGGATGTTTACCACCTTGGTCTAGAGTATGCCACCATAACAACCTTGGTTTGTGTTCCGGCATTAGTGACCAAGTTCCAGTTTGCCTTGAGAGAGCAGCAGCGCATTTGTGGCACCATGGGTATTGCAAATGTGCATAGGCGAAGGTAACTGATTTCCATCAAATGGGCCGTCTGCCTATCTGCTGAATTCATGCAATTAAAAAAAAGTAAGTAGACCACTTTGGAAGTACTGATAAGTATAATAAATAACATGGACTTTAAACTTTAATTTCTTTTTGAATTGAAACGGTCTCGAAAACACCTGCCGTTGCAAATAATGATCTGAAGAAGTAAAAGTAAAGTGTAGGGCAATATTTTAAGCCGCATTCGAAAGTTCCCGTTTGAAATCACTTTCGGAGTCAAGACGGCAGTCACTGGAAGTTAAGAATCTCGCACTCGAATTTGTGCTAAAATGTTTTAGTTTCAATTGAAGTTTCGTACACTAATATAACTTGTTCTAAGAGTAAACTTTTTATTAAAATTTTACTCTTTACGAACATAAGTTAAAAGTAAAAGAGATACAAAGTACAGTTCAATAAGGATGTTACAAAATTTCTTTCTACAAAGCGACACATTCATTGTGACTGAATTGTAAATTATAAGCGATGATCAGGTTCACCAGCCAGTTTGCCTACTTCAGACAATAAAATATTGTTAGCTTCCATCCAGCAACGTTCTACATTTCTTTTATCAGTAAATATCATGTGTTTGACGGCTGGTAACTCTATTTTTATTTTAAAAAGAGGGTAGAACAACAATACAATGGAATCGATACTGCGAGTTACATTTTTGGCATTGGTGGTTCGACTTGAAAACCTAAAAGAGCTGTCCTGTTTGAAAACGCGCAATTGGATATAATTAGAAAGAAGAAGAAAGAAAGAAAGAAAGAAACTTTATTTGCAAAATTAGCGACGCAATTACATTTCTTATACATTTTTATACACAGGGCATAATTTTAAAATCTGTACGCCGCATCTTCAGCAAACAAGGTTTGCACTCAGCATATTGCTGTGCCGGAACTATATCCGACACAACGCTGATTTTCAGTGCAAACCCTCCATTTGACGTAAGACGAAAAACGACCTAATTTGGTTAATAAATAAATAATTAATAAAACTAATTCTGCTTATAAAATACTTAATAATAATACTTTAATACATGAAAGAAAGAAATAAATTTTAATAAATACTATAAAAACGTTACTTTAAAATTAAAATAAACACTCCTGTAACAACTTGTATCGAATAATTTATTCGAATACTATTCGCTACAGTGCTTGTCGAGTATTCCACATTCCGTGTGCCACGTCACTGACATGCAACAAATGACATTTTACTTCATAACCTATAAAATATTGAATGTGTTATTTTGCTGTTAAAATATAAAATATATTATTTTATTTTCCCACTCTGTACAATATATATGCCGTGCTGCCTCGAGTTACAGGTAAGTTGTCAGACCGTGATGTGCGTTTACTGCATACGGATTTTATTAATTTGTCATGAAAGTATAAATATAAATTGCCATTTTCAGAAAGATGATTTTGGGTGAGAACTCGTCCCCGCTACATATGCACTTCAATTTGCCTACCTGTGTATCTATATAATTATATTTGGATTAAGAATATTAAGGTGAGATAGCAACCGAACTACATTGTAATTATTTAAAGGTTTATCAACGCATATGTATGATCTTCTTTTTGTAATGTGAGAAGATGTCTTTTATAGTGGAATTTAAATGAATTTAATGTTTTTAGGTCTCTAATTGGAGGAGGAATATCGTTCCAGCAATGAGTGGCAGCATATTTGAAACAGCCTCTGAAAGCAGCTGTTTTGTGCTTCGCTGTTATTAAAGGTTTTGTAACAGACCGTACATGGTGTGACCTATCCCATCTCCAATCCATCTTATTGTATAGATATTTAGGGTACTGCGATGAAATTACACCAAACAGCATACAAGCTAAGTGTAACTTCCTCCTAGCTGCCATCTTTAACACATTATTTTTATTTAAATATGGAGTCACATGGCTTCTTCTTGGTATGTCATAACAGTAACGGGCACAAGCATTTTGTATTCGCTGTATTAGACGCTCTGTTCGTGATAATAGGCAGGGCCCATATACTATGTCACAGTAATTTAATTTAGACAGCACCAGACTCTCTATTAATCTTTTTCTTACTTCTACATTAATGTAAGCCCTAATTGTATATAATATTTTTAATCTATAAAAACAATTCTTCATGATATTACTGATATATTTTTCAAAATGCAGTTCTGAGTCAAGAGTGAGACCTAGGCTACAAGCAGTATCAACCAATTCAATTTGTTCATTTTGAATATTGATTATGGGACTACCATTTTTTATTGTACTAACTTGTTGGCGACTACCTAGTATCATAAATTTAGATTTTGATGGATTTAATACCAGTGAGTTGTCTTCAGACCATTTTACAAGTCTTTCCAGGTCACTATTAATATCGCAAACAGCTTTGTGTGTTTCACTCGGTATAAAATGTTTATAAAGTTGAATATCGTCAGCATACATATGAAACCTACAATGCTGAATGGAATTGACAACATCCGCTGTGTAAATTATAAATAGTAGTGGACCTAAAATAGATCCTTGAGGGACTCCTCTGGCTAGATGTAAGGGATCTGACGCACCAAATGTTCCATCTGCTTTTTTAATTTCAACTTTTTGTTTCCTTTCTGTTAAATAACTATGGAACCAAAGAACAGTTTCATTTGTAAAACCGTAATATGATAACTTGGACAGAAGTAAATTTGTGTTGATTGCATCAAAAGCTCGCGAGTAGTCTAGCAGAACAAGTACTGTACCCTGCCCTTGATCACGAGCTTCAGTAATGTTTCCTACCACATCACATAAAGCAGTTGCAGTGCCACATCCCTTTCTGAAACCAGATTGAAGATCAGGTAATATATTATTTATTTCTAGGTATTCAACAACCTGTAAGTGGACCACCTTTTCCAGGACTTTGGAAAGACATGGTAATATGCTAACAGGACGCAAATCCTTGTAACTGACCGGATTATTCTTTTTGGGGATTGGACGTACAACAGCCTGTCGCCATAGATAAGGAAATTTGTTTTCTGTAATAGATTTGTTTATAATATTAGTTATTAATTTAAGGGAAGTTGGCAGTGTTAATTTAATCATTTCGAGACTTATTCCATCTATTCCAATTGCGTTAGACTTAAGTGAATTAATAATTTTTAGTATTTTATCCTCAGAAACTGTTTGTAAAGAGAAGCTTGATTGACTATATTTCTGATTATCAAAATATGTAAACTGCTCGCTGCTCACAATGTTATCTCCAGGTACTTCTAGAAAAGCTTCATTCATACCACCTGGGTCATTAAAATGAACCGGGAGTATCATTTCTGTATGTGATTGAAGTATATTTGATTTTAAATTTTTCCAAAGTACTTTAGCATTGTTTATGTTATTATTTATGTGCGTTGTAAAATACCCTTTTTTTTCATTATACAGTGCCTCTGCCGATAAATGCTTTAGATCTAAATAATATTGTTTATGACTGTCTATTTTGGTTTTATTAAATCTACTCTTAGCTTTATCTCTGAGTTTAAACATTAATTTTATATTGTCCGTAATCCATGGAGTTGGAGGTGTTCTAAATACTTTACTCTTTATTGGGGCATGCAAATCAAATAAAGTAACAATATAGGAGGTTAGTGTGTTTACCTTACTATCTAAATCAATTTCGTCACATATATATTGCCACGGTATTGATTTCAAATCATGGTTAAATAGGTCCAGTATTATGTTTTTGAAGGGCCTATATGTTACCAAACGTGGTGTAGGTTTATCTTTTTTAATATTAGTCTCGCACGTTATGAAAGAGTGGTGGTTAAGCTCGCTTATATGATCCACCTTAGTTGTATATGAAATAATGTCTGTACAAATTATGTCTATTAAAGAGGAACTTAGACCTGTATAGTGTGTAGATGTATCAACTATTTGTTGCAAATTAAAGTGGTTGAAAAATTCCTGAAGTCTTTTAGAGTTAAAGCTATCCTTTTCTAACAAATTGACATTGAAGTCTCCTAATATTATTATATTATGGTAAGGTGCCAGCGCGACCGCGCTCTCACTTATTCCATTAATAAAACTATCTAAATCAAACCACGGTGGCCTATATGCAGTACCTATCAAGATGGTTTTACCATTTAACTTTAAAGACATCCAGAGCTGTTCAACTTCTGGATGTTCTGGATGTGTTCTCATTCGTGTATGTATTTCATTTTTAATATAAAAACCAACTCCTCCTCCTCTACCTCCGCATATAGATTGCGGACGCGGTATGTGTTTGAGTCGATATCCTGGAACATAAGGCGCTCGACCTTCCTCTCCTGGACGCAACCAGGTCTCATTTATTGCCATGATATCGACAGAGTGTTTGTTCATAGCGAGTATAAACTCATCATGATTTGTGCCAAGAGATCCTGCATTTAATAATCCAAACTTTATATTTTTGTTTGAAATCATTTATATACGTAACAAAGAGAATATAAATAAATATAAAATTGCCAGTAGATATAATTATGAATTTTATTAAATACATTTAAATATATAGTATTAGAGTTATTTTTAACTGACATATATATATTATTGCGTATACAGTAACTTATAGATATGTTAGGAAACATTATTATATCGAAGTATCCAATACATTTTATAAGTATATTAGTTAAAACTAGTTTTAATATATATGAATTATGTAAGTATAGATATATTTTGTAATTAATATATATAACGTACATCATATAGGTATTTGCCTGTTGTTGTCCAATCGACAGTATGAAATATTTTCCTGGGCGGCGTAGAAATTTCAAAATTAGTAGAAACCAAGAAGTATACAGTGGTTGATAACGAAGATCATTGCGTAGAAACCATAACAGGGCCAATATTGTTGATAACGTCATTTTCGACACGAATACGCACCACAGGATCACCCTGTTTACGACGTGCAAGGATACGACCGCGCTTCGTCCAGACGAACTGCCATCCATACTGCCGTCCTGCATCGCGTGCCAGCCGAAATAACTGCCGGTTAGTTCTCGTCAAACGTTCGTTAATGTAAAAGCGTTGTGCCTTTCCGGCTATAATATCGCCTGTGTCTGCGTTACGCCGGACTCTGGCGCTGTGTAACAGTTCGTCCCGGATGTCACGTCTCGCCATGCGCACTACGAGAGCGCGAGGGCGCGGCAACGTGGTTCCTTCCGGGTTCGTTGCGTTGAGGAATCGACTGCCTGTCCTTTCAGCACTGACAATATCGCGACTTTCTAATTTTACACCTAGCTTCCCTGCAACAGACACAATGAGGTGAATGGGATTCTCGCCTTTCTCTTCGGGAATATTTCTTATTTCCAAGTCATTTCCAAGAAGATCCTGGTCACGGTCATTGAGGTCCGCTCTGAGCTGGTTAATGATCTCATTAACATCAGGTGATACTTCCTTTTGTGCTAAGGAACGGTTCTCCAAGGCCTCCACCCGCATTTGTAACTCATCAATACGGCTAACACAAGAGTGCACCTCGATCTTCAAATCTGAAATTTCCTTTCGGAAACTTAAGAGATCGCAGCGCATCGCTCGCATCTCCTCCATTAGGTCTTTATTAGTGAAGTCCGTTGGGTCAACCTCTCCCCTCTGCATTGATAATGTGGGACTGCTGTCAGACTGACTAGCGTCTTCATAAGTAGATAATGACGTGACACTCGCAGGTGTGCCGTCCTTATTTCCTCTTAAATCTCCCTTTCTGCAGTCAGGGCACCTCCAGCCAGTCGCCACATTGCCCTTGGCCGGGAGCGCTACGCAATTTCTATGCTGTGGTATGTTACATTTTGTGCACCTAATGCCATCTGTAGATGAAATAAATTTACGACAAGTACCACACCTCTCAGAAGGCATTATTCAATAGTTCAATAACGTAGTAGCAATCGACTTGAATTATCGCTTACACAACAGATGGTGCTGTACGTTAAAAATTTATGTTATTGATAAAAAATATTGTGAAATTGACTATTAATTATGCAACTTTTTTTCGTTAATAGAAGAGCACTGAATAATGTTCGATGAATGTTTTTTTTTATTATAACACCATTCTGTATATTCGTACAATAAACTGTCACTTTTCTTGCTTAGCGTATCCCGTAGATTAAGGTTTTAAAAATACGCACGAAAACAGATAATAACACTGTCAATAAAATATCATAAGTTATTGTCACTTTTCACAATAAAATATTTAAAAACAAATACTGTTATTCATTTAAAAAGCTTTAAAATAAGCAGAACTTGTATGGGTCGTAATATTGCAAAGTACCTCATTTTCAACATGCAAAATCAATTACTATTCAATACTACTGTAAAAGGAGATATAATAGAGAAAAGTTGACTCAGTTGTGGTAATTAAATCGTGAACTGCTTATTAAAATGTAAGTAAAAGCCATGCTAACTGTTTTGTTACATAATATTATGTTAAAGGAAATAGATGATTATGTTCGTAAATCTTAAATAGTTGTTTTTCTATTGCGAACCCATTAAACTTAGAACTGTGGCTAACAATATATAAAATAAATATGTTATTTACATTAACAGTAAATATAGTTATGATAAATTAATATTAAGCACACCACGCTTTTTTAGAATAAAAATATCTATGTATCTTGAAAATTGTTTTCTACCTTAGTTCGGTTTGTTAATTCCAGTGATACTAAAAGGTCAAATATATAAATCTGTCAAACAACACGTCATGCTATACGGGTCAGAATGTTGGGCCACTAAGTGATAAGTGATAGATGTGTGATGTCACAAGAATGGATAAGGTGAAAAATGAGTACATAAGGGGTTCTTTAGAAGTTGCACGTGAAAAAAAGAATGTTAAACTACAAGATGCATGGGTATAAATGGAAGAATGATATTATGATGATTAGTGCTGTGACAGAAGATGTATGTTAGAATAGAGGAGTGTGGAAGGAAAAGACATATTGTGCCGACCCCAAATAATTGGGATATGATGAAAGAAAAGAAAGAGAGAGTTCGATTGTGTTTAATCTTTATATATAAAAATGAACGTTTGTCTGTATGTCCTTTATAGAATCGTAAACTATACATTTGATCATGTGATGATCTTTAGCAATGTTGTTGTGCATGAGCCAGGGAAGGTTTCTGAGTTGGATCACAATTGGTACCGGTAGGTGGCGCCGCTATCGGCATATCGATTGAAGCTTTTCCGGGCAGGACGACGTCTGCCAGGACAGCTAGTAAAAAATGTAGTTTAATATTTTTTATTAAAAGTTTGTTTTTATTATGCGATATGTGTGAAACTTATCAACTACCCTTTGGGTGAGTCTATTCCTCGAAGAAGAAAAAACTCTGTGGCACTCGGGGACTGCCGCGGTAAAGCTACTGCATAACATTTATTATCAACGCATGCAATAATAATAATTTTTTTATTTGATATTAATTCAAGTTACACTTTTTGAGCGCGGTGACCGATAAGAAAATAAATCATCTATGTATACATGTATACTTACGGGGCGCACATGCGGTGAGTGTGGCATTATAAAGATATGAATGATACCTAAACACCTATATGCTTTCTCACAAACAGCTGCTTACGTATTCGTCCGATTTCGGAGCAGGTCGTCGTCCATAATTTGCAATACCTAACATACCTCGAACCGCTACGAGAGCTCGCGGCTTACTGTGGTCACCGCACGCCTCAGGCCCCCACCACCGCGCATGGTGGCAGAGTGGGAGGTGTTAGGTTTATTTTCGTTACGGAATTTCTTCATTCGGTCGCCGCGCTCAAGCCCGCGAAAAAAGCTATACAATAGCTTAAAGAATCTTTTAGTCGAAGCGAGTGTTACGCCTGGCAGACCGAGTTAGTTATTAATATTATGATAGACAGTCAGCCTTTTCCGTGCACGAATGTGTACTCTCCCGTCTTTGGCGACGAGTCGCTTTGATGTGTACCGCAGTGTGAGGGGCCGCAAATGTGTCGGATGTATTATTCCCGCGATATGATTACCATATCACTTGGGTGCCGTGAAACGTCTTTTGTGCTCAGCGGTCGTCCTTTCAAATAGCCATTACATTACATTACTTGTCTTTACTAAATAATGTCGAGGGTTGGTTTGTTTGTTCTCTTTGTTGGTTTTTCCTATAATTCAATTCTTATAAAATGTATTATACTAAGCCTATATATTTTAAATTTCACGAATGTTATGGCTCAATGTTTAGACTTTCACTGTCATCATGTAGTAATAAATAACAACAACATACCTACTAGTGGTTGCCCAAGGTCGAACTTCGATTTCGAGATTTCGCCAAGGCTACACTGTAAATGAGACTTTAACAATAAACAAGTTTATATACGCTTGTGTTTTTTAATTGATTTATTGTATTTATTTGTTATTATTTTTATGAATAAATAAAAAAATAGCATTCTGCACTCATCAGCGAAATTTTCATAAAAAGGGGCACAAAGTTTTAGCTGGGTTTTTGCTTCACGTAATATATAGATAATCGGAGTTTAAACACACATATCGTATATCCCAAAACTAAGCAAGTTACGCTTATGTTATGTGTTACATACAACGGACTACTCTGGGTCCGATCCCAGACACCTAGACCATAGTAAATAACGTAGAAAATTCGTTTCCAAAATTTACCATATCAGAAATCGAACCGGTAAACTTTGCATTGCAGTGAGGTAACCGTCAAAGGCTTAGCCCGCTCAACCACAGAAGCGGAAAATTAAACGCCTCATGACGCGTCTTAAATGAAATCGAAATGTACTATTTTCTACAACCAGAGCCACATTATTAACATGCGATGCGACGCGATGCTATAATACGCGATGCAATGTCCTCCATTCCGGATCAGCGTGTTAACGACAGCGGTGGTAGGAACGCCACTCGACGCAACGCGCGATTCATGTTTTTTGTAGTTCATAATAGCTATGTACATGAAGGGTTCATGAATTAAAACTGTTATTTTAAACTTAAATTTTATAGACTACAAATTCAATGCAATATTCTTTATTGTACACAAAATACATAACAAATTTAAATATAATAAGGTAATATGCGGTCTTATTTCTTACAGTAATCTCTTCCAGCCAACCTTTGGATATACAAGATCTAACTGCAAAGATGTCGTTGGCATGCAGTTGAAATAGATAGTATTAATAAGACATAATAATTACATTACACATATCGAGGGCTTCATAACAAATGGGCGTACAGACAAAAGTGCAATTTTACACAAGGGACAAAATTGTGAATAAAACAAATCTAGTTGATTGTGTAAGGCTGAAATTTGGAATACCCTTCTGTTTTGGTACACTTGCATACGGGTAAAACTTTCTAAATTGTACAATGCATAGATTTAAGCATATATGTTACGAATTCCTCGATATATAGTTTTAAATATATGTACGTACATATACATAAAAGACAAATAAAAACACCTTGTATAGCTGGATAGTGCACTTTCATAAGTCCGTTAAGGAAATGGTGGATTGAGCAAATCGCATATCTGCCGGCACAGCATTCCAGAGATGCATAACCTGAACAGAGATCTCGCTGAAATCTCCGTATTACGAATGTATAAATAAAACTTCCCTTAAAAATTAGAACACACAAATAGAAAGACAAAGAACCTCCCTATTCCAATTAAAATCAAGATTTAATAATTCTTATGAACTCCATTCTTATTTACCACAACTATTACAAACCCGAATTGAAAATAAGCAATTGAACAAAAATAAACCTTTTGCTTTGTTTTTATTATGGGAGTTGCAATCAGTAAAGACCACGGAAAATTTGTACAGTTAGTAAGTAACCACCGTGGTATAATATGCTGTAGTTGGATGTGCTCCAACTAAAGTGTTCTGTGGAACAAGTATAGAGCAACTGGTTTGTAATGAAACAGGCATGCTTGAAGCTGAGTCTCTGATGGTCCAGGTCTTGAGTGTCCGCCCATATAAGCTTAGCTGGAGAGCCCCACACTACCTCACTGCATGACTTCCGAACAACAGAAATAGATGTGAGGCCTGAATTTTAGCAATCCGGGAAAAAAATCGTGCAGGAATGAAAGAAGAATACACTTTCCTGAGGCCGGGTGGCTTGCTGTTAGAGGCGACAAAACAACTTACAGTCAAGTAGTAGAGTAGAGCATTGCTTGTGGATGACTACCATCCCTAGTTTAGAGTATGCCGCCATAACAACCTTGAATTGTGTTCCGGCATTAGTGGCCAGGTACCATTCTCCCTTTAGAGAGTGGCAGCACATTGGTAGCCCCTTTGTTGTTACAAATGTTCACAGGCGATGGTAACCGCTTTCCATTAGGTGGATCATTTACCTGTTTGCTAAATTCATGCAATAAAAGAAACGCTGTACAGTAGAAAGTATTATTAATTTTAATTTACATTTGAAAATTAATTAATTATGAATTTGTTGCTGAACTACATGCAGGGTCCCATCTATTGGAAAGTGATGCTACCAATGTGCTGATGGTCTCGAAGGTGGGACTGGATACTGATCACTGATGCTGGAACACAACTTAAGGTTCTTAAGACGGCTTGCTCTAAATGAGAATGGGAACAGCCAGACGGGCGAATGCCCTACTACCTGGCTGTGGGTTGTTTTCACCACATTTACTATACGTCATATAACCCCAGGAAGTAGGATTATTTTCCATTCGTGCATGGTTATATAATTATCAAATTTTAAGTATAGAAGTAGTAGTAGCCTTTCTCCTTTCACTTGTTTTGTAGCGTTGAGTTGATCAGAGTGGTAACCTCGTACCCCGGCAATGCGAACGACTATTTCTACAAAACAAGTTGACGTTTTTAAACCCTGTCTCAAGCAAGTCGTTTTGATCCCTTGTCAATTGAATAATATCTGGTAAAGCTTTCAATTCAAGGCTTTTTATAGAGGTAATCAGATAAAGTATATTGGTGTAAATTTATGTTGTATTATAGTGGTTGGCCACAATCCGTGGCTTAACTGTTAACTGTCGCGGGGCTAATTGATGTGACGTCGGATGTCGTTATTGTGCAAGGTACGCTTCTTGTGTCGAAATGTTACATCAGGTGATATGTTAATAATGATATGTTGCCAGCTTTACAATGACATACATGCAGACAAATAAAGCGCCAAATATAATGTCGGATGCGTCCGTAAGCCGCGACTAATAAGTATGCACGGTTGTTTCAGACACGGCTTTGACACTGCCAATTCTCGTAAGAGACAACGCACTTTTTTACAGACAATGACATATCAACGTGTCTTGGAATATTGTCACCAGCATCCTAGCATTTAAGTAAATGAATAAATTTAATGCACCTATAATAAAACTACGTTTTAACGGTTTTAATCGCGGTAATTTATTTTATTTAGGTTAATCTATTATCTAATATTATTATTATTATCTAATATTATATAAAAAAAATTTAGAACTAGGCATGTTTGCTGAAGAGTTTCTTGCGCCGCTTCTTCTCTTCAAGCCACAACATGTTGTGAAGCGGTGGTAAATTAGATTAGGCTCCCATAGAGTAAATAATATCCATAAACAAAATTAAAACCAAATAATTAAAATGAACAAGTTGGCGGTAGGCTGAATAAAAACTTTGACAATACACGTTTGACAAATGTCCTCTTTGTCTTCCGTGACCACGGCAACTGAAAAGCGGCCGAAACGTTGGATAAACCTAAATAAAATAAATTACCGCGCTTAAAACCGTTAAAACGTAGTTTTGTTATGTATACAAGTCGCGAAAACTTAAGAAAATATTATTGATGCACCTAATTTATGTTCGGAGCTTTTTTTTTAATACATCCTCGTCTAGCGCATTTTAGGAGTTGATTTAGCACGTTTTCTCTAACAAGGTTTGATAGCACTGAAAACTTACAGATTTCTATCAAAGTCCAAACGTTCAAGGACGGCGCAAAGTTACATCCACGACTTACGCCCGATAGTTAGCACAATTCAGTGTAAATTCATAATCCAGATAGACCTTCCAGCAATTTGGTTGGGGCTTAGGACGAAGTTGTAACGATTCTATTTAAGATTGATTTTTATTTCGTCTTGATTGTAAGAATATATACAAAGAGCGCGACCTAATTTCCCATGCACTTCCCTATTTGTGTACGATAGAAAAAGAGGTACAAAATCAATTGTTAAATATGCTTGCATAATTGCTTGCTTTTGTTGAAGACGGGCGAAAGTAATTAAGTAAGTAAGTAATAAAATTGATACAACTGAAGAGGTACTTTCAATTTATAACTAATTTCATTTAAAAAAATAATATGTTCTAAATAATAATGCGTTAATTTACAGTTTTAATTGAGTTTTCCTATAAAAAATAACGGACTGGTACCGCCAAGTGTGGTTGCAGAATGTGTTGTTTGTTATGCACACAGTTACACTGGGTGATAAATTGATAATATGTATGAAGGGCATTCTTTAGTGTTCTTCTTATATACTTTTTACACCACCGCTATGTCATGTATAAGTCCTGGTCTAAGTCTAACAGCCCTCTAGACTGAACCTAACCAGAAGGGGCCGTAGGTCGCACTCACATGCATGACAGCAACCCTTATTTATCAATATACAAAACTATTTGTTCTGATTTCACCAAAATTAATATTATGGGAGCTACGTACGTCTAGTCATCGCAGCGGACAACGAACTACTGGCTAGTGCATTTTTTTTTTTTTTTTTTTTGGAGCTGATTCAGCTGAATAGCCGCAGATGGCTGTTTCAGCGATACCGGGCTTTGAGGGCTTCCCGACTCCGTGGGAGCGGAGGCGTTCAGCCCGGAAGCAGCACGCTCGAGGAGGCACCTCCTGTGAGGTTCGACCTCGGCTCGACCGCTGCGGGGGATTGACTCTATATTGGAAACAGGCCGCAAAGGGCTGAATGAGCTAGGCCAATAGGCTGAAGTGAAAAATTTGGGGACTTGTTATCGACTCCGCCGGCGGAGCCGAACCTAGTCTATCGTTACTACCGCTTCGCAACGTGTTATAGCTGGAGGAGAAGAAGCGGCGGAAGAAACTCTCCAGCAACACGCCTAAGCTAATCTTGTATGGCTACTTGTGTCTGTAATGAGTATAGATTGGTGGGGTCTTACGATTGTGTAAGGGGGTTCGAGCCGGGGGCTCTCCGGCGTCTGTTGTGTCTGCGTCTGTTATGCCAGGCTGATGTTCTGAGCCTCGGGGGGTTCATAATTCTGATTTGGCGTGTGATTTCGTCAGGCTCGTCAATTAGTACATTGCGAGGCCTGCGTTTGCTCGTGGGAGCGTTTGGGGTGGGTTTATAGTTGACTGTTTCCGTCACCAGAGGGTTCGGGTGATGAGGGGCGAGGTCAAAGAATATGCGTGATAGTGAAGTAATATAGTCTTTGATGGAGGGAAGCTCCAGGTCGCGATGCAAGTCGGCGAGCCGCATATAGCGCGGGCCGTCGACTGCAGCGCGTAAAAAGTGATTCTGGATTCTTTGCAGTCTCCAGATGTTAACGTCGCTGGCGTGGCCAAAGACCACACTCGCATAGGTCAGGATGGGGCGGATGCAAGTTTTGTAAAGAGTCATCTTATTTCTAAGACTCATCTTACTCTTCTTGCCTATCATCGGATAGAGTCGGCCGAGGATCCAGTATGCTCTGTTCCCGACCGCTCTGGTATGCTTGTGGAAGTACAAGCCTCTGTCTAGGATTACCCCAAGATATTTGACTTCGTTAGCCCAGGGGATAACTTGGTCGAATAACTTGATGGGCATAAGTTGGTTGGAGGGGCGGGTATTGGGTGAGAGGCAGCTGCGGGAGAACATGATGGCTGCACTCTTCTCGGGATTCAGCTCAATCCGCCATCTACGGAACCAGTCGCCTAGTTCTTTGACGGCGGTGTTGAGCTGTTTGCAGATTCTGTATCTGCTGGGGTCGCTACTGAAAATGGCGGTGTCATCCGCATATAGGGCTAGCTGGGTATGGGGATGCCGTGGCATGTCGCTGGTGAACAGCGTGAATAGTAGGGGGGAGAGCGCGGAGCCCTGGGGGACTCCTGCTGAGATGGTATGAGAGGAGGAGCGGGTGCCCTCCACTCGGAATCTGAATTTACGGTCTTTGAGGAAGTCCCGTATGAGGACGAGTCGGTCTGGCACACCGAGCTGAGTGCAACGCGGGAGTGCATATATTAATAGTTGCTCTATCTCGCTCGCACATCATCCGTCCCGCTCACACATTGCGCTATTTTAATAGCAGTACGACATTTTAATATTTGTACATAAGGTTACCGTTTCCAAAATAAATGAATACTACTCTCTGCCGTCTGAACTATCATTTAATCTCTACCTCGCTGCTACAATAAAAAACTCCAAATTTACATTGAAAAGAAGCATGATGAGGAAAAAATTTTATCTATATTCTTTATTTAGGCTCTTCTCTTGAATATATGCAGTATTTACAAACAGACATCAACTTTTTAATTACACTCGCTGTTGAAACATGTAGGTTTTATTAGCGGCTTACACATGTGCGGCTTTTGACGGATTATTCAAATTTCAAAGTGTTACAGCCAAAGTTGGTCCGTGTGACCTAAAAGCGTAGAGGGCGCGTAACATAGAGATGTTTATTGCTCACTAAAATAAAACATATATGAATGTGCCTACTTGTTATAGTTCTTAGAATTCACAAAGGAGAGCAAGTTTTCCGAACAATCTGGACCTACATTTTGTTATTTCAATATTTCTTGCCGTTGCAAGATATACAAAATATTTTTACAATTATTGACACATTTTTATAATAATATAGGAAAGATCTGACGCATATGACGTCATTGAATAGTTTGATCATATATCCATGTTTTTTTTCTTGCTGGAGTTTAGCGGACAGGTAGACGGCCCACTTGATGGAAAGCGGTTACCATAGCCTATGGACATTTACAACAACAAATGTTCTTCAAATGCGCTGCTGCTCTCTTAAGGGAGACTGGAAACCTGGTCACTAATGCCAGAACACAACTCAAGGTTGTTATGGCGACATACTTCAGACCAGGAGTGGCAGCCAACCAGTTGGGCAAATGCCCTACCACCTGGCTGTAAGTTATTTTGTCGCCTCTTACGACAAGCCGCCCGGCCGCAGGAAATTGTATTCTTTCTCCGTTCCAATACGGATAATATGTAATTTAATGGAACTACGTATATATTATATATAATACGTTGTTAAATTTATTTCCAGTTATTTGAACAAAGAAATGTGATGATTTCCATATATTATTACATTTTAATTATTCTTTATTAGTCATTCATATTAATTTGTCTCGTAATGCATCTGTTTTATACAGACGCATTATGAAGGGCATTTGTAGCACTTTTAGTGTTCTTAATGTCCACAGGCGATGGTAACCGCTTTCCATCAAATGAGCCGTCTGCCTGTCCTCTGAACTCGTACAATAAAAAAAACAAAATTAAACATAATGTGGTGCATTTTTAGAAACATCAAATACAACGTACTTAGTACACAACTGCAAAAAATAAATAATCATTTATATATGATTATAATATTTATATTATTACGAGTGTGGGACTCGAATTTAAATGCCGTTGGAATTACTATAGAATTTATTAGAATTCTACCAACACGTATAACACAGGTAAAAATACAACTGGAAAAATTCAGTAAATGCATGATTCAATAACACGCGCAAAGTCCGTCACTAACGTTTAACTTATCGAAAGAACACGTCTTGCTCGTATCGTAATCGTCGCTTGACGGCGTCACTCCTACGTTCGGACATTCCTTTTATCCTGTACCAATACAATATGTCTCGAAGCATAACAATAATTTCCAAGACTTATTTCGACACACCTGTCTAATGATTGCCATAAAAGATTACAAAACACAATGGACTTTTGCTAGTTACAAATTTTAAACACAAAGCAAATAAACGAAGTCCAAAAGCCGACGTAACGGACGTAACTACGTATTTTGTACTAAAAATTACAACAAGTTTTTTTAATTTTTTGGGACTTTTATAGTTTTACTTAGAACAATACTGCCCCAGGTGAAATTTTTCTAATAAACTTTGGGAGTCAATAAAAGAAACGCGACAGACGACGGGTACTTGAGGTCTATTTTAACTTGCATAGACACACAGTCAGACTGTTTCACGAACATTTATGAAAACTACGACTTTACATGTCGTTTCGTTTATTTAGCCAGTAGAACATTTTTACGTCTTTTAGAAAAATCAAATATGATACATACATACATACACACATAACTTCACGCCAGGTCCTTGCGGGGTAGGCACGAACAGAGCGCCATTTCGAATTATTCTTACACACCTCACGTGCTTCTTTGACATCATATCTCTTGTCATGCACGCTCGTCTGTAATATGATAAATACAGGAATTTCCATATCCATGTCATGAAAATTGATTAATATCCAAAAAACTTACGTGTGAGAAAGGGAAGCCAGACAGGCACCGTAACGTGTTACGTAACGAAGCGGTTTACCCTCCCATAAGAAGTTATCACTTCAATTAAAAAAGTAAACCAATCATGATATTTTTCATGATTTGTTTTTATTTTATTTTTGATATTATTATGTGATGTTTAATTTAAAATATAATTACTTTTATATCAATTAAGGTTCTCCTATAAGGTTCACTCGCATAAAGTTTAGTTGTTTATAATCAATCATATCGGTGAAATAGAAGAGAAAGATATTAATTAACATCTTATAGATTAGCTTTCCAACCCTTTTTATTAAGAATTTTCATCCGTGCAGGAACGGAGAAAGAATACAATTTCCTGCGGCCCGGCGGCCTGTCGTAAGAGGCGACAAAACAACCCACAGCCAGGTGGTAGGGCATTTGCCCGACTGGATGGCGACCACTTCTGGTCTAAAGTATGCCACCATAACAACCTTGTGTTGTGTTCCGGCATTAGTGACCAGGTTCCAGGCTCCCTAAAAAGAGCAGCAGCGCATTCGTAGCACCAAATGTTGCAAATGTCCATAGGCGATGGTAACCGCTGTCCATCAAGTGGGCCGTCTGCCTGTCTGCTGATCTCCTGCAATAAAAAAAAAAAAAGAAACCATCAACAAAGTCAAATGTCTTTGAATAATATTAGATTATTAAAATGGAACTTAAAACTTTAAACAATGACCGGCCATAATTAATCTTCAATATCTATCCATGTGACTAATATTTTATAACAACCTTGAATTGTGTTCCGGCATTAATGACCAGGTTCCATTTTTCCTTAAGAGAGCAGCAGCGCATTTGTAGCACTTTTGGTGTTGCAAGTGTCCATAGACGATGGTAACCGCTCGTCATCAAGTGGGCCGTCTGCCTGTCTGCTGAACTCCTGCAATAACAAAATATCTAAGAATTCATTCAAGTTTTTGAAAAAATAATGTAAATCTGAAAACAATGTTTATCCATGCAGGAATGACGAAAGGATATAATCTGTTACGGCCCGGCGTAGGTGGCGACAAAACAACTCACGGCTAGTTAGTATAATATTTGCCCGTCTACTACCGACGCCCTATGACTACTAGTCCCTGGTCTAGTGTATGCCGCCATGAAAACCTTGGGTTGTATTCCGACATTAATGTCCACTTTCCAGGCTTCCTTTAGAGAGCGGCAAGACATTGGTGTTACGTAGCAACCACTTTCTATCAGGTGGGCACTCCGCCTGTCTGCTGAACTCATGGAATGAAAAATGTAGAAAAAAAACTTAATTAAAATATTTGACAGTTCTTTGTGTTTGATCAATTAAAGAGCTGTATGTCGCAAGAGTCACAGACACTGCTTAACTTTTCCAATAAAATCGAAGGGAATGAAATTTAGAAATTTCTTCTGAAAATCTTAGGTGAGAGTAATCGTGGGAGCAGTGTGGCCCAGCCGATGCTAATATCAGCAGATACCATAAGGGTCCTTGCAGATTCAACACTAAGGCCCGATATATGAACCAATATTAAACACAAGTTGCTACTTCAGTTTGTTTAAGACATAATGCAGTCTGAGACTGTCATGACATTCGGCTGAAATATAGAACAAAATGAAAAAAAACTAAGAGATGCAAGAGTTACAAGTCAATTGAATTCACCTAACTAACAAGCCACATACATACTGTTACGAGTGCGCAGGACTCGAATTAAAATGCTGTTGCAATTACTGTACAATTTATCAGAACTATACAAACACGTATAAATAGGTACAAATATATGATGAATTACTTTGACTTTAATATGGACAAAAATTCTATACGTGTATCAAGCCAATTTGCCAGTTGGTAGGACATTGGCCCGACTGGATGGCTACCACCTCTGGTCTAAAGTATGTCGCCATAACAACCTTGTCTTGTGTTACGGCATTAATGACCAGGTTCCAGTCTTTCTTAAGAGGCTAGCAGCGCATTTGCAGCATATTTGGTGTTGCAAATGTCCATTGATGATGGTAACTGCTTTCCATTAAGTAGGCCGTCTGGCTGTCTAATGAACTCCTGCCATAAAAAAATAAGCCCAGTGTAAATGAACCCTAAATCAAATTATCGCGTACACTGGCGAAATCGGAGCAATCTTCGGCTGTTCACAGATGGTGGATCCAAAAACCGTATCAGAACGTCTTTTCTTGGGGTTATTAAAAAACTTTATTATTTCGGATCATTTAGGATAAATTTTGATTTACATACTAAAAATTATGAGTATTATTAAACTATTTATATAAATTAAATTATACATAAAAGAAGTACGTATTGGAATGATCAATTAATCGTGTGAGAGAGTCGAGTGAAAGTATTTTAAGAGTGCGTCCTTCCGGGCTCCAGCGCCGCTTCTATATCCCGCGTTCCATCCGACGCTGCTAATTGTGCGAGCTATGGGTGTCGGCGGGACGTGGGGCGCGGAGAGTAGGTGTGTTCCGGCGGGCGGGGTCAGGAGGGTTCTCTTCGTCCTGTGTTCTGTTCGCAACAAGAACCTTTAAATAATTCGATGTTTATATACAGCATATTATATGTCGTGGTATTCTAAAACCTAGTGCACATGTCCCAAACTCAAACCCAAACGCATGCACCACTTAGGTAGTTTTCTGACTATTGTGCATATTGTCACAATTGCCACGTGCTAACAACGGTGAAGGAAACCAACGTGCTGATATCTGTACATCGAGATAACTGATGTGTTAAACCTGCCAAGCCGCCTTGGACAAGCGTGGCGGGTATACTGTCCGTTCCCTCTATAATGGGACGTTTATGGACTGTTATTAATTATATATACAGCATATTAAAGGAAATTAATTTTGACTTGGTCCCCAAAAATTGAGCGTCGCTTCATAAAGACTTCATTATTTACGTATAACAAATTCCCACACCATTATTGAAAGGGCATTGTCCAAGGGTCTACGTTAAAAGGGCAATAAGGGTTTGGGGGCATGTAAGATTATTTACACAGATTGTATGAATTTGCTGTTATTTAATTAATTTCATTAAGGTGCGATTCACACTATGATGCCGTTTATAGTTCAATCTCGTTCCAGTTTCGATCCGATCTGATCTCATGAGTCAATGGAATAGTAGAAATTGCTTTACGTAATGCTATTTATCAACATAATGAATATATTATATGTTGTGCCACAATATGAACATTAATATTTGACAAATAAAAGAGTGGGCTGGACCTCTTAAAAGATATTTGCAATTTCTGACTTTTTTAGTATTCCACCAACCTGGATTGGGACTTAGAAATTTTTGATCACCATCAAAAATATTTATAGCGAAATAATGACTTTTTTCTGCTAACCGTACATTTTTTAAAAATCTGTTAATTGGGATCTAAATATCAGGAAATGTTATGGATAGTCTTCTAAGGCCATTTTTGTGTACCTGCGACTTAAGTACTTCCTCTTACTACCCCGCTCAAATTTTCCGCCTTGTATACAGACAGCTCGCGATATAATTACGGTAGAACATATTTCAGTTTTTTATGTAAGTAAAATATAGACATTTAGTAAGGTTTGACCCACGGCGTAGTCGTGGGAAAAAAACCTCTAACCTATACTAATATTAAAGAAGATTAGATAAGAATATTAAAGAGGAAAAATTTGTTGGTTTGCATTGATTAATTTCCGAAACTACTGAACCGATTTGAAAAATTCAGTAATTGTCACCAATCCTTTATCTTTTCTTCTGAGGCCGTGGAAATGCGTTTCGCACACCACCGGGTCCTTGACTAGGGATAAGACCAAAGCGACGAGAGGTGACACCACGAATCGACACTAGAGTCAAACTCTATAACTCGAAAACCCATGTGCCCCGCACTTATGATAGGAAGAGCGTGAGACTTAGAACGTAGATATGCCCACGCTGATCCCAGCGCATCAGTGCTTGAGAATGCCCCGGGAAAGGCAAACTGACTTCGTCAACAGGGGTAAAGACTCCTCTGCTCCTTAGATGCTAGAGGGCCCCACTGTTATCCAGCTACACTATCCCCAATTCATATATGCTACATTCTTATATATATATATATATATATATATTTATTATATTATTATTATATTATTATTATATTTTTATTTATATATATATTATATTATATATATATATATATATATACTAGCTGTCCCGGCAGACCTTGTCCTGCCCGGAAAAGCTTCAATAGTTAGCAGCGCCACCTACCGGGTCCAACCCGTGAACAAAACTACATCGTGGCATAATCATATTTGAATACTACCGCGACTTCGTCCGCGTGGTCCGGTTTTTTAACGATTCACGGGAACTCTATAATTTTTCGGGATCAAAACTATCCTATATGTTGACCAGGGATATAAGCTACCACCATACAAAATTTCATTTAAATCGGTCCAGTCGTTTCGGAGATTAGCCGGTACAAACAGACAGACAAACAGAGAAACAAAAAAAAAGAAAAAAACTAAATTAATTCTATTTCACTTCTTACATCTCCCGGACCCGGTTTTTAGCATTTTTTATCATTGTACAGAAATTCGACCTCTACAATTTTATTATACGTATAGATTCCTTCACCGCCTTAAATTTGGTCAAATAGTATCTCAATCTGCGACAGATTTAAAGCAAGCAAAGCCTGTGAAAGCTTTCCACATACTTCAGTGGTGAAAGTAGTAATGTAACCACAAAAAGCGTGGCATCCCACACAACTCGTCCTAAGCAGAGTATAATCACCTTTTAGCCGGGAATTAAATGCTGTAATTAAATAAATCAGAGATAATTAAACCGCCTGTGGTGTTGCTCGGCTATCTACAATTCTCTTTGATGTGAATGTAATTTTAATTAATTCAAATGAAATTGTCTATGTTTCCTTGTACTGTGTGAAGTTTGGGTACTGTTTTTAGGGTACTGTTCTTAAGGTATTTTTGAAGTGATAACTTATTAGAAAGAAAAAGATTTATTTAGAACTACTATAAAACTCACTTAAACTATTGAAATAAAAACAATAAATAAATGTAGTCCTAAATTGGCCTTAGCTCAGCAAAAACTGCCGGTTAGTATAACCAGCGTTGATCTTCCACTAGGGCCATTCGTGACATACACGAAAACAGGCAAACAAAATAAAGATATGAAGTGAACAAACACCTGGGTAAACCGCTTCGTTACGTAACGCTTCACTTTCTCTCACGCACACGATAACGGTAGCCAGGCTAAGTTATCACTTCTATCGGGGTTCAGCAGACAGGCAGACAGTCCACTAGATAGAAAGCTGTTACCATCGCCCGTGACATTTCCAACACGAAATGTGCTTCAAATGCGCTGTTGCTCTCTTAAGGGAGACTGGAACCTGGTCACCAATGCCGGAACAAAACTCCAAGTTGTTATGACGACGTACTTTAGACCAGGGGTGGTGGCCATCCAGCCGGGCAAATGCCCACGTGGCAAACGTATAATGTGTAATGTAGTCAAAAGGCAAAAACGGACTCCTTATATAGTTCCATCATGTCTGTTTGTATATGTATGTGTTACAGTCAGTATACGATACATAGTTGTGAGAGAAATCTTGGAAAAGCATAATCTCTATTGAATTATTTTAAGAATTTATATACAGTGTAAATTATTGTATTTATCTTTTTTAATTGTTCTTGTCAATGATCAGATAAATGTTTTATGTCAAATAAATTATAACCTGACTAAATTCAAAGGAGACACAATATTCAACTGTTTTATCATGTAACTGTCACTTTTAATTTTGCCATATTGTAATATTTTCTTAAGTTCTCGCGACTTGTATACATAATAACACTACGTTTTAACGGTTTTAAGCGCGGTAACGCGAAGCGGTGGTAAATTTGATTAGGCTCCCATAGAGTAAATAATAACCATAAACAAATTAAAACTAAATAATTTAAATGAACTATTGGCGGTAGGCTAAATAAAACTTTGACAATACTCGTCGACAATTCCCATCTTTATCGTCCGTGACCATGGCCACTGAAAAGTGGTCGAACCGTCGGAATAATTAAAATCAAATAAATTACCATGCTCAAAACCGTTAAAACGTAATTTTATTAGGTATAATAGTCGCGAAAACTTAAGAAAATAATATACGTACATACTAGGGTGGTCGTTAAAAATTAAATTTCTTGCGACGCCCCCTAAAAAGCTTCCTTTTAATGAAAAAACACTGGGATTTTTAATAATTTTTCAAGTCAAGACACACGTGCCTCAAGACGATTCTTAATTTTTAATTTTTTTTCAAACTTTTCATATTAAAGTATAATTTTTAATTAAAGTTTAACAATGAATACCCGATTCATCTCAGTGATGAATTCAGATTATAGTTCAAAAGTTAAATCTCGTGATCAAGCTATTTCATTTTTTATATTTTTTTTAACTTGAATCTTACACTGAGTCTGACTAAAAAATAAAAAAATAGTTCATAAAAAGCTAGTCGAAAATTAATTTTAACGACCACCCTAGTACATACACGGTTCAACAATAACTTATTCTATTCTATTCAAGTTTAGTTACCCGGTAGAAAATATTCTAAAAACTTTCCTTTTATAGCATCAAATTCAAATTCAAAAGTTTTTATCATAATAAGTTCCACTGGAGAACACTTTTTGAAGGTCATACAAGTTAAAATTTAATTTTAATCCTAGTCTATGTACACCGCTTCGCAAAGTGTTATTGCTGTTAAGGAGCAGAAGCGGCAAGAAGCTCCCCAGCAACACGTCTTGCTAAAAATTGTTCTTCTTTATATTTCTCTTATTCTATTTATATCTCAAGTTATTTTTTATATAAGTTTTATACAGAAGTATGTTACAGAATGACTTTTGAAGAATTAATCGAGTTGTAGCAAACAGTGCATATTGAATAAGACAGAGACACAACAGTGCGCATAGGCGAAGACACCACGGATCAGTTTAAGTACTTGGGATCTGTCCTTAGTGCGTCCGGGGATATCGACCTCGACGTCAAGGCCCGTATCACAGCAGCTTGGGCCAAGTGGCGTGAGGTGACAGGTGTCATTTGTGACCCCAAAATGCCGGTCAAATTAAAAGGACAGGTCTATAAATCCATCATTAGACCTGTCCTTTTGTATGGCAGTGAAGCGTGGCCAGTACTTGAGCGACACAAGCAAGAGCTGCGTGTCACGGAGATGAATATGCTGCGATGGATGTGTGGAGTGACGCGGAAAGACCGGGTCAAGAACTCCCGCATCCGCGGCAGTCTTCATGTCCGTGACATAGCAGACAAACTGCAAGAGTGTCGCTTACGCTGGTACGGCCACGTTTTACGCAGACCGGCTAATTACGTGGGGAACAAATGTCTAGCCATGCCGCCTGCGCCAGGTCCCGGTCGAAGGGGAAGGCCCAAGAAATGCTGGCTTGACGTCGTGAAGGATGACATGCGTGCCAATGGTCTCAAAACGGGGGATGCTGAAGACCGGGCGAAGTGGAGTAGAAAAATAGGAAAGCGGACCCTGGGCGTCGGAGTGAACGTCCGAACGCAACCGGGATTTAACGCTCGGATGATGATGATGATGATGATGATGATGATGATGATGACAATAAAAGTAAATAAAAATATTACTATAGTTATAATAAAGACATGACGTACTACATTTTTTAATTTGTTTTGTTGTAAATCCATTTTAACATACTTCATCATTATAACAAACAAATTCAGTAATAAATATTAACAAATAACTAAATATCTTAGATTGAGAAATTCAAAGGTACCCCTACAGTACTTCAGAAGGTGGATGACAATACATCAAGGTAAGGCTTCGCAAATAAAATGAGCTTCGGAAAGCGTACTTTGTGAGTTGTAACAAAGGTCGTCTTCAATATTTAATTGATGAAAGCCTTTCGGGTGCCTTCAAGCCCGACGGAGCACGGGCAGCGTGCACACTGAATCATGAAATGTAGACGTATTCTGTATTTTATATTAAAAAGAATATTACGACTTTTTAGTATTCCGTAACTTTTTAGATAAAAAGTAAATCCCTATTAATATTATAAATGCGAAAGTATCTCTCTCTGAAAAACTACTGGACCGATTTGGCTTTTATATATATATATTATATATTATATATATATATATTAATGTATATATTTTATCTCGAAAATGGATAGTTTCGAAAAACTATCTTTGTTTGCTTCACGGAATCTACTAGACCAATTTAGCTGAATTCGTATATATGTATTTTATTACAGGTGATAAGATTATCCCAAAATAGATAGATTATGTGGTTTCCAAAGTAGGTGATATTTTGGTCTTTTCGTCATTGTTATTCGTCATTTTATCATTTTGTTATTTTAGTCATTTTTGTCCCATTTGTCTTTTGGTCCTTTTTCGTTTTTGTACACTGTATCCCCTTTGTCCTTTTGCCACTTTTGTCTCTTTTGTACTATTTGTCATTATTGTCCTATTTGACCTTTTGTCCTTTAGTCTTATTGCCTCTTACTTAGTCCTTTTTATTCTATTTGTCTTTTTGGTCTTATTTGTCCTTTTTATCCTATTTGTCTTTTTGTATTTTTTTTTATTATTTTATTGATTTGATTGCTAACAAAAACGATCGAAAGATCTAATAAACGAATAGTACTGATAGTACTATTAAGGTGAGTTAGTTCAGTGATAGTATTGTATGCTCGGAGTGAGTCACGTATAGACCTAAAATTTCTATTCAATGTTCTTTAATTTATCATCTATCTCTGTCTTAAAATGTAGATACATTCCTGTCTTTTAGTTACCAAGTCCAAAAGAATGAACTATCGGCCTCAATTACATTAATACAAATATTTCCCTCTTTCTTATTTCTCAGACAGTAATATTAGAAAGGCACTTGAGTGATTTCATATATAATTACGACTCACGCTTAGTCTGTGAAACTTTAGATGTCAGTTATAAATTAATTTATCCCCAACATTTATATCATAAAACGCGAAATCACGATGACAAAGGAAATACGTAGTTTCTTATTTTATGTATGGTTGTAATGAGCCCACAGAGCCGACGCTCTAAGTGAATTCAGTTTTGCAAGCATTTTACAGGCACAACGCCGTTCTGGCGATGTTTGCTGATAGGTTAGACTGCACCTACATTAGACACTGCTGCGCTATGCATAATAGTATAATGAAAGTATAACCTAAAGAAAGAAAAACTTTTTTTGTAAATATAGCAACGTAATAAAGTTGCTATATTTAATGAATACTTTAATGCTAAGGAATGTAATTACATTCCTTATACATTTTTACACACAGAGCCTATTTTGAAAAATTATACGACGCATTTTCGGCAAACAAGGTTTTTACTCAGCATATTGCTGTGCCGGAATCATGTCCGACACAACGCTGATTTTCAGTAGAAACCTTCCTTTCGGCGTGAGACGAAAACGACACAATTTTTAACCTGTGGTATATATGTGAATGGGAATATGTATGTATGTGTACCTTTATAAACGTGTGTGTAATTAATGTATAACAATATATTTATGTATATATTATGATCATGGGACATATTATCTTGAAATAGAATTATAAAAAAATACATAAATAACTATAATAATTTAAGAAATATGAAGTGTTACGTAGTTTGACGAACGTATACTGCTATAGATACTTGTTTTGAAAAATCTAGAGAAGAAAAAGAAAACAAAAGACGAAAGGGGCTTTTAATGTGCTTCTGCTCTTTAGATGGAGACGAACCTGACCACTAATGCCGGAAGAAAAGTAGTTATGGCGGCATACTCTACATCAAACGTGGTAGCTATCCAAACGGGCAAATACCCTACCACTTGGCTGTGGGTTGTTTAGTCGCCTCTTACGACAGCCGCAGGCGCAGGAAATTGTGCAAATGCATAACCCAGCTTTATAAAAAAAGTCTGGAGTCCAAATACTTATCTGATCTAGCTTCAATCCTGTTTTAATAGTTGTAAAATACAATTACAATAAATTAATAACTTTAAATTATTTAAAGTATTTCTAGACAATTTTCAGAAAATAAAACTGCACAGTACAACATTTCAGTTCCCTTCAAAAATTCCAACTAGATTGATGTTTTACTGAATAGGGACGCGAATGGATGACATTATTCATAAAGCGTTGCTTACATCAACATTTATTTACGTCCAAGTCTTGTTTAAGTTATTTTTCGTAATTTATCTAAAAACATGCTTTTTCCTACTGTTGAACTATATAAACTAGCTGACATATTAACAGTACGGCAATTATTTATCTTAGCCTGCACCTTAAGGCAACATTCACTAATCCCGTACAGCAAGAATCCAAAACCCAAAAGACGTTTATACGATGTTTGCACTATTAGGGGTGGAAAGACTAGTTTGTTTCGAAGATTTTTTGGTTTCCAAGGAAGTCATTTATATAACAAGTTAAATAAATTATGTCGTATTTATGACTTAACCAAAAAAGAGACAAAACATTTAATTTGTAAATCCTTAAGTCTCAAAACTACTTACAAACTGAGAATCTGATAACAGTTCTGAAGACAATTAGTTTTACTAACACTCAAATTTTACAAACATTGATTTTCCTACACACAAACACTCTTGTAACCATTATTACACACTCCCCACACACGCACGCATGCACCTGCGTACACACATACCACACACACACACACATCTCTCTATTGTTTATTTCGTTTTTATTTCATTTTATTTTTCTTTCATTGTAGTTATCTTTGGTGGCGGTTATTATAGAACTAGTGCTTAATGGGAGGGCCAGGGTACCATCATACAGGGTTTTACCTAGTTTGGGCTCCTGTCCTTCCCATTTAATTAAGTTTGTCAAAAAAAATTGTTGTACTCTATAATTTTTGTTTTCTTTTTATGGGAAGTAAATAAATAAATTATTATTATTATTATATAATTATTAGGCATTTTTTTAAATGTTAAGATGGTGTCGAAACATTACTATAGCAAAATACTAGGACTCCGGCGACTTCGTCCACTTTTGACAGGTAACGTAGATTGCAGTTATTTCGCCAGTATTTAAATTGGAACCACAAAAGAAGAATTTAATTGAATTGCATGGGGTTTGTATTCACTCATGACTACATGACTTACGATACCATAATTAATGGTGCGAGTAAGTATTTTTTAGGGATCCGTGGAACTCTTATGAGATCGTCACATCACTGCGTGTGTTTGTCCGTCTGTTTGTGTGTATTTATCTGTCACAATCATTTTGTCCAGAAAATACTTAGTGCCGGAAAAACCACTAAAATTCTTCAGTGTTCCATCATTCATTGCAAGCTTACGCAAGTAAAACTTCAAAGCAGGTTCTATTAGAATACTTAAAACAGATTAAAATTCTGGAAAACTCAAAGCATATTGGTAAATATATTCACAGACTAGGACTAAAACTCTGCAACTCGTAATACTGTTTGGTTTGTTTTGAGAGTTGTTCACAAGCGGGCACATGCAAATTTGAAGCTCTATAAAAGTAATGTATATTGATTGTATTTGCATAATAATATTAAGTTAAAAACGAGAAAAGACAGGTCTGTAGTTATCTACGTTTTTATCATTGAAGTGGTAGAACAAAGTTTGAATCATCTATATATGATTTAATAAGTGCCTAGTGGTGTCATCTTTTTATTAAAAATTTATGTCTGATAGTGAGTTAGTGAGTTACCGTATGCCCATTTTTCCATGTTCCTTGAACATTGCGACTGGCAGACGTCGTAGTTTCTATAACCCAGTTCCCTAGTTCCACTAGCAGTTCATCCCAATAGCCCAGTATATATTGTTGTCATTCCCTACCATAGTCCTATACTGACTGGGGCTTGTCTTGGGTGCATTATTATTCGTATAGACAGGAATAATTGGCGGTCAGTGTCACGCCACATCTAGATTCAATTTGTCAAGGGCCCTCTACGTGTTGGCCTTCCCATGGCCCACGCAAGCCTTCCAAAACAGCGGGCCATTTCTATGGCTTGTAGTCTGTAGAGAGTTAAACATAACTAATAATAATGCCTTTTATTTCCTCAAAAAATAATACAATATTAATTGAAAAAAAAAACCACAATAATTACAACATAATAACAAGCGGTAGGCTAAATAGAACTTTAACGCTTGAGCTATTGAAAAGTGACCGAAACGTCGGAATATTAAAAAACACAAAATTACCGCGCTTAAAACCGTTTAAACGTAGTCTTATTATGTATATTAGTCCCGAAAACTAAGGAAATATTAATTAAAAGAATATTATAATGGTTTTTAAATATTTTAAAGCCCAGTTTGGGCTAAAGGAGTCCTCCAACTTATTCCATGCCATTCTGGACTTTACCTTAAGCATCCATTCAGCTCTAGTGATTTTCTTGACTTCGCCAAACCAGCGTTTGCTGGGTTGGCCTCTCCTTTTCTTACCCAAAGGTCTTGACCATGTGGTATTCATCTATTATCTGAGAAGCGTGCCACATGTCTCGCCCATTTCCATTTCAGCCGTTTAGCATGTTAGAGGGCATCTATTACTTTGGTTATCGACCTAGTGAATATGTTTATAAACTTGTTTTTTAATTTTAAACTTAGATTGCTTCGTTTCATTCAACATATATTTGTATTTTGCTTTTAATTAAAATTAATAACAAATAATACGTTTATTACTTGGCCATATTCATTCATTCCTTCTTTCATAACCAAATTAAAAATTGATTTCTTTTTCGAATGAAAAGGTAAAATTTACAAAATATAATTCTTCCGAAGTAATTACTTCTGGCGGCGATATGCGATACAGCCAATAAATAATATTATCAATCAATGCCAGGAAATAATGACATTTATTTAAGCGGAAAAACGGCAGTACGCAGGTCAGCCCGGTATCAAATTGGGAGTCCTTATCTGTTAAGGGGATGCTGTGAATAAATTTATCATATTTTATCCGAGCAGGAATGGAGAAAGAAAAGAATTTTCTGCGGCCGGACGCTCTATCTTAGGATGCGTCACAACGACCCACAGCCATGTGGTGGGGTATTTGCCGCCGTTGATTGCTACTACCGTTGGTCTAGAGCCGCCATAAGTGTTCCTAACCTTGAGTGTTCCGGCATTAGTTGCCAAGTTCCAGTCTCCCTTTAAAGTGCAGCAGCACGTTGGTGGTTTGGTGTTACAAATGTCCAGAGACAATAGTAACCGCTTTCTATTAGGTTGGC
Organism: Dendrolimus punctatus; assembly: GCA_012273795.1. NCBI lineage: Eukaryota > Metazoa > Arthropoda > Insecta > Lepidoptera > Lasiocampidae > Dendrolimus > Dendrolimus punctatus. The sequence continues at coordinate 4,266,228 of CM022535.1, read as the reverse complement.
CGTCTGCCTATCTGCTGAGCGCATGCAATAAAACAATATCATACATCTCTGAGGAAATTCTAATTAACTTTTTTATAGCTAGCGACCCATATCATGGATCGTGGTTACAGCCACCTATAGACATTTACAACACCATAAGTGCTACTAATTCCATAAGTTTTATGCAAGCATTTGGGAGTTTACTACGCAAGTTGACTTTCATAGAAAGCACCCGATATAAAAAAAAGGAGGAGTGAAATAAATACAAGCATTAAGTCAAAAGCGTTTCGTTTTTCACCGCAAAGTACCTTGTGCAACTTTCACTTTGTACATACATAAAGTAAACTCTAATCATGCGTCAGAGTTGACACATACCTTAAGTATAGCGATAAAACTACCTATTGTATTGAAATTTAGAATGAATGAATGAGAATATTCATTCATTCATTCGTACTCGTAAATAAGCTATGTATGTAGTTTTAAGGATAGTGTAGATTTTAAACCACTGTTCTTGAAAGCATCGCCTTAACAAAAGCAATCAATCTACATCAGAAAATAACATATGGCATTATTTTTTTCAAGGGGATATTCCACATTTCGCAACATGAAACGTGGACGATAGCAGGCGACAGTATTGTACAAATTATAGCTGCAATTTGTCAAATATGAATGAGTATAATGTAACACTCTATCAAGAGGTTCTATAATGAATTACTGCAAAAAGGTTTTCTAATAATCTACTCAGTTAGGATTTGGTAGTTTTTAGGGAGTTAAAAGTGTGTTTAGCTGCGCAGATTTTAAAAAATTTAACTGATGTATTCAGTAGTAATAATGTAAATGAATGATATTATTGGAGTTTACTCCAGAATCGATTTTCATATAACGTTTCCAGTTTGGTAATTTTATGAGCAGTCAAATAATATAATGTTAACTCAAAACGTTATGGATTTTTCCTTACTTTTATACCACTCCTGTATTAAAGGAAACAAAACAGAACAATTTCAAATTGGATAATCCGTTTTTGAATTTTAGGAAGACTAAAATAACTGATTTTTATATACAGAGATGATAGTTATATGACTTTCAAAAATGTCCTCCGGTTGAACACAATTTGAAAAAAAAAAAGCAGAGACGGAGAGATGAACTGATGGACATGGTATATATAATAAACCTACGAGGAAGAATTAGGAAATAACCAAATGCCTGTTGGTCAACGCAAAATATGTGTCAAATACATATGGACCGACGGAAGGATGAACACAGTACTTCATGCTACACCCACGAGAAAAAATAGGAAAACGGCCTAGTGTATATGAACGCGTGCTCGAATATTAAACAAGAATTATGAACTAGATTTTGACTCCTCTAAAGATTCTATTACTACCTTCTCGTACTAAAGTAAACTCTATTCGTACATTGGAGAAAGAAAGAAAAAACATTTATTTATTGAAATTTTGGAAACGAGTATTCCGTTATTTACTATAGTCTGAGTGTCTGGGATCGCCCCCAGGGCAGTCACTTGTATATTACCCATAACACAAGATAACTTGCTTAATTTGGGATTATACCAACGAGTGTCTTTGTCTGCCGATTGTTGATTGTATCTACATCACAGTACAAAATGTAAGAATTCAACAGAGCAAATAGTATACAAACAACGTAATAATATTCAGTAGAAACTATACTATGGGAATATCTATCGACATTTAGCCACGACGTTCCCGGTTTACCGGAAGCCGTGAAATAATAAAATGGGGTGGTTAATACACCCCTAGGGGTGGATCATCCCCTCTGTAAATAGAATCGTGTAATGGATGTTGGATACTCGAATAGAAAATTAGATTTAAATGGCGCTGCGCTGGATGTTGGTTTTTGATATCGAGCCGCCGCTTGTCAACGCAGAACAAACTTGGATTAGATTGTCAAATTAGTGGATGGACTACATAAACTTCATATAGAGGTGAGGTGTGATTCGATTTTAGAGGTTTATTTTCATTTTGTAAGTAATTGCCGTTGGTTGACTGATCGAAGCCTTAGCCAGTCTTTTTCACTGCAGCACAAGTGCTTAAGGCTTTATTTCTAACAAGTTTCTTAAACGAGTTTCTGTAAATTTTGTACGAGTGCTGGTCTTAAATTATCTGTAATTATTATGCAACAACGAAAAAGGAAGAATAATTACATACATGGACATGAATTACACACACATCTAAAGTATAGTAAACTAGCACATACGTAAGAATAACATAATGTTTCTTGAGTGAATGTTTCTGTGTATATCTGTGAACGAATTTCTTTATACATCGAAAAGGTTTCTAACTTACTCTGTGGCATCAAAAAAACAATCGCAATCGCTCAATCGTTATCAGGGACCATTCGATCTCACTTACGACACAAATCGGTAAGTTTTCGTAAAGTTTGCGAAAACCCACGACCATTCTGCTAAGACCATAATCCTTATCTGGCCCTGAAGCAGCGGTTAGCACCCTATCAATTGGGCCACCCTCAATAAATTGCTGTTCTGATAAAATACCAGCACATTCAATCACGCCTTTAACTTTTGTTTGCTTTGCCCTTTTTACTGGAAAATAATTGTTATTTTTTTCGTTGAGTGGCGAGATAACGTCAACTGTCACTTTGACAGTTGGCACGGGAAAACAATTATTCTATTCGAAAAGAGGTTTTATTTTGTAATATTTATCCAAGTTGAAAAACAGAAATAAAAAAGGAGTTAGCACGATAGTACTGCAGAGCTATTGCATTAGTGTGCAAAGGTGCAATTTAGTAAAAATATAATTCTCTTTACTTCATTTATATCTTGAAGTTTAATTACAAGAGATATTACCAGTGGAAAAATACTAATGAGCTTGTTTTATTTGAGCAAAAAATATGTAACGTGTAGAATAATAAATAAATAAATAATTTTTTTTATCGAACTAAAAAAAATGTTACAAATTATACTTGCAGTACAATGATACTTAAATTAAACTAAACCTTAGAAACATAAATAACTACATTATAATGACAATATCAAAATTATAAGTAAGTATTTAAATCGACTTTCATAATTTTGAACCTGTTCTTTATATTGCCCGAGTTGTTGAAAGTAGCGCTGTCTTCCTAGCTAGGTTATAAAATAACCTGTGTTAAGGAGAAACAGCATACTAGACTCAGGTAGGATGATACTGAACGGGGGGACGGCTAGTCAAAATGTTAGTCCAAGTTTTGTGTTATGTATGGTATGTGTATGGTATTATAAGTACTACGATTATCAATTAACGTTTAATAGTGGCGTTTCATTTTTATCATGACAAAATGTTTCGAGATGACAGTATTTCCCTCAATGCCCTAACAAGTCAAAACTGTTTTAATAAGAATTTTGACTTGTTAGGGATTAAGATCATTTACATGTGGATCAGTATTTTCCATAGAATGCTAATATTATTATTTTGTTGTTTGATAATTTATATCAAATACCAGAGACAAAATGCTTAAGGTCAAAGCTTAATTTGCCTTGAAGTCTATTCCAAATTCATTAGTCTATTTGCATAGAGCTTAATCCTAGTTTATCCTGAAGGCTCGTAGTAATTGGATTTGGAAAACAGACCTGCTTAGCATCCAATTGTTGCGTAATCAGAGCGTCTTTAAGAGTCCGCCCCACGTACTGTTAAGTTATGCACACACAACACTGGTTCAAAAATCGAATGTGACAGCGCTATATATTCCAGCGTGCAAAAATGGGATAGTAATAGTACATATTATATAAAATGTTATAATAAAAGTTATACATGTAATAAAATAAACCGAACACAGTATAAATCTATCGCGTCTGCCAACATAAAAATGAAATATAACGACTACCGTCTATATACAATTGAGAAATTTTGAATTATAATCTACATAATTACCACATATCATATTATTGTTATATGAAATGGAGGCAAATTATGGTGAACTACTTATACTAAACAGGCGCTAATACCTGAGTAAACAAAATATAACATTATTATTTAATTAAGATAAAGCCCGATAAGAACAACTATGCTACTTTATAACTGCAATAATTCAGCACGGAATTTGTAAATTTATTTTCAATAAGAGAGCCGGCGATAAAAATACAATTTTAAAAATTTTGGAAGTTCGGTGGTTTTGTAAGATGTAAGAAGTATTTTAGTTAACTTGACTGTCGCCTACCCTATTACTTTTTTATACCTAATCGTTTTAAGGTAATTGAAAATATTTTTCAGTGATTATCTCTCAGTCTTCATTTTTGTAAAAATATTGTATATTATAATACGTGTGGTGAATTAAGGTTTTTGAAAAATGAAAAGTATGAAGATGTTAAAACGTGTATTATGTTCTCTCAATTAATAGTCAAAGTTTCCTTGTCTAAAAAATCTAGCAATACATGAAATTTGTATACATTTTCAGAACCAGGTTGTTAAACTCACATGATTGGATAGGGCGGGCTCTTAACATTAAATAATCATACATAATCCACATTACTTTCCTTACACATTGAAAATAAAACAAAGAATTTACTTAATAATCTAGAGCCATAATGACTGAATTTACAAGTCCGATTTAAAAGAATTTCACCGTTCACCGCTTGTCAGCAACGGTCGCGAGCTGAATTTAAAATAGCGCCGATAGCGTCTGCGGATTAATTAGCAGAAAGTCGGTCGCACTCCTTATTATTTCTTCAGAATATTTTTACACCCCTTGCCGCATTATTGAGCTGTGAAATGCATTTTCTTTAACCCAAGAAACCTAATTAATCTATTTGGGACGTACATAAAGCCTTAACTGGCTATTTAGGCAATATTAGTTTATAAAAATATCCTACCAGCTGTCCCGGCATACATTGTCCTGCCCGGAAAAGCTTCAATCGATATTCCGACAGTAGCGCCACCTACCGGGTCCAATTGTGAACCAACTCAGAAACCTTCTTTGGCTCATGCACAACAACTTTGCTGAAGATCATCACATGATCAAATGTATAGTTTACGATTCTATAAAGGACATACAGAAAAACATTATTTTTGTATATAAGAAAGAAAGGAGAAGATATGTTGAAGAAAACTTTAGTTTAGGAAAATATTACTTTTTCCTATAATGCATGCTATAATGCAGTTATAAGATTTAAATCTATAATCACAGTTATTATTTATTATCACAAAATAAAACAAATGCTAAAATCAAAAGTACGTAATTAGATTTTTAATGGTTACAACTAAGCACGATTTTTTTATGGACAGTTGAAAGTTCCACAAAGTCTAAACAAACGTCTCCCAGGCGTACTGTGCCTCAATAAATAAAAGACAAGAAAAAAATCGTATAAAATTTTGTTAAATTATTAAATGAATGATATAAACATTAGATACTGTAATATCTAACTCTAGATGTAGCATACGTCGTGTATAAATATACATCATTTAATAGCTTAGACCATTTAAATAGTGTAATTCTTTTCAAAAATTATATTAATGGGAAAAACAATGTTGTATGTATTATAATATGTATGTTTTGCAGAGTGCCGTGTTACAATTATTTAGTAGCATAATTGTTCTTGTCATGTTTCTTTTTAAAGTTACTGATTAATTTGTTATGTACCCTCTTATTTCTAAACGATATAATCGGCCATTTACTTAATTGAATAATGTTATTTTTTATTTATTCTGTGATTAGCGCCTGTTTTATATAAAGTAATTACCTATAATTTTATGTAAGAATATTTTCTTAATATGATGAGGTAACTGTGTAAGTTATAATTCAAAATATCTCATTTGTATATAGACGGTATTCACTACATTTTATTACATGTAAAAGTTTGAGTATCATATTTTCTATAATATCTTACATAAAATTTCCAAACAATAATGTATTAAATTCTTGTCATTCGGAACCCTTGTAATTAAAATAGTTTATCAGTGACTTCAATCCGCTATCGTTTGTGCCAATTTGCTAAGTTTCTTATACTGTAAAATTGTTGCAGAGATGACGAGGTGTTCTAAAAATGCTGGTAAAGTGTGAAGAGATAGTGTAAAATATCTATGTTAAAACCATAAGGTTCTTTGATTATAAATGTAGTGACCAGTTGGTTATTCTTTCATTATAATAAATCGTTGTGAGTTGTTGCAAGTACTACATTTAACATTTGTTCAATAATTATGATAAGTTAGTGAAAATGTTTACGCCATGAATAAAAACTTGATGTACATTCAATATTTATGATATGTATTTATTTTATTTGAGAGTGCGAAGCCCAAAGGCGTAGTCGTACGAATTGTTACGAGGCGGCTCATAAAATATTAGCAATGCAAATCGCAGATTCCGCTCATAACTCAAGATAAGGAGGTATCGTAAAAACGCTGTAATCGGTCGCGTATACTGGTGCATAAGAAAATCGAAATGTGTGCTGGGACACATAGTGGAAGTGAAACTTCAACGGACAAGTGAAAAAACGAATCGCAACGGACAAAGGCAAAACGAATCTCATATTTTTTTAAATAAATATATTGTTACATAGAATAGGCAGTAGTTTTAAACTTTGACTTATATGTATGACCTGCAAAAAGAGTTCCATAGTAGAGCAGATCATGAAGGTCGACTTTCACCCATCGGAAAATCAGCTGTGTTGGGTGTGAGGGCGCAGGGGTCGCCCTAAATGAAACACCCCGAGCAAGTTAACTGAATTTATTTATAGGCGCTACAAGAGCAACAGGTGTGATCAGCACAACTGTATTAAACGGCATGTTCAAGTTTAATCGGCACAACCTAGCACTAGCCCCGGACGTTACACTGAACGTAGATAGCACTAATTATATCGATTACACCGATCAATACGAGTGGCACTAATCACAATCATTGGTGGTCCACAAGATCCACGTAGTCACGCTGAGTGTCCGTTGGCTGTAGAGTCTTCCGAATGCTCCTTGATCTTCCTGGTCTTCTTAGTCTCCTTGTGTGTAAATACTCAAGCGACGAAATTACTGTAGGCCCATCTTCAACAACGTCGAATGATGCTCGACGCGTTGGTGAGGGGGCTTCGAGCAAAACTCTTTGCCCCAGCTGCAGCTCGGAGGGCCTCTACTCTCCGGTAACTATGTGTGGGAGCCGCCGTGGTGTCGGCAGCTCGCGCGGGCCAATCCGCGGCTTTCGATGGCCTTCCCGGGCTTCAGTTGGCCATTTTTGGCATCTGGTGGCCTACCTGTGGCGTTAGGGGCATAAATCGCGACCTCTTACATCACCCTAATCCCGGCGGATGAGGTCACGTGGGGTCGATAGCCAGATTTTCCTTTTTCTACCGTCTGGAGGTCGCGCATGTAGCGGGGCGATCCCGTTCAAGTGGGTATGGCGGCAGTTGTCGGCGCGGTCGAACAACCGACGCGCCGACATAACCACAAAGTCCTCCGCCGACGGGACGCCCAAGTCGCGAGCGATGACGTCATTTCTGACGTATCGACCCGCGTCAGAGCACATCCGCAAGGTGATGTTTTGCTGTTTTTGTAACAGCATCTTATTGATGGCCGAGCACAGCGCATACCATGCCGGAGCTGCATATGTGAGCCTCGAGCGGAGATAGGTCTTGTAGACTCCGATCTGCGTCCTCATGGGGCAGTCTGGATGATAGGACAGATCGGAGCAGGGCTCTGACGGCTCGTGTGGTGTTCACGGCCTTTACCACTTGGAGCCGCATGCTCAACGACCTGTCGATGTGTGTCCCGAGGTATTGGACCGAGATCTGCCACTCGATCTCCTGGCCTCGAAGCTGGAGCTGCTTCGGCATGATGCGCCGGCGGGCGACTAGTAGCGCGGCAGTCTTCTCCACGTTGACCGCCATGCGCCACCTGTCCAGCCACGCCGGTATCTTGTCGAGCATACGCTGCATTCGGCGAGCTGCGTGATCGGCATTCATAGAGGTCGCGATATAGGCGCTGTCGTCTGCGTACAACGCCAGCATATATCCGATTCCCCGGGTCGTAGCGAGCCCTCTAGGGTCGGGATGTCGTCTGTATACAGACCATATAATGCTGGCGACAGACAGCTACTTTGGGGAACACCGGCAGTTATTGTACGCTTTTGCGATATGGTCGTTTGCTCTACCGAAACATAAAAGTCCCGGCCGTGTAGGAATGAAGCTATTAATTTAATAATAGCGTGCGGTGTAGTTGTGCTAATTAGCTTGTAAATAAGTCCTTTATGCCACACCCTGTCGAAGGCCTTCTCGACGTCTAGGAACACACAGACGGAGTCCCGGCCCTCGTTCAGGGATGTGGCAAGGTGGTGTAGCACGCGCGTAAGTTGGAGCGTGGTCGAGTGGCTGCTGCGGAATCCAAACTGCTCCGCGCGCGGCTCTATGTGTGGAGCCAGGCGCCGCAGCAGCAAGCGCTCAAACAACTTCGCTATGTGCGGCTGTAGCGTAACCGGCCGGTAACTCGCAGGTAGGCGCCGATCCTTGCCTGGTTTCGGGAGCATAACGACCTTTGTGACGGTACGCACCATCATGAATTTAATTTTTTTTCTTTTATTAATGTTTATTTATTTATAAAGGAATGGCTGTTCTCCATATAATGTATTCCCTCCTTTATTTCGCATAATATGTGTATTTATTATTATTCTCTTTGTATGATATAATTGAATTTTTCTTTGTTTGAAAATTTGACAGAGAAGAGAAGGGACTTGAATATTCGTGTTTGACAGAACAAGACATGAAGAAAATTATTCTCGGAAAATTTTGTGTTTTATAATATTACAGATGGAGAAAAGCTATTTGTGGACAAAATGATCAATACTAACAATAAATAACTATATCTTCGATATGTGCGCTACAGACTTCGGTGCTATGGATTTCACCAAAGGGCTAGTTCACATCTTCAAGTCATCAATTAATACATTAATAATTTTACTAATAATGTAGATTTGTCTGATATCTTGCTTGTTGTGTTTATCTATGTTTCAGATGTTCTCGTGGACTGTTGTAATATATAACTATTAATAACTATATACTAATAATCTACTAACATTAATCTATTCCGTGTTTGTTGCTTTTATTTCTGTTCACAGATGATCCAGAGGCTGTTTTATGTTTGTATGTTATTAATGATATATCTAATTATGTGTTTTAACCTAATCTGTTTATTGAACATGTATTCTATAACTAATTATGTGTTATTGATATTTTCCTTGTGTACTAATTACATTATTTTGCAGACAAATCTAATGTTCTTTTCTTGCAGAGATGTTACTAATAATATTGTATTAATAATTTAAATTTTAGGAATTATGGAATATTTGCATTTAATGCGTGTCTGTATGTATAAACCTGGGATTATCTTCAAAAACTTAACTAATGATGTGTAGTTAGTTATAGCAGTATTTATTAATTAGTTAGTATTGATTTGGTGTACTTTGGTGATAGTCTTTAGACATATTGGGACCCGTGGATCCACCTATACAGACTTTTAATTCAATAGAGATGTTCCTTTGACTTATATGGACATATATGCTAACATACATAACTATTTACTGTGGAGACCTACATGATCATATGTAATAAAGACAGACTTGTATACTATCTATTACTGACCTTCTTGTTTTAGAACTTAACTAATTATTGTCCTTGATTTGTATATTATATGGAGAATGAGCTATACAATATTAAATTAATTTTGATGTAAGTCTTGATTGACTTGTGCGTTATTATAAGATAAGAATTGTTTATACATTGTTATAATTTCATAGTTAACTAAATTAATAAGGGTTAATTGTAAAGCCTGAGTGTGCTAATATATTACTTGGGAAGTATGACACATAGTCTCTTGCGGATAAAAATACTAATTTATTGAATTTAATTTAAGGGGTTCTGAATATAACTTTGGTTTTAGAAACTGAACTAAATAACATTACTACTTCATAGTCGGGAGCTACTAAGGGTTTCTGATGATTCTTTTAAGCAATATAATTATTTATTAAGTTGTTAAGGGAGATTAATTATATGTCAATAGGAACTTATTTATAGGAGTTCTTGTCTTGTTGTTGCATGCATGTTGTTGTACCTGACTGCGGTCATTTACTTGATGGGAGTGTTGATTGTTAATGTCTATCTGCTCTTGCCGCAGTGAGCTTAAAGTCAGACGTCGTATTGAGTCTTGATTGTTTTGAACATAGACAGGGTTATTACTGACCTAGGTCTGTGAGGTCATAGTCTTGTTTTATTATCTATTATTTAGTCTATTCATATATGTGTATACATTTAAGTATATTTTATAACACTACATTATTACATTACACTATACAACAATCATGCATTCTATGTGGGAAGGCTTAACTGACTTTAGAAAATTTAAAGTTTATTTGGCTTATTGGATTTTTTATGTTTTAAATACTTTCCTGTTGAGAAAGCTTGCCTTGGCATTTGGCTTTGTTTGACGCAAAGGAGTTGCTTATTATAATCCAAATTTTGCTAAAGGTTTTCTTCAGGTTTACTATACTTCCTTAACCAAACAACTCTGCTGTTGCTAAATGTGTATAAAATAGGCATTCAATTAATATTACAAAATAATGAGAAGGGGGTGAAAGCACATATTGATTGTTTCTATATTAACTTTGATTAGGGACGCGGTTTATGGTCTTTGTAACCTTGGACAAATGACGTCGCAAACCATTTGTTTATTGGGACAATCTAATCTACCTAGGATAGTTTCGTCAATTATCCAGGTTTTCTCGCGTGCTGTTTTTAGGCAACCTAGTTTGTTTTGGTTATAATATGTGCCTTCATGAGACTAGGTTGATTTCACATATTGAGTTTAACTGAATGAGTAACTGAGGGATTGGAGACTGTTAAATCGCGGATCAGCTTGGAGGCGAAGTTGAGGGCCCCGGAGGCCAGCTACTGGCTATTGCAAGCGGATCATTCGTATCAAAATTTACATCTTTCCACAATATGTGATTTCACAAGAGTCTTAGAAGTAGGTAGGCCTGGCAAAGCTTGACTGAATTGGAAAGGGTGATTAATAAAAACTACTTATGAGCAGTGTTACTGATGTTGACATCTTTGATGCTGAGTATCACCAATTCATATCTAATTTAATCTTAAATCATTACCTTACGGTGCTATGCTCTCATCTCAAGGGTTAGGGTCATTAGACAGGTGTAGGGTCCATCACTTTACTTAAACTTTAAACTTTCAATTTCATTTTCACGATGGATCCAGAAATCTGTCTTTGACAAGGGGATACATAATACAAGTGAAGGTGTCTCTCGCCTAATTTTAATTTAAAGTTTACTTACAATTCATAGAGAGACATTCTGAAACTTTTACTTTAACAATTTAGGAAAGGGAATTTCATGAGATGTAGTGAGTATCACTACTTAAACTTTATTTAAATTTTATTTTTAATTCACTGTGATATTCTACTTGCATCAGGGGAGGTCGCTGAGGTGATATTCCTCATAATTACAAATTTATTTGATATTTTGGAAGGGTGACTCTGAGATGAAATGTTCACTCAAGTCTTTTGGCCTTTCCAACTCATTTTACACAAAGGCACTCCAAAGTGTTTTCTAAATTGATAGGTCGTACTGTTGGTGAGTTTCTTGTCGGCTCTTCTCACCAGCGAAGTACGTTGTGAACCGACGCTAGTTTAGATAATGTTTATAATCAATTCAATAAATTCTAATTAAAAGATTGGAGGTTCTTCTTTTATTCTGATATGAGCTCTTTTACTGATAGCTAATGAATGCGGTGGCATAATATTAGAGAGGTGGCTTAGGTGGGGTGCCTACACAAAATTATATAATTTGTTAAGAAATTTATATTAAAATTCCTTTTGGCTAATAAAGGCACGGGCGTACTCAGATGATGAGCTTATATTATGAGTGACATATTTGTCATGATTCATAAAATGTATAGCGTTCTAAACTTACAACATATACTACAAAATTACTATATATATATATTATTATGCACCGATTTTAGGGGTCTTCCTGTCCTCTGATCAACACTCTTATATAACCTACCTTGTGAACATAGGGTTCGCGGCGTTACAGCGAAGGGTTCCTACTACTAGAAGATCACGATATTTGGCCAATATTATTTGATTTATTCAATGAATAAGTTTTATTAATTTTCACTATATAAATTCTTTAATTCTATCTTTCACTCTATGCTTTAGCTTGAGTTTGTCATTCCTTGGCTCTTTGAGGGTCGGGGTGGACGTTACAATTCGGTGCGCGTTACCAGGATTCAAGAATCGGCTGCTGCGGCATGATGTGGAGTGGGTCTAGGACAGTTGGATCTTATCCTGGATCTTGCAGTTTCGGCGCGCGGGTCCAAAATTACATTAGGTGTTGCATCCAAGGTGTCTGGATTGATGTTAGTGAACAAGTTCTGCTGTCAGGCTGAGCTATTTTATTCTTGTGTATCTGAAAGATACACAATTTGTTGCTTGTGAGGCGGAGCAAGGTTTCAAAGGTTATAGAGGGTTGTTGTTTATTTCGGGGTTGACGGGTTGGTGATCGGTGGTTGGTGTAATAATTAACAGTCTGATTTTATAGGTAAATGATTTAGAAATTGTGGAAAAAAATTTAATCTCGTGACCAGATAAGTTCGTCAGGTTGTCGCTAGGGGCGCCACAGTGGCATTGCAAATTTTAATTATGTGTCAAATTAATTCGTCATCTTGCATTAGAGGGCGCCATGGTGATTTTGGAATTTTTAATACTCGCGTTCAAATTAGTTCGTCACCTTGTCACTACGGGCGCTGCAGTGACTTTGAATTTTTAATTCTAGCGTTCAAATTAGTTCATTCTTTTGTTACTACGGGTGTTGCAAATGACTTAGAAATTTTATTCCTCGCATTCGAATTAGTTCAACACTTTGCCGCTGGGGGCGCCACAATGACTTTTTTGATATTCTTTGGTCTTGTTGATTAATTACATAGCGAGGCAAATTTAATTTAATGGGGTGTATATTTTCGATTAAATGAAATATTAATCATTTTATGAAGTTTTAATGAGGACTTTATTAATTTTATTTTTCATAATAGAGTTGAGGAAGTTTATTAACTGTTAGTCAGTCTTGTGTTATAAATGGGAGTTAGGCTAATAATTATTTACTATGGTGGAGTCAGATGTTGTTATGAAGCATGAACTTAGGAATAATATTTAATAATTTAAATTATATTATATACATAACTTAGATAGGTTATGATTACATATAGCTTACTAGTGCTGTGTAAATATTTGAATGAAGTAATTGAAGAATGGAATTCTAATATTTCAGGATGAACCAAGAGATGTAACAGTGCTAGTTCACTGCTAGTTATAATAAATCAAGAGGTATTATCTAATTGCTACAAAAGCAAAGAGCAGAAGCGCTCTCATATAAGCAAAGGAGCTAATCTATTAAGATTAATTGAAGATAAGTGCATATCATTTGATGCTGAAGAGTTGTTAATATCTTGCTGCCGGTTAATAATTTAGAGAAGCCGAAATTTCCAACACAAAAACAACATCCAGTTGCCTTCATAGAAGATTTATGTGCATATTTGAAGCGAATACCTATAGGGTTTAGCAATGAGATTGATCTCATTATTGAATGTTTGGATGGTGGTTCCAGGAGTTGGGCTCGTGTATACCGAGAGCGTTGGACCAATTTTGAAGATTTTAAACGGATTTTCTAGAAACATACTGGGGAGAAGCTGAGCAGGGAGAGCTTCGCAAGAAAATAGTACATGGCACATGGAATCGCTCTGGCACTATATGCTGAATTACTTTATCATTTATGTGGGCAAGCGAAGATGCTCACCTACCAATACAGGAGACGCAACTCATAAATGATATCATGCATCACTTTCCAAAAGATGTGCAATATGCGTGGTCTACGAGTCAGAGCAGGACGATTATTGAAACGTCAGAGTTCCTGAGGAAGCTAGACAATGTTAACAGAGGTGAAGTGCTGAATACTACACTGCGGGTACCTGCGTCATCACATGAACAGAATAATAATAATAGTAATAACAAGGCGAAGACCAGTTGGCAAATCAAGAAACAAACTTTGAAGCCAGTTCAAGTACCTCCAGTAGGCAGTGCTAATGTTAATATTATAGAAGATTTAACTATACCACATGAAGAATATGATTATAATTTAAACTAGACTATGTTGGTGGGTGTGTGCCCGATCCATCAACTATAGGAGGGAATGATAAGTTGTTGATAGGGTTAAGAATTATGTCGTTGAGTGGGTGGAAACCTGGACAGTCTTTAGGCACTAGTAATTCTGGTATACTTACACCTATTATAGCTAAGGGTCAGTCCTCATTAGATAAATCAGGGCTAGGTTATATTGATGAAACCTCGGTGGGAGCATTTATTGATATTTTAAAATTACATTTGAAGGATGTAGATCCTAATTCAGTTATGACAAACGGATGTGTATCTTCCTTGTTTGAGGAGGAAGATGCTTAATTGTCAGATAAATTTGAGTTAGTGAAATCTATAATTACTGTTAAAATCTATGGGAAGGAAGTGAATTGTTTGGTAGACACGGGGAGTGACATTACATGTATTTCCAGCACCTTTTGGGAGTTAATATCGAAAGAATGTAGTAAAATTGATTTATTGCCCATCAGGCCAGTCCAAGTTAGGGGTCCGGTAGGTCAGAAAAGTACTAAAATTCAACAGATGGTATTGTTACCAGTTAATTGGGAGATAGCTTTATTGATATTAGTTTTTGATTGTACCAAATTTATTGCAATCTGTGATTTTAGGCTTTGATTGGTTATCATTAGTTGAAGCCACGATTAAATTACAAGGTTCTGAAATGGGGCTATGTTTGAAAATTCATGAACAAGATGTAGTTTTGCCTTTTAGGAAGATAATCTTTGAGAGTGGAATATCAGAGATATCTACTCGAGATGTTGATGATTCAGATTTCCAAGAAAAGTTAAAGGAAATTAAAACGGGGATAGAGCTTTCGGATGTACAGTTAGAACAGTTAAAACAAGTTTTGAGTAGGTTTCGTAGTATATTTTCTAATGTTTTGGGTCGTGCAAATTGTTATGAACATGAGATCAAGATGTCAGATAGTACTCCATTTATTAGAAGATCATATCCTGTGCCTTATGCTTACCGTCAAAGATGGAGGAGAAATTGGCAGAGATGGTTGAAATGGGCATTATTTCGCGGGGTTCCACTCCATATAGTAGTCCGTTAACGTTTGCGATCAAACCCGACGGGTCCTTGCGTGTACTGTTAGATGCGCGGGAGATCAATAAGTTCATGGTAGCAGAGTCTGAAGCACCGCCTATGCAAATTGATGTACTTAACGCCTTTCATGGGGTGTCATATATTAGTGTGGTTGATTTGAATAATGCTTATTTCAGATACCTATTTCTAAAGAAAGTAGGAAATATACTGGGTTTACTTTTAATGGGAAGTCATATATGTATAATGTGCTTCCACAAGGTTCAAAAACTTCAGTGGGTAGTTTTAGTCGGGCTATAGACATTATATTAGGCCCTGAGGTTAGGCAGGTTATGTAAATTATTTGGACGATCTGGCAATTTTAACTTGTAGATTACTTATTGCAAGATGCTAGTCTTACATGTAATACTAGAAGGTGTAATTTCATATATAAGACGTTAAGATACTAGGGCATATCATGTCGACTTCAGGTATTAGGGTTGATCAGGAAACATTAGGGTCGTACGGAAATTCCCTGTACCTAAGAGGATAGATAGATCGATAGGTAGAGCATTTAAGGGTCTTTTTCGGGTCATATAATTATTAGGCTAGTAATTAGGATTGATCATAAAACTTTGATTTTGTAAGGATTTGGGAATTATGCAATAATCAGTTAACTTGATGGATATTATAGTTAGAGCAATCTAGCTACCAGATAAAGTATATTAAGGAGAAGGACTCTCGAGATTTTAAGGGAACACTTATTGAAATTTTCTTTAATGAAGAAGTTTTAGGTTTCTTTGAATTATAACTTATGTATATTAAGCACTTGTGGCTTTCATGTTCTATGGGGTGATTAAATTACGCCTATGAATTTCAGATTTTAAGGGGTGACTTTATCTAATTTTAAAATTTGTTTTGGATATGAGACATATAGTTGGTGGGGTATATGGGATGGACAATACTTATGTTAAGGTTATATACAGGATGTTATTAACTTAGATTAAGGTTATATACAGGGTGTTATTAACTTAGATTAAGTTTATGTACAGGATGTTATTAACTTATAGGACTATATACAGGGTGTTATCAATTTATTATTTGATGATCGTACCTTAGGTTAGAATTTAATTTATCCGCAAGCTACGAAATTAAATTCGGGGTGGTGTGACGGTACGCACCATCATGAATTTAATTTTTTTTCTTTATTAATGTTTATTTATTTATAAAGGAATGGCTGTTCTCCATATAATGTATTCCCTCCTTTATTTCGCATAATATGTGTATTTATTATTATTCTCTTTGTATGATATAATTGAATTTTTCTTTGTTTGAAAATTTGACAGAGAAGAGAAGGGACTTGAATATTCGTGTTTGACAGAACAAGACATGAAGAAAATTATTCTCGGAAAATTTTGTGTTTTATAATATTACAGATGGAGAAAAGCTATTTGTGGACAAAATGATCAATACTAACAATAAATAACTATATCTTCGATATGTGCGCTACAGACTTCGGTGCTATGGATTTCACCAAAGGGCTAGTTCACATCTTCAAGTCATCAATTAATACATTAATAATTTTACTAATAATGTAGATTTGTCTGATATCTTGCTTGTTGTGTTTATCTATGTTTCAGATGTTCTCGTGGACTGTTGTAATATATAACTATTAATAACTATATACTAATAATCTACTAACATTAATCTATTCCGTGTTTGTTGCTTTTATTTCTGTTCACAGATGATCCAGAGGCTGTTTTATGTTTGTATGTTATTAATGATATATCTAATTATGTGTTTTAACCTAATCTGTTTATTGAACATGTATTCTATAACTAATTATGTGTTATTGATATTTTCCTTGTGTACTAATTACATTATTTTGCAGACAAATCTAATGTTCTTTTCTTGCAGAGATGTTACTAATAATATTGTATTAATAATTTAAATTTTAGGAATTATGGAATATTTGCATTTAATGCGTGTCTGTATGTATAAACCTGGGATTATCTTCAAAAACTTAACTAATGATGTGTAGTTAGTTATAGCAGTATTTATTAATTAGTTAGTATTGAGTTTGGTGTACTTTGGTGATAGTCTTTAGACATATTGGGACCCGTGGATCCACCTATACAGACTTTTAATTCAATAGAGATGTTCCTTTGACTTATATGGACATATATGCTAACATACATAACTATTTACTGTGGAGACCTACATGATCATATGTAATAAAGGACAGACTTGTATACTATCTATTACTGACCTTCTTGTTTTAGAACTTAACTAATTATTGTCCTTGATTTGTATATTATATGGAGAATGAGCTATACAATATTAAATTAATTTTGATGTAAGTCTTGATTGACTTGTGCGTTATTATAAGATAAGAATTGTTTATACATTGTTATAATTTCATAGTTAACTAAATTAATAAGGGTTAATTGTAAAGCCTGAGTGTGCTAATATATTACTTGGGAAGTATGACACATAGTCTCTTGCGGATAAAAATACTAATTTATTGAATTTAATTTAAGGGGTTCTGAAATATAACTTTGGTTTTAGAAACTGAACTAAATAACATTACTACTTCATAGTCGGGAGCTACTAAGGGTTTCTGATGATTCTTTTAAGCAATATAATTATTTATTAAGTTGTTAAGGGAGATTAATTATATGTCAATAGGAACTTATTTATAGGAGTTCTTGTCTTGTTGTTGCATGCATGTTGTTGTACCTGACTGCGGTCATTTACTTGATGGGAGTGTTGATTGTTAATGTCTATCTGCTCTTGCCGCAGTGAGCTTAAAGTCAGACGTCGTATTGAGTCTTGATTGTTTTGAACATAGACAGGGTTATTACTGACCTAGGTCTGTGAGGTCATAGTCTTGTTTTATTATCTATTATTTAGTCTATTCATATATGTGTATACATTTAAGTATATTTTATAACACTACATTATTACATTACACTATACAACAATCATGCATTCTATGTGGGAAGGCTTAACTGACTTTAGAAAATTTAAAGTTTATTTGGCTTATTGGATTTTTTATGTTTTAAATACTTTCCTGTTGAGAAAGCTTGCCTTGGCATTTGGCTTTGTTTGACGCAAAGGAGTTGCTTATTATAATCCAAATTTTGCTAAAGGTTTTCTTCAGGTTTACTATACTTCCTTAACCAAACAACTCTGCTGTTGCTAAATGTGTATAAAATAGGCATTCAATTAATATTACAAAATAATGAGAAGGGGGTGAAAGCACATATTGATTGTTTCTATATTAACTTTGATTAGGGACGCGGTTTATGGTCTTTGTAACCTTGGACAAATGACGTCGCAAACCATTTGTTTATTGGGACAATCTAATCTACCTAGGATAGTTTCGTCAATTATCCAGGTTTTCTCGCGTGCTGTTTTTAGGCAACCTAGTTTGTTTTGGTTATAATATGTGCCTTCATGAGACTAGGTTGATTTCACATATTGAGTTTAACTGAATGAGTAACTGAGGGATTGGAGACTGTTAAATCGCGGATCAGCTTGGAGGCGAAGTTGAGGGCCCCGGAGGCCAGCTACTGGCTATTGCAAGCGGATCATTCGTATCAAAATTTACATCTTTCCACAATATGTGATTTCACAAGAGTCTTAGAAGTAGGTAGGCCTGGCAAAGCTTGACTGAATTGGAAAGGGTGATTAATAAAAACTACTTATGAGCAGTGTTACTGATGTTGACATCTTTGATGCTGAGTATCACCAATTCATATCTAATTTAATCTTAAATCATTACCTTACGGTGCTATGCTCTCATCTCAAGGGTTAGGGTCATTAGACAGGTGTAGGGTCCATCACTTTACTTAAACTTTAAACTTTCAATTTCATTTTCACGATGGATCCAGAAATCTGTCTTTGACAAGGGGATACATAATACAAGTGAAGGTGTCTCTCGCCTAATTTTAATTTAAAGTTTACTTACAATTCATAGAGAGACATTCTGAAACTTTTACTTTAACAATTTAGGAAAGGGAATTTCATGAGATGTAGTGAGTATCACTACTTAAACTTTATTTAAATTTTATTTTTAATTCACTGTGATATTCTACTTGCATCAGGGGAGGTCGCTGAGGTGATATTCCTCATAATTACAAATTTATTTGATATTTTGGAAGGGTGACTCTGAGATGAAATGTTCACTCAAGTCTTTTGGCCTTTCCAACTCATTTTACACAAAGGCACTCCAAACGTGTTTTCTAAATTGATAGGTCGTACTGTTGGTGAGTTTCTTGTCGGCTCTTCTCACCAGCGAAAGTACGTTGTGAACCGACGCTAGTTTAGATAATGTTTATAATCAATTCAATAAATTCTAATTAAAAGATTGGAGGTTCTTCTTTTATTCTGATATGAGCTCTTTTACTGATAGCTAATGAATGCGGTGGCATAATATTAGAGAGGTGGCTTAGGTGGGGTGCCTACACAAAATTATATAATTTGTTAAGAAATTTATATTAAAATTCCTTTTGGCTAATAAAGGCACGGGCGTACTCAGATGATGAGCTTATATTATGAGTGACATATTTGTCATGATTCATAAAATGTATAGCGTTCTAAACTTACAACATATACTACAAAATTACTATATGTATATATTATTATGCACCGATTTTCTTCCTGTCCTCTGATCAACACTCTTATATAACCTACCTTGTGAACATAGGGTTCGCGGCGTTACAGCGAAGGGTTCCTACTACTAGAAGATCACGATATTTGGCCAATATTATTTGATTTATTCAATGAATAAGTTTTATTAATTTTCACTATATAAATTCTTTAATTCTATCTTTCACTCTATGCTTTAGCTTGAGTTTGTCATTCCTTGGCTCTTTGAGGGTCGGGGTGGACGTTACACCTTGCTTGTCTTCCAGGCGTCGGGGAAATGGCTGGTCCTGAGAATTCCGTTGAAAGGCGCGCGAGCGCCGCGAAGCCTCTTTTAGGCAGGAATCTCAGGGCTTTCGTAGGTGTCCCGTCGCAACCCGGCGCTTTCCGCCTGGGGAGACGTATCGCCGCCTTTCGAACTTCGGCCGGGGAGATGAACGCCTACCCGCCGAGCGGCTCGTGTGGGCGCGACATGAACTCGGTGGCCTCCCGCTCGACGTGCTGGTGGTGTTAATTGCTGTAGGCTCGCCCTGCGCTTACTAAGTTACTACAAAAATGCAGACGCTTAGCAGCTAACGGAGCGAGCTACGTATCCGCGGTAAGCGTGGCGTGGGGGTACGTGATTTACAGGGAGAGGTCAGGGGGGTGATTCTGTCCGTAACAAGATGAGACATATTTTTCCTCAAATTATATTTGCAATTGTATATGAAATTTTTATGTATTTTTGTTTCATAGCCTTCACTCTTTTGATAATTGCACAAAGGTTTCAACTGATAGTTTACATAGAGAATGTGTTGATAGGCCTGTCTACATTTCTGTTCATGGCTACCTGGCAAACAGGTATGAATAGGTAAGTCAATATAGGAAACTACACCGTTCTGTTAGCCAATAAAAAATGGTATCATAAGAAAGATAATTTAATTACAAAGATAACTGTATAGGCTTTCCTTCAAAAAACCGTTCATGAAATATTATTGCAATGCTTTGGAAACATCAAAAATAGATATGAACATTTTCGATTGGCAAATAATCATACGCGTGTTTACAAATCATTATAAATCGAGAAATCAGATATTTTGAATAAAACTTTTGATTTGAATTGTCATTGTTATGAGTCGCGAGACTCGAATTAAAATGCCGTTAGAATTACTATAAAGTTTATAAGAACTATAAAAACACGCACAACACAGGTACAAATATAACGGAAAACAACAAGACTAAACGTAATGTAGAAGGTCGTAATTCAATAAAACGCTCAAAGCCCGTCACTAAAAGATTCCCGATTGTAGTACAAACGTCTTGCATCACTCATGGTTATCGCTCGACTGACTTCCCCTCCACCAGGTCATCGTTTTATACTGCCAACTCCAAGGTCCCCGTATCTTAATCCGACCCACCTGGCTAATAATGCCATAAAAATTACAATCCAACAATGGGATGTTTTATAATCACAAATTTTAAATAAAGTAAATAAAAGAAGACGACCACAAAAGAATCTTAATGTTATTAGTTCAAATGCCGAAGGGTAATAAAGGTGCTTTATTTCAATATGCAGGTGGATTTTGTTTTTGTCGGGACAAGAGTCGTAACATTATATTATAGTCGCTTATGTTTATTACGATAGTGGGTTCAAAGATATGAATATAAATCCAAATCCAGACCAAAAAAAAAGTGAGCAAGCTATTTTACTATAAAACGAAATCTTGATTCGACTACAGTGTATCCGACCTTTCAGGCCTCCGCCCGCGCGTTTCATAGGCCTATAGAGAATTTTTCTGATAGATACCTATCGATACGTTTTCTATACGCGCCTATAACAGTAAGAATGTTCTGAATAAAAGAATAATAAAAGAAAAGTTATGTCTCTTGCTCCTCGGGGGCATCATGACCGTTTGCCGCGCCATAACTATTGTAATTTGATTCATTCAAATGTATAACGTACTGCATAGAGTCCCTATAGAGTTATAGTAAATACAGAATTGTTTTACAACAAACTCTATAACGAAAGGAAAAAGAAGATACTATAGAACAAAAACGTATGTTCGTTACTTGTCTAGTATGTAAATGTTATCAAAACTTCATAAATAAATCGATAAACATATCGTTACAACATACGCCCCGACAAAGACAAATTCCACGTAAAGATCTGTAAAAGAACATTTTATTACCTGTCGGCATTTAAACTAATTGTAATCCTATTTTTAACCGACTTAGAAAAAAGGAGGAGGTTCTCAATTCGTCGGGATCTTTTTTTATGTATGTTTACCGATTACTCCGTGATTTATGATCCGATTTACGTGATTCTTTTTTTTCAACGCGGAATAGCTTCCAATTGGTCCCCTAAAAAAATGACATAGTTTGGCCCAGTAGTTTTCATGTTATGAACATTTCTATGAAAAAAAATCCTTTTCGTTCTATATGTACACCGATTACTCTGAGATTTATGATTCAATTTATGTGATTCTTTTTTTGTTCGACGCGGAATAGCTGCCATGTGGTCCCCTAAAAATTTGACATAGTTTGGCCCAGTAGTTTTCATTTTACGAATATTTTTTTGTTCCCGTTTCTTGGGACCTATATTCTTTAAGAAGCGCTGCACCATTCGTAGGTCCACCCATACATAGCTAGACACTAAAAAGTAACCAATAAAAAATAAAAACTTCGTTTAAAAAAACTAATATGTATAAAATAACTTATTTCTAAAGCTATTATTATTAATATATATTATCTAAAACATCTTGAAGTCGGCGCAAAGTAAAACATAAAAATTACTATATTTTGTTAGTTATAGTTGTTAGTTTTTTAGTTTTTGAAGTGGGTTTCTTTAAACGAAGTTTTTTTTAATCGTCTTTTTTTGTTCACTTATTTATTGGCATACGTTTCTAGTTATTCTGGAGAACAGCCTATTGTCCTATTGTACTCGCTCAGGATAGCATTTGTTGCGGCTTACAAAGTACAAGCTAATACGTTATAATTCACTTTGATTAAGTCAATGAATCGCGGTTCGTCGAATACTTGGTGCGCTGGCGACCATTCTCTTGAAGACTGTTATATATCTACCTGCTTGCCACCTCGCTTCCTTAGCCACGACGCTCCGCGAGAGTGACATTGACAATGTATCACTCTTGACAGTTTGACAGTGACATTTCAGTCAACCTTCTACATACTTAAACTTGTATGCAGTGTTAGCTTAATGTATATGTAAATAAATAAAATAAAGATCTAAACAAATTTCAGGTTAAATATAAAATATTTCATTACTCAACGCGCTATCTTACAAGCAAAGGAACATGATAATTAGCAAAATACTCGTAAAAACGCAACATTATCTCGACGTTCCTTTTACTACGGACCGGATATGACTCCATTGTCCGCGGAAGATCACGTACCTACTTCCGCTAAGAAACAAAATGGCCGACCCATGTCACTCAAAGTAATTATTTTAGGTAATATACTAGTAGATGAGCTCATAATTCGTGTTATTTATATTAAACGTTACCGTGTTCAAAATAAATTAGTTCCTAACAGCACTCGACAGTAAATACTTCTCTATGTCATCTGAAGTACAATTTAAGCTCTACCTCTCGCTTCTACAGTATATATCTATTTCTTCTATGTTATAGGCTCATGATTTCTATGCCATGAAGAAGGAATAAATAAACACTAAAATCAAGTCACTTTAATGGGTGTGTATTAAGTTACAAATTGGGCCACCTACACCTATTGTTATATACCGGCAAAGAAATTCCGCGCACCGGGTTTATTGCCCCTCCCCGCATTCGGAGTTCTTTTAAGGTCGTCGTATTTAAAATTTACAATTAGACAATAGCCTATTGTTATTGTTTTCGACTTTGTTGGCCGTTCGCAGGAATAATCGTTCGCAGGTGTACAAATTACTATTTCTCGGAATTTCATGGTATTTTTAAGTGCCGATCGGTGCACTGGCACGCGGTCGATTTTTTTTTGTACTGTATAGTTAGTATAAAACAATACCCGAACGGACGGGGGGCAGTCATTCGACGACCGCGATACGAATAAGACGTGTCGTATTTTCGTTTAGCGACATAGTGACGGACTTTGCGCGTATTAAATTGCACTGAATCGTGCAGTGTGAACTGGTTGCATTCAGTTTCATTTTGTACTTGTTTTTACAGTTTTAATAAACCTATAATAATTCCAACGGCATTTATTTTAATTCAAGTCCTGTAGCTCGTAACAATATGACCATGGCAGCTCATATTTGTCACAATTTCTATTGTCGTAACGTCGCGATGTAATAACCAAGAGTGTCTCGACTAGGATTATCCTCGAAAAAATCACTGTCAATGTCATATCTGTTCAAGACAAACCAATAGTAATAACATCGAAGAAGCGGAATTTCCCCCCGTTGTATCATGTGTGTCAGAAAAAAGAAAATTTACATGAGAAAACGGCGTTTTCATGGGCGATTACAATATTTACACGCGCCTGTGGCGGGGGACAGCCGCGTCGCTTTGGTTTAATTTCCATTCCACGTTCAATATATGTGCCGTATTGTACTCGTGTTTTGAACTTACGTTGATTTTTTTAAATCTACTTTACTTAAGACAAACCAATTTTATTGTTTGCTTGTGGGTTTATCGTTTAAATTATGTGTAAATAATAATGATGGTGAATAATAATGGGCGTCCTAGCTTAATCCTTTGCAGATGTCTTATTACTGCTTTGAATTTGAGTAATCTATTGTTCGCGCTAATTTCTTTGTTCAAACAGGCATAAGAAGTCATAAAACCTTCTTTGCACTGTTGGTGCTTCTAGCAATTCTGAAATTCAACTAACTGTAAATAATTTAATGGTCCTTATCAAATTAGAAAAAAAAATGATTTTCTAGGATTCCACTCTAGAAAAACAAGATTATATTTTTTCTACGTCAATTCAGTGTGTAGTAACATATCGATTTAAAAATCGAATCATCGATAAATTGATCTCAGATAGCCATAGCTAACTAATAGGCTACCGACATTTACAACCGTTTTCCGAAAACATTTTTCTTGGCCATTCTAGACAGTATTGTATTGTAGGTATCTCAAATCTATTATCCTTTGTCTGTCCTCTTTATCGATTTGTTACGAAATAAGAAATATCCAGTAGAAATAGAACTGATTTGGTAATAGAAAAACTCTAAAGTGGGATCATAACACTGATTTGGCTTAGTAACTTTAGCCGGAAATAAAAAGCAGCAATCGTAAAAACTGGTAAATACGAGTGCTTCGGTTCAAAATCACCAGTCGTAAAAGGCACAAGCAGAATCGACCGATCGGAAATATTGACTCAAAGTATATTTTTCCGGAAGAAACGTGGGTTCTGATGAGATTTTTACATCTCACAGTTGATTGCACAATCGTTCGTCTAACAAGTCGTTTTTTTTATTTAACATCCGGAATCTGGAAACGATTTTTTTATTTTTGCTCACATGGAAATTGGTCGGGTGATTGGTTTTATCGGAAATTTAATAGGCTCACGTGATTTGATACAGGGGTATATTTGATACAGAACAATGTGAGATACCTGGTATATAATTGCATATTGAAATTTATCTAAATAAAACCTCTTTTCTTTCACCATATCCCAATTAATTGAGATCGGCACAATATGACTTTTTCTTCCACACTTCTCTTTTCTGATATATTACAAATCATCATTTCACCTTCACGCAATCCATTCTTCTTTTTGCGGTCTACCTTAACATTTATACCCATCCATCTTGTAGTTCAACATTCTTTTTGTCACGTGGCTTTCATCCCTCCTCATTATATGCCCATAAAAACTTAATCTTCTTCCTCTCAATTTTTCAGTCGTGAGTGCACCTTTCTAAGATCTCCTTATGTACTTATTTCTCACCTTATCTATTCCTGTAGCACCACACATCCATCTCAATATTTTCATCTCAGCTGAGTGAAGACGTTTGTGATTTATCACTTTAGTGGCCTAAAATTCGGACCCATATACATGACTGGTCGTATTACAGATTTACGTTATGCACGTAAATATGTATATATTTGACCTTTTAGTTTCAGTGGCATTAGTTTGTCGCACGTCACACCGGTTGCCTGTCTCCACTTTATCCATGCTACATGTATTCTTCTCCTTACATCCCTCTCTATATCACAATTACTATGCAGTATCTATATAAACTATATATAAAAATAAAAATTAAACATAAAATCTAGTGCCAGGACGCTGTCAGTTGGAAACCTGCCCAAAAGACTGGCTACATTACCTCGCTGTATCGTAACGCATTAGCGTTGTCCGAGGTATAGTCTTTTCGTCACGTGAGACGTCTCCCAGGCGTTTCGCTATGTTTTGATAAAGTTTGCGCGACTCAGGCCCCCATGGTCACAGGGTCTCCCTAAAGATTTATCTTATTTTTATATTTTGTATAGGTTCGAATTTGGCCGCTAGAATCACTACATAGTATAAAACAAAGTCGCCTTTTCTGTCCCTATATCCCTATATCCCTATGTGCGCTTAAATCTTTAAAACTACCCAACGAATTTTGATGTGGTTTTTTCCAATAGATAGAGTGATTCAAGAGGAAGGTTTATATGTATAATATATGCATCATATACTAAGGCAACATTGCTAATTTTAGAGGTTTCTATGTAGTGATGCCCGTGCGAAGCCGGGGCGGGTCGCTAGTAATATAATACAATAGAATCGAAGAACGATTTCATTGGTTGAATTGATAGTGTCAAACAATCGTATAGTACCAAAATCCACAATATCGTCTCGATATTGTCGCGGTAGAATAGTAGGAAAAATTGGTATTACGATTAGCAGAAAAGCTACCAAAATGTTAAATAATATTTCTCCAGTTCTCCCGGTGTTGCAAATGTCTATAGACGATGGTAACCGTTTTCCATCAAGTGGGCCGTTTGCCTGATTGCTGAACTCCTGCAATAAAAAAAGAAGAAAGAATAATAAAAACTAAGTAAATAATATTTTCTTAAGTTTTCGCGACTTGTATACATAATAAAACTATGTTATAACGGTTTTAAGCGCGGTAATTTATTTATTAGATTCGGCCCCCATAGAGTAAATAATAACCACAAACAAAATTAAAACTAAATAATTAAAGTGAACAAGTTGGCGGTAGGCTAAATAAAACTTTAACAATACACGCTGGACACATGTCATCTCTGTCCTCCGTGACCACGGCCACTGAAAGCAGCCGAAACGTCGCATAAACCAAAATCAAATAAGTTACCGCGCTTGAAACCGTTAAAACGTAGTTTTATTAATTAAGTAAATACTTACATCATGCTCACGAGGTTTCCACTGTATGCTTATTGATCATTGTGCTGATAGTTGTCACCGTCAATGGTCTTATAGTGAACAGCATTGACCGTTACTTAAAGAGGCTCTCGCTAGGAAGCTAGGTGAAGGGCCAGATAGAGAAGACGGTACTCTTGGTCACGGCATGAATTGTAAGGAGGTTCCTGCCTCTGGAGCCCTAACCACCAGTAGTTGGGACCCTAGGCCCGGCTACCGACGCACCTCAAGTATTTTTCTAATGAATATTTTGCTTTACATATTTTTTATAAAAGAATAATTTTGGTAAATTGTATGCATTGTTTTATAAACAATGTAAAAAAATACATAGATAGATGTATAACACTTTATTGCTCATCAAAACAACCAAAACGCATTATTACAATACTTCTTGGCAAAACAACAGGCGGCCTTATCGTTAAAAGAAATATCTTCCAGGCAACCCAGCTTTAAAGAAATTCTTAACTAATCTGGCGATGTAAGTGGAGCAGAAATATCATAGGACTGTACAATTTAAATATACATAATTACACCAAGTTTTAATTTTGTAAATATAATAGTGATATATATATATATATATATACGTATATGCAAAATAATCGAAATATTTGTTAACATTTTCTAATACATGAGTAAAATAAATTAATAAATAGTAATATAAAAATAACATAATCATAATGGCCCTGACTAAGTTACAAAAAGAGGCAATTCATCCATTAAAAAAACCATACAGTCATTATTAAGATATGTATATAATGTATATGTATATATAGTACCAAATAATACCTTATTGCTTCTTAACATTTCAGATGTCCATAAAAGGCCGTCATTCGTATACGAGCATAAAGATTTGTCATGGCCAAAAACATTCGCCAACAATAAATCATAATGAAAGCTTCCTTTATATATTTGTCAACGTTTATCCCCGGACCCACTGAATGATGGCTACTCATTAATGACGCGACTCCATCTTGGGCCATTGAGGGCAGCCTCCTTCAGCCTATTTGTCCTCGATGTGCGGTGATAAATGGGGACGGCCCGCCGGAGGGAATTAACCGCCGACATCGGAAAAGAGCTGCGCTGGATCTTTGGCTATGGGAAAGTTTGAGTCACATTGGATAATTTGCGGCGGGACCGCTGCGTTTTCAGGCAAAGTTTATTTTGAATAAATTAAAAACACACTTTAAATATTTACAAATAGCTGTGGCTGCGACCGAATATTTTATCACGGAACTCTAAAATAAAAGTATCCTAAGTTACTCTTTATAACATCAGCTATCTGCTAGTGAAGGTCCCGTCAAAACGGTCCATTCGTTCCAGACAAAATTTAAAAAAATGTTTTTTTCTTCTTATATGTAGAAGTAGAATTTAGTAAAAAGCTCTTACTTTGACTACAAACAGCCACTTCAATCTTATTTATCTGTATAGATGTAGTTTTAGTGGAAATTTAATCCTAGTAGAGTGGACCATGGAAATTAAATCCTAAATAGAGTAATTTTATATCTTTACTTTTAGTATGTTGATAACTGTATACTATTAGAACTAAATTAAGAATCAGAACCACTTCGCAATTTTATCTTGTGACTTAAAAAAAATCAAAACTCAATTCTACAGATTAATTTTCCCTAAGTAGATTTTGAATGTTATATTTATTCATGACTGATAGCAGCGCACTGCATGCGTATCAATTCGCTCTTACCTTGTTTTTGACGTTATATCATGGAAGAAGTAATATTTTGTGCATTAAATGATATTTTATTCCAAGACTTATTTTAAAATCTTTATTAAGCATCGAACAAGAACTCGAAATTTGGGGACATATTTCAGATTTAAATTTCCGACACAAATTACCCTTAAGAGTGGTTCTTTTGTTTAGATTTAGACAAATATATAGTCTAAGAGCCCGTGAACCCCAGACCTTCGTTATTTTATAAAAGCTGAAAGTTTGTCAGCGCATGCTCCCAACACAGGTAAGAACGATGGACTATTATGAAGTTTGGGTTACCGTGGCTTTGGCATGTAAACGGTACTAAAGGTGTATAAAATACCGATCCAAATTCATCAAATAATAAAGTGTGATTTTTTGGTATTATCTTCAGAATATTATTAAAAATCACGTTATTGATTGCCAGACACTTAACATCGTGGCAACCCCTTGCCAGACACCCCTAATGTTCATGAAATTATTTATAATTCTACTTATGTTATAGTATAAAAGCTGATTTTTATATATAATACTTAGGTAATAATTAGATGATGTTTCCTCATCAGCCAGACATTTTTGATAGTTCCAACCCATTGCCAGACAATGATGTAGGGTCGCTGTAGGAGCGAGCGCGAGACAGTATATGTATGGTGTAAATTAAGTTAAAGTAAATTAACAGTGTCGCCTTGGCGAAATCTGGGAATTATAGAAGTATAATCCTTGACAATAATGTTCTAACTTGCAACTTAAATTAATTATGGTCGAATCTCGACCAATGTGCGACCACTAACTAATTCCAATAATTACACCGTTAAAGCTTCAATCATTATAAATCGCAACGTGACACGGTGGGTTTTGTTGCCGTATATTTCATCACACATGCGAGAATAACACTTATCATTACGCCAACGAGTCTGTGCCATTAAGTGTTGTATAGCACATCTTAACCCCATTTTCCTTTTTGTCTAAAACCATGACAAGAACCTAATTATGATTAATTTTTGACGATATGTAATACCTACGGGTTGTACGAGATCTTGTTCAGCATAGGCACTTCTAAAATGAGATATATATAGGTAATATAAATAATATATACATTATTCAGGTAGTCATGGGTAAATCTAGGGATGCCACCTTTTTTGAAGAAAATATAGTACTTATATCTGTTTTTTGAACACAATTTTTTTTTAAATATTATATTTGAAATTTATATGTGTGTATTTATTATTAATTTCTGCTATGGCCAGTAAGGATCTATTATTTTTAAAATCTTCATAAGAACCGCGACTTGAATTAGCGATGAACATATAGTACATAAGGTAATATATTATTTTCTATATTATAAAGTACATTGTTTGATAATAATAATTTAATATAATAAATAAAGGAATCTTATACGAATATATAAAGCTGAAGAGTTTGTTTGCTTGAATGCGCTAATCTCTGGAACTACTGGTCTGATTTGATTAATAACAACACCAAATCACAAATTAAACATATACCCTATCAACGAAAATACTGTGAGGAACTAGCACATCGAGAAAACCGATCTAAGAAACTGGCGAATCCGTCTTGTCAAGCATGGCTGGTAAGTATACGATTATTATTTTTATATTCCCACTAGCTGCATCCCGCGTGGTGATGGAAAATGCTTATATTTTGGATAATTCATTTTACATCTTTGTCTAAGTTTATATAGTTTTATCAAAATCCATTCAGTAGTTTTTGTATGAAAGAGTAACAAACATACATCCATACATTCTTACAAATTTTCACGTTTATAATATTACTAGAGTTTACCTCGCGGCTGCGCCGCGGGTTAACCTCCAGTGCGTGTCTCTTGTTTATAGAGAAAGTGCTACAGGTTATATTATATTACACTTTTATGTATTTGCCCACGGAAGATTCACTTCATTTTATATCGCTAATTATAATATACCATCCCCCGTCTATCTGTCAACAAAACCAAATAGGCCAAAATGGCCAAAATGACCAAATAGGCCAAAATGACCAAAAAGGAAAAATGACCAAATAGGCCAAAATGACCAAAGAGGCCAAATAGGCCAAAATGACCAAATAGGCCAAAATGACCAAATAGGCCAAAATTACCAGAAAGGCCAAAATGACCAAAAAGGAAAAATTACCAAATAGGCCAAAATGACCAAAAAGGCCAAAATGACCAAATAGGCCAAAATTACCAAAAAGGCCAAAATGAAAATTATCCCTTGTCCATCCTCAGTATTTAATTTAAATACATACCGAATTTCAGCCAAATCGGTCCAGTAGTTTTTCCGTAAAAGCATAACAAACAAACAGACAAATATCATGTTATCCCGGAAACTATCCGATTTTTCGGGATAAAAAGTATCCTATGTTCATCCTCGGTATCGAAAATATATATATACTGAGTTTCAGCCAAATCGGTCCAGTAGTTTTTACGTGAAAACGGAACAGACAGACAGACAGACACAGACAGACAGAGTTACTTTCGCATTTATAATATTAATAGGGATTAGTAGTATTAAAAACTTAATTGAGTCTGTATTTATCTGGCTGATGGTCTTCTTTGGGTATTAATATAAACAAACATTTGGTTAGCAAAACATTTATTATAATAATTGTGTAAAATAAATTATTTTAATGATATATCTCTATTTACATAAGCAGAGCACATCAAATATATCACATTCACAAACGAAAGGTTGGCTTACATCTATAAGTACAGGTAAGTAATTAAAATACAGTTCAAACAAATCAACAACTTACAGTCATTAGCATACTCAGATATGTAATCTTAATCCAGAATAATCTTTATATAAGATATCTATTATATATAAAAAGAATGTTGGAGTTTTTGGCAGCAACTGAAATGAGATGTTGTGTTGTGCAGTTTTATTTTCTAAAAATGTGTAAAATTACTCTAAAATGAACAGTAGTTGTAGGATATTAAAAGTTTTTGAGTAGTAATTATGTGTTTTGTGAGAAATGTGAACTGTATAGTCAAATGTGACCTTTTGAATTGTCACAAGAACTCCGTTGTATGGCACCAGCTGATTACCTACAGTTCAGCTGTGCTACACATAGGCTTAAGAAAATGAAGAAACTATATTATAACATAAGATCTGCCTTACAGGCTTAGCTGCCAAGCCATAAATCTAAATAAATAATAAAATGAATGGTTGCCTGTATGTCCTTTATAGAAGTAAACTATACATTTGATCATGTGATGATGTTTAGTAAAGTTGTTGTGCATGAGTCAGAGAAGGTTTCTGAGTTGATCCAAAATTGGACCCGGTAGGTGGCGTTGCTGTCGACATAACGATTGAAGCTTTTTTGGGCAAGACGACGTCTGTCGGAACAGCTAGTATATACATAAATATTAGGATTTGCCCGCGACTTCGTGCACGCTTGAATTTCGAGAATTCCCGCGGGATTTCCGAAACACAAAGTATCGTAGCATTTAAAAAAAGAATGTAAGCTAGCGTTGTGTCAGAATAACCTAATTTATAAGCATCCGAACAATTTCAAACCACTCACGGAGAAGTTCCCGCGGGATTCTCGAAATAAAAAATCAAACATTTCATTACATTTGTAAAAAGTCATATTGGAAAACGATTTTTTTGGTCTGGACATTTTAATGCATTCCCCAAAAAAAATCCCGCGGGATTCCCAGCATAAAAAGTAGAGCAGTAGTTGTAAACAGACAGAACGACAAACAGACATGAAATCTAAAAAAATGCATCGCGTTCTTCCGTCGTTTATATACTGTATTTCAGTTGGATTTTTTTATAGAACCTCAATGTACGGACACAGCATATTAAGAATTTCTATAATATTATAGAAGAAAATTATTTTGTTTAATGTTTGCTCTTTTCTTAAATAAATCGATGGATATGGAATTTGATACCTACCTACATTTGTCTCAAACACTAAGTTTTCCCCGTACATACGCCAGGGGCCAAACCTAGCTCTATTTTATTTACATACAAACAAAGCTATATATATAGATATTTCCTTATAAAATTATCAAACTGATGCGATGGTGAAAACCGTTCAAAAATCGGTTGTGTGGTTTAGGAGTTAGCGGATATACGAGCAGACAAACCCAGACGCTGGAAGCGAGTTTGTTTTATACGATGTAAAGATAATGGAGATAAACATAGGATATACTTTATCCCGTAGATTGGGATAGATTCCATGGGATAAGATTAGCAAGTTTACGTGAACAGATCCGCGTGGAAGGTGTTAGTGTCAAAATATAATGCTAAACAGAAATTTAAACAATTGCAAAGAAATTTCAGTATAAAGGTCACTAGTTGAAATATCCAAAGAAATTACGGTTTTCGAAAGTACAAAACAAACTAAAAATTCTACATACATACATATTACGGGTAGTGTAACACGCGTATGTTGTCCACAAATATAACATAACAAGTCTGTTTGTACATTGCCCCGTCATCCAGAGGGAATGAATTGATCTACTATGGAACCATTATAATAAATATTTACTTAAGGGGATCCAACTGACTTGATGTTGGATAAAAACACTAATAAATTAATTTTTAATTTTGCATCTAGGTTTACAGTCACAACAAATCTTGACAGTTTGCTACAGAACAGAATAGAATATACTTTATTGCATAACATTAAGACACATTCAAGAAGTTTAAGTATAGAAGGCAATAGGTGGTCTTATCACTAAAATGTATAACATGTGGGTTTTGCAATATAGCAAAATGTCTGCACTGCTTTTTAACGTAAACAAAAAAAAAACACATCAACGATAATTGAAGACATGAGTGGATGAAGGTGATATGTCGCATATTCGGTTTTTTGCTTTTTTTTGCGTAAATGAAGGTTATAAGTCGATACCAAATGACTACAGACCTTAGACCATAGGTATAAGGCATATTTTAAAAAATAAAAGTTGAAAAAGGTGTTCAGTTCAGTTCAGTTTAAAATAAAAGTAAAACTTTTATCTCGATTTACTCAGAATTGGAATTATGCGACTTATCACCTCATCCACTCATGTCTTCAATTATATTAATAAAACGCCATTTAAAAACCCGAATACTGCCAATATTTTACACGAATTCACGAATTTTTAATTGATTATTTTGGCGAGCAATAAAATTACATCATCCCGTCTAAAAGTATTTGTATTTTATTTAACTGTATTTATAAAATGTTCCCAAAGTAAATTTAAACATCATACTATGAATTAATAATAACTCTTTATTGACAAAAATAAAATACACAGTAAATGATTAATTATGGTTATATTGCATTAAATAATAGTAACGAATTTTACTGATATAACAATAACCAAAAAACTCAATACAATGCAGAGTCAATCGTTTCCCCTTAAGTAAATAGATTAATATAAAAAATAGCATTAACTATAAATATGACAACATCTTAGATAAAAGCCAACCCAAAACACACATAGTTATATGGAACAGGTATAATCATAGCACGATGACTGTTGGCTTCGCCTGTCATCTTGCGAGATACGAATGTTAGACGAGGGCCCAGCTGTTTCCCATAAGCCCGGTGTCTCGATAATCTAAAGGCATCCAAAATAAAATATTAATAGAAAATAATAATATTTCATTAAGTTTTCGCGACTTGTATACATAATAAAACTAAGTTCTAACGGTTTTAGGCGAGGTACTTTATTAGATTTTTATTATTCCGACGTTTCGGCTACTTTTCAAAACAAAATTAAAACTTAATAATTATTATGAAAAAGTTGGCGGTTGGCTAAATAAAACTTTATGACATTTTTGTCTTCTGTGATCACGGCCACTGAAAAATGGTCATAACGTCTGCATCATCGCAGGACCTTTTTTACCATGATTTTTGGTGACATTTTTAGATTTTTCGTCAAAATTGTGATATACATGTAATACATATAACAAAGTCCTTTTCTTATGATGCAGGAGAATGTCTTTTCTTGGGACGCCATCCTCTGGCCTGTAGTGGAAGGCTCACCTAGAGCGAGTGTGTGTGGGACTTCCTTATCGGCCATACCTAGGCCTCCGAGGAGCTGAGGGGTGGTCGGAGGTCAGACTACCCACTAAACCTAACCTGTGCCCTCTATTATGCGCTTTTACGGGGTAACACAAGAACTACACCACAGGTGTGTCATCTGTGACACTCCATTACCTGGCCCTCATTTAAGGGCACCCCTGGAAAGGGTCCTCAGCAACAGGGGAGTGGTTACAAGATTCTGCACGCCGATAGCATTAGAATACTTATCTACATACAAATGTACAATATCCCTATTAATATTATAAATGCAAAAGTAACTCTTGTCTGTCTGTTCCGTTTCACGTAAAAACTACTGGACCGATTGGCTGAAACTCAGTATATATATATATAATGTTTTCGATACCGAGAACGAACATACGATACTTTTTATCCGAAAAGTGGATAGTTTCCGGGATGAAAATATTTGTCTTTCTGTTTGTAATGCTTTACGGAAGAAGTATTGGCACGATTTGGCTGAATTCGTATGTATGTAAATTAAATACTGAGGTGGACAAGAATAATTTGATTTTGCCTTTTGGTAATTTTGTAATTTTGCCATTTGGTCTTTTTGGTCATTTTTTGGTCATTTTGCCTTTTTATCATTTTGGCCGATTTGGTCACTGTGCCTTTTAGTCATTTGGCCTATTTGGTCACTGTGGCCTTTTCGGTCATTTTGGCAATGTCGGTCAGTTTGGCCTCTTTGTCATTTTGACCATTTGATTATTTTGGCCTTTTTGGTAGTTTTTGACTTTTTGGCCATGTCGGTCACTGTGGTCTTTTGGTCATTTAGACCATTTTGGCCTAGTTGATCATTTTGGCCTTTTTGGTCATTTTGGCCTATTTGGTCACTGTGGCCTTTTCGGTCATTTTGACAATGTCGGTCAGTTTGGCCGCTTTGGTCATTTTGACCATTTTGATTATTTGGGCCTTTTTGGTCGTTTTTGCCTATTCCGTCATTTTGGCCATGTCGGTCACTGTGGTCTTTTGGTCATTTAGACTATTTTGGCCGTTTTGATAGACGGGGGTAGTATAATTAGCGATATAAAATATGAATGGCTACCACTCCTTGTATAGGGTAAGCTGCAATAATAACTGAGTTATGTTCTGACATCAGAGGCCATTTACCAGTTTCTCCTTCAAGGCCAGCAGCTCATTGGCAGGACCTCTGGTATTGCTAATATCCATGGTCAATTTATTGTTAAGATTATAATACATATGTATTATATATGTTGCTATGTAAATTCCCTTAATTTATAATCTCAAAATTGCTCAATATTGATCTTACCTTCTGCACCAGCTCTTCAAAAGCCAGGTTAATGCCCTCCTGCGTCTTTGCACTACTCTCTATGAACAGCATTCTGTGTTTTTGTGCGAATGCTTGTCCTTGCTCACGGGGAACTGCGCGAGTCTGCTACAAAAAGCAACCTCTTAAGAACATGAAAACCGGATAAAAAACATCAGAAACTACACACATAAATTGCAATATTGGGGCTAATTTACCCCCAAATCTCCAATTGATGGGTAAAAGAGAGGGGTTTTTAATCAAGAAAATGTATACCGAAGTATATGACAAGATGGGCTTGTTTGTAATACATAATAAACCTAATAAATATCATAAGACACAAAATTGTAACAGAAATGTGGTAAATCAGGGTAAAAGAAACTAAAGAAAAACAGAGAGACAAAAAAGGAATAAAACATACAAATATACCTTTAAAAAAAACAAACCCTGACTTAACTTTGATTTAGGTTGCCTGGAAGAGATTGCTTTGAGCGATAAGGCCACCTATTGTATTGCCTAGAAAATATAGTAAATGTGTTATGTTTAGTAATTGCACACCAAAATATGTGTGCAATAAAGTGTTATATCTCTCTTTCTCTCTCTCTCTCCAAATCCATTTTGAAAGCAGTCAAGCTTGGACCAGTAACAGATCTTGTTCAAATCAATATTCTAAAGAAAATGTATAAACTTACCTTATCAATTTTATTACCAACAACAAGGCAAACAATATTCTTCTTTGTGGAATAAACTTGCAACTCTTCAACCCATTCATTTAATTTTGCCAATGTCTTTGGTTCTGATACATCATACACTAATATAGCACCATGTGCGTCTCTGCAATTAAAATGTATGTGAAATATTTCTGAAGTCATCACAAAGTCAGTTTATGTCTTAGCATGGACATCTTTAACTTGTCATTAACATAAACAAAAAAATAATCAGCAAAGAGACACACACAATGTATATAGCTAAGCAAATTAGAACAGTCTGAGGTTGATCCCAGACCAGACCTAAAGTTGTTTTATGAACTTTGCCATGGCAGGAATCACACTGCAAATATTTAGGTTTAAGTTCTAAAGGCTTAACTCACTCAACCACAGGGGAAGTCTTAATAAAATAACCATAATTATTTTAGCATTAAGCACAATCTTTGAAAATAATCAAATTTTGAGTAATCAAGTTGTGTATACCCTGCACATTTGTTCATAGCTAACTGCTTAAAGGGAAGTCACACCAGCATACTGGCCTTGGCAGATACAATTTCAGTTATTTTTTAGACTTAACCAGAGAGCATACACTACTTAAGAATTACCTATAAAAACTAGAAGTGAGTGTCCTATATCTTTCCTGTCCAGCAGTGTCCCAAATACCAAGTTTCACTTTTAAGCCATTTACATCCATAATTTTGCATTTGTAGTCCACACCGATCGTCGCTGGAAATGAGGCATTGTAGTCACCTGTTGTAAAGGCAAGGATGATGCTGAAAGAAAGATTTTTATGAAGATTAGTTGGCTGTCATAGCAATTTTAATGATAATAAAAACTGCTCGATTCCTTTTGAAACATAGAGTGATATTGCAATAATCAGGCCATATTAAAAATAAAATTCAAAATAATGCATTTTGTGATGCATATTTTTCTGCATTGATGTCAGCTTTCATATCAGTGACATAGCAGACTAGATGCAAGAGCTGCTGGTATAGCTACATGTTTTTCATTCAAATAAAGAATCTTTCATAGTGGTTTATTTTTTTTATCAAATTTTTATCATTATAGTACTAGATAAAATAATAGTTATTTTTAGGACAGCATAGGATATATTCAAACTAGTATGTTGATTAGATCAAATTACAAAGAAAGCAACACAATAATACAATATGCAACCACTGACTTCAAGCCTCAATAAGTTCTTGAGTTATCTACTTCTAGTTTGCACATAGATAAAAGAATGATTTATACCTTGATTTACCAACACCACTCTCTCCAATCACTAAAATCTTTAATGTAGTAACATAATCTGATGTAGTCATTGCTGTAGATTGTTTATTCACAAGATATTCTAACTTGCAAAATTAATAATCCTTTGTGATGCAATACCGGAAATGTGTTATTAATTACCAATAGACTTTGCCTAAATTACAGAGGTATTTATAAATATTGCTTCAGGCACAATCAAATCACTTTAAAACGTACGTTTTGTATTAATTATTGAAAAAATATTTTACTAAAAAGGAAAACAATTTTTGACAATGATATGACATTTTAACTATTACTTGAACTTTGACATTTGTTGCGTTTTGTTAAATGTTGAGCAGTGATCAATGCTTTATTTTATCGTTCATATGCGTACTTTAAAATTGTATAATACAGTATGAGATTATATTAATTTTAAATTAAAAAAAGATGATTTAGTAAGTGACAGAATTGAATGAATGAGTGACAGAATTCATTCAAATAAATAAATAATATATTTTAAATAAAATAATTGGAGGAGTATCTAAACGCTTTTGTTTTACGTGTCCTTAATACAGCGTGTATACAATATACATCAGGCCACCGAATGCCAACGACATGTGTACCCTGACGTTCATAGGCACAATATATACGCGGCGTCATAAATATACCGATAAAGAAAATTATTATTGATCACTAATTTCTCAAAGTATCAGTTAAGCTCGAGTATATAAAAATTAAGCGAGAGCGTGGCAATATGTATACTAACAAGGTTTTTATATGGATGGATTTTGCTATAATATTGAAACTATGTCTATAGAAAATACATTACTACATTTTTTGAGATTTTTCCACTTCACATGTAGTTAAAAAAACAAGAAAAGGGATTAAAATTTTATGACCTTAGAAGTCATATTGCTTAAATAAATCACTTATTAAAGAATATTATCATTTTTAATATTCGACGTGACCATGTATTATATTTACATACAATATATATTTAAAAAAATAATCTCGCCTCGCTTATACGTATATAGAAGTGGATTTATCAGCAGGCTGGAGCCTAGGGCGGGCCAAAGGCCAAATCTGGGGCCAAATATTTTTTTAAAAGACTGAAGCCTACTACTATTCGTGTAGGACCCATGACATTTTCAGTCACATTGCTTACTGGGTGATTACTAATCCTGCTTTCCTCCTTTAATGTTTGCAGAATATGCAACAAAGTAGGCATGAAGGCACCAAACACCAAACTTGCGAAAAATAATAACATCAAAAGCGCTGTTCAATTCAATTTTATTCACGATTTCTCGTTCATTGCGATTATTCCTATATAAATATTCAGTTTGAAAGTAGGCCGGTGTTGTTTGGTCCAGGTTAGAGTCTATTTCTTAATAATTACTGCCGTACGGTCGGTTCCTATATCCTTTTTTTTAACCAGGGGTAATCCGTTTGAGGACTAAGCCACGACAGGCGCAGAAGCTGGGGGGATAGTTCGCGACCTAGTGTGGGATTCGCCAGATCGGGGGTGGCACTAGCATGCCCGGTCAAAACGGGAGCCATGCTATTGCCACTCCCCAGTTAGGGTTACACACTAAAACTCCTGGGTGTTCCGTCCGTTGCCTTATGCCAGGGCTACGGGTATATGACCTAGCCTCTCCGCAGCCCTGGCAGGCGTGGGCCGAGAGGCCTCTTCCACTGCCGAGGGGCGCGGTCTGTAACTCGCCCCACGGGAGGAGAGGTGAGCGCGCGCGGAACACGCCGCGCCCCCATCTCGACGGCATGTGCAGGTGAATGAGAACCTCTATACCGGTTCCTATATCCTACTGCAAGTACAATCCGTTTATTAAGACTGCATATATTGACCAACAGCTATAATGAAGTATTTATTTATTTATTAAAAAGTATCCAACAGTATATCCACAAATTCAAGGCGTAACAATACATAACAATAAATTTCTAAAAATCTAATACAGTGAACCAAACCGTAGGTGTTATCCCTGTGGCGCCCCTACGCTTGGTTCTCACTTAGGACGCCTCCAGGGAAGGGTACTCTCTTTATCAATTGATTCAACTATGATCCGCGTGGTGCGGCGCCTGCCGTCTCGCTCTGGGCCACAACTTGCTCACAGAAGAAGGTCTTGCGTTGCCACGAACCTTTGCTCCGAAATATGACCTCTACCAAACCTCGGAGCGAGTCAACTCGGCCAACGACGTT
This sequence comes from Dendrolimus punctatus, assembly GCA_012273795.1. Classification (NCBI taxonomy): domain Eukaryota; kingdom Metazoa; phylum Arthropoda; class Insecta; order Lepidoptera; family Lasiocampidae; genus Dendrolimus; species Dendrolimus punctatus. The sequence continues at coordinate 4,225,919 of CM022535.1, read as the reverse complement.
TTCCAACTCAGACATCTGAGGCCGGTGCACTAGTGTGAGCAGCACTGTGTCTAACACTGCGTCGTAGTACCG